>CM065735.1:37642615-37647615 GCA_033310375.1 Conus canariensis
GTGCCAGAATCAGGGACTAGAATATAGTAGAAATTCCCCCGAGGTAATTTTAGGTGTCCTGGGGACAATTTGGTATAAAGGAATCTACTTGTCTTCCAAATCTCTACTTTTGCCATGCTTAATTAAGCAAAATGGATGGTTGATAATGTGTGTGCGTACATGTGTGCTATGTTGGTTGTGGCAGTGTTTGTAGCTGTATAAATTACAGTCCGTATTTGTTTCTTTTTCTCTTTCATATACACATGCACGCGGGAGCACACACACGCACACACACACACTCGCACACACACACACACACACACACACACACACACACACACACACACCACACACACACACAGACACGCGCGCACACATGTACAGGGAGAACAAGAAAGAAGTCACACACACACATACACACACTCGTGCGCACATACACACACACACACACGCACGCGCGCGCGCGCACACACACACACACACACACACACACAGACACACACACACACACTTGTGCACGCGCGCACGCACACACACACACACACACACACACACACACACACACACACACACACACACACACACACAGACTCAAGACTCAAAGACACAAAAACTTTATTACTCAAGGATAGAGATTTTAGGCAGTGCCTATTCTTCCAATCTGTCCTTGCTATTCTACAACATTCAACTAAACAGACTGCACATATTGATAATGACAGCTGCACATATTGATAATGACAGAAACAATGAAGAATATAGCAACATTATAATATTAACAATAACAATAGTAATAAGAATAATAATTATAGAATAAAAAAAAAAAAAATTCCATTACAAAATTACACAAACACAGACACGTACGCACGCGCGCTCACATGCATGCACACGCCCACACATACACGCACGCACGCGCACACCCACATCCCCCCCCCCCCCCACACACACACACACACACAATACACACACACATTTTCATTAGCTAATATAGAGGCAAGCATAAAAGTAGGGCGTTGAGACTATGACCAAAAGGTTAGATTTATTGTTCAAGTAAATGTTTAAGTATTGTTGATTTGAAGGACGGCAGTGATTGACATGTTTTGGCAGACGGAGGAAGAGAGTTCCACACAGATGGACCAAAAAATGCAAAACTAGATTTGAACAAATCAATGCGGACACGTGGTAAAATGTAATTATTTGAATCATATCGTGTTGTTGCCATTTGGATAAACTCAGCAAGATATGTTGGCGCCATGTTTGCATGGACTTTAAACATTAGTACTGCCTTATTATAGGTCAGTTGGCTCTGCAGTAGTAACATCATCAGTTTTGCGAATTTGCCCGTGGTTGATAGAGACTTGTCGGGAAGAATCAGCTTAATTCCCCGTCTATGCATAGAGTTGATCTTTTTTATGTGATTTTCACGGCACCACTCCAGACAGTGGACGCATAGTTGATGTGAGAAAGGCAATGGGCTTCAAAAAATAATTTCTGGATGTGTGGCTCAACATAATAACTGAGTTTATTGAGTAAAAACAAATTGCGAGCCAACTGTTTGCAAACATGATTTATATGTGATTGCCATTTAAAGTTCTCATCAATGATCACGCCTAAGACACGGTGTTCGGTAACCTGCTCGATCAAGGTTTCACTCATTTTTAGGCTCAACGTAAGATGCTGTCGTTGATGTTTCTGTCTCGATGCTAGGACCATACATTTTGTTTTGTGCGGATTAAGCACCATTCGGTTTTGGTTGCACCATTCTAAGACATCAGTTATACTTTGTTGTAACGATATTTGTACACACATGATGTTTGTATCACTACAGTGAAGAGAACTGTCGTCAGTGAACAGATCACAGATGACATCATTGTGAGATATGTGCATCGGTAGGTCATTTATAAAAATACAGAAGAGAAGAGGTCCAAGGACAGAGCCTTGTGGAATGCCACAAGCTCACTATTCTTTCAGAGGAATAAGTACCATTTAAGTAAACATGCTGGGTCCTGTTTTCAAGATATGACTGAAAGAAGGTGACTACTGCCGGATTTTGAACATATGCAGTCATTTTTTTTAATAATATGTTGTGGTCTACAAGCTCAAACGCTTTCTTAAAATCGAGGAAAACAGTTACAGTGAGTTTTCTTTCGTTGATGGCTTGAGAGAGAGAGAGAGAGAGAGAGAGAGAGAGAGAGAGAGAGAGAGAGAGAGAGAGAGAACAGTCTCCCAATAGGCTGTTGTGCAGTAGGCAGTTGTGCAGTAGGGTCTAGAAACGTACCCAGTCTCCCTCCTTCCCTACTTCACTCCCTGTCTGTGCGTCTAATTATCTGTTCTCTGCAGCATTCTGTTGCAATACATCTGTCTATCTATGTATCTGTCTCTCTCTTTTTCTTTTTTTTAAAATTTCCAATTCCAGCAATGTATAGATACAAAATCAAGTGTCTTTTGATAGTGTTTAATTCTTTGACACAGTGACACTCACAATGTAACTGAGCACATAAATGATTGGACCGATTTATTGTAATAATATTTGAAATATTTACAAAGCGCTGATTGGACTCAGCTTGGAATAAATGCTACTATTTTATGGTATATTTTCAAAGACAGTTGGTTGACAAGAGGAAGGTCAAAGAAAGACAAGGCTGTTCTTAGCCTAAAGAAGTATAGTCACATGCAGTGGGAGTGGCATCAGTTTGGTGAAGTAATGTCATGGAATGAACTGTCCTGAGAATTAAAAAAAGGCGAAAGATTTTCCCGTTCATTTGAAGAGAAACCAGAGTGTCCTGCGAATGAAAGGCTTCACCCACACCTTTACAGGGCAGAAACATAAGTGGCAATTTAATTCAGACCATGAGTGTTACTTTTTCTGTGGCATAGGTGAAAATTTATCATTTATCAAATTGCTAGTGCTCAGCTTGAGCCAGCAAGGAGAAGATTGTTAGTGTAGCAAGGAGAGCATAGCCAGTGACAAGGGGACTGATAGTACAAGCAAGGAGAGCATAGTACCAATGAGGAGAGCATAGCTTTTGCGAAATGGAGTCTAACAATGTTAACTTCGAGGGAAATATCTCTCAGTACTAAAACTACCTGGCAGAGGTTTGAACTTATAACTCGATCATTAGGATTACAAGACCAATGTTTTTTGTTTTTTTTTTTAATCAGCTGAGCTATCCCAGCCCCTATGCAACATCTGATGACTGGTATCAGACAAGTTGTGTATTATATGTAAACTAGTCAAACTATGTGACAACTGATGAATTGGATCAAGCAAGGTCACTATGCTGTAAAGATAGAAATTAGTCAAACTGTGTAAAAACTTATGACTTGGATCAGGGAAGGTCACTATGTTGTCATGTTTAAGTGATGACTTGGATTCTTATCAATCAGGTGTTGTAGATCACATAGAAATGGGGGTCTAGTAGTAGTACCCTCTGAAGGAGAACATCATGTAGAAAAAAAATAATGAAAAGGTAAGACCATGTATCACCATTTTCAGGAGACTTATGCACCGGCTGTGGAGATTAGAATAAAATTGCATCAACTTCATCAGCACCAAAACTGTCAGTCAATTACTGAAAGAGTCACTACAAAAAGTTGTTTGATGTGAACAGTTTGGCCCTGTGTACCAAGTGACTGCATCCAATACTATCAGTGTATGCTCCTTTTGAAAGGGTCCAACTTACTGCAAAATCACACGTCTGAGGGTGAAAGTGTCCCTTATGGTGAGGAAATATTCAAGTCTGTTTAGATTATCCATACCCTTGAAAATTGTTGCTTGAGGTCTGATAAGCCTCGTTGTCTAGAAAAAAGGGTAAAGAATACACCTTGAGATGGATCAGGAATACTGACCATGGCCTCATAGTCATATTTGCCCGTCATTTTCTTCTCCTTTTTTTTTTTTTTTTACCTTGTAAGCCATGTTACTTTTTTTCTTCAGCTGTATAGGACTTTTAATGGAAAAGGATTGAGATGAAGGGAGGTGGGGTGGGGGTGGGGGCGATAGTGTGTTGTGTGTGTGGATGCGTGCGTGCGTGCATGTGTGAGAGAGAGAAAGCAGCCTGCATGGGTGGTAGAACCAGTTTCATCTGCTGTCATGTGTCATTCTCCCCGACAGTGGGTGCTAGTGTTCTGTTCTCTTTCACAGTTCTTTCCCCACACAGCCAGTGGGTTGGGGCCCATTTCTGTCTTTTTGGCCATTCTGAATACCCCTCACGGGTCTGCTTTCTCAGACATCAAATGGGGTTGGTGACTCGCACCACACACACACACACACACACACACACACACACACACACACACACACACACACACACACACACAATACTCATAACACACACACCCACATCCATACACACACACACACACACACCAGCACACACATGCATGCACACACATTCACACACACACACACACACACACACACACTCATTCACATACATTTGTGCGCGGGTACATGCGCACCACACACACACACACACACACACACACACACACACACAACACACACACACACACACACACATACACACACACACACACACATACACACACACGCACACATACACACTCAAGACTCGCTTACAGACTCGCACATACACATGTACACACACACACACACACACACCCAATAGGCTGTTGTGCAGTAGCATACACACACATTATTATTATTATTACTACTACTACTACTACTACTATTGTTTGTGTCATATAAAACCTGTTACGGTTTTCAAAGACAATAAATGACTGAATCTGAATCTGAATCTGAATCACACACACACACACACACACACACACACACACACACACACACACACAACATTCGCTCACACACACACATTCACTCTCGCACACACATACACATACACACACTGTGTGTGTGTGTGTGTGTGCGCGTGTGTGCGTGCGCGCTCGTGTGTGTATGTGTGTGTGTGTCTCTCTGTCTCTCTCTCTGTCTCTCTCTGTCTGTCTTCTCTCACTCTCTGTCTCTCTTTCTCATGCATTGACACACAGATCCACAAACACAT
>CM065735.1:37650115-37812615 GCA_033310375.1 Conus canariensis
GTGTACGTTCCCCTTGACAGTGATGGAATAGCTAAAAGCCGTAATGGCAAGCGGAGAAGGAAGAATAGCTCTCCATAAAACAGTAACTGGAGGAGGGAGAATGTCTTTCCAAAAGACAGGGACAGTATTGCAGAAAGCTTTATTCTAACTGGAGGAGGGAGAATGTCTTCCCTGAAGACAGGGACAGTATTGCAGAAAGCTTTATTCTAACTGGAGGAGGGAGAATGTCTTCCCTGAAGACAGGAACAGTATTGCAGAAAGCTTTATTCTAACTGGAGGAGGGAGAATGTCTTCCCTGAAGACAGGGACAGTATTGCAGAAAGCTTTATTCTAACTGGAGGAGGGAGAATGTCTTTCCTGAAGACAGGGACAGTATTGCAGAAAGCTTTATTCTAACTGGAGGAGGGAGAATGTCTTTCCAAAAGACAGGGACAGTACTGCAGAAAGCTTTATTCTAACCGGAGGAGGGAGAATGTCTTTCCAAAAGACAGGGACAGTATTGCAGAAAGCTTTATTCTAACGGAGGAGGGAGAATGTCTTTCCTGAAGACAGGGACAGTATTGCAGAAAGCTTTATTCTAACTGGGGGAGGGAGAATGTCTTTCCAAAAGACAGGGACAGTATTGCAGAAAGCTTTATTCTAACTGGGGGAGGGAGAATGTCTTTCCAAAAGACAGGGACAGTATTGCAGAAAGCTTTATTCTAACTGGGAGGAGGGAGAATGTCTTTCCAAAAGACAGGGACAGTATTGCAGAAAGCTTTATTCTAACCGGAGGGGGGAGAATGTCTTTCCAAAAGACAGGGACAGCATAGCAGAAAGCTTTATTCTAACTGGGGGAGGGAGAATTTCTTTCCAAAAGACAGGGACAGTATTGCAGAAAGCTTTATTCTAACTGGGAGGAGGGAGAATGTCTTTCCTGAAGACAAGGACAGCATAGCAGAAAGCTTTATTCTAACTGGGGGAGGGAGAATGTCTTTCCTGAAGACAAGGACAGCATAGCAGAAAGCTTTATTCTAACTGGAGGAGGGAGAATGTCTCTCCTGAAGACAAGGACAGCACAGCAGAAAGCTTTATTCTAACTGGGGGAGGGAGAATGTCTCTCCTGAAGACAAGGACAGCATAGCAGAAAGCTTTATTCTAACTGGGGGAGGGAGAATGTCTTTCCTGAAGACAAGGACAGGATAGCAGAAAGCTTTATTCTAACTGGAGGAGGGAGGATGTCTTTCCTGAAGACAAGGACAGCATAGCAGAAAGCTTTATTGTAACGGGGGAGGGAGCAGTGACTTTCGAAGACAGGACAGCATAGCAGAAAGCTTTATTCTAACTGGAGGAGGGAGGATGTCTTTCCTGAAGACAAGGACAGCATAGCAGAAAGCTTTATTGTAACGGGGGAGGGAGCAGTGACTTTACGAAAGACAGGACAGCATAGCAGAAAGCTTTATTCTAATGGGGGAGAGAATGTCTTTCTTGAAGACAAGGATAGCATAGCAGAAAACTTTATTCTGACTGGGGGAGGGTGAATGTCTTTCCTGAAGACAAGGACAGCATAGCAGAAAGCTTTATTCTGACGGGGGAGGGAGCAGTGACTTTACAAAAGACAAGGACAGCATAGCAGAAAGCTTTATTCTAACTGGGGGAGAGAGAATGTCTTTTCTGAAGACAAGGACAGCATAGCAGAAAGCTTTATTCTAATGGGGGAGGGAGCAATGACATTACAAAAGACAGGACAGCATAGCAGAAAGCTTTATTCTTTCTAAATGGGGGAGGGAGAATGTCTTTTCCGAAGATAAGGACAGCATAGCAGAAAGCTTTATTCTATCTAACTGGGGGAGGGAGAATGTCTTTCCTGAAGACAAGGACAGCATAGCAGAAAGCTTTATTCTATCTAACTGGGGGAGGGAGAATGTCTTTTCCGAAGACAAGGACAGCATAGCAGAAAGCTTTATTCTAACTGGGGGAGGGAGAATGTCTCTCCTGAAGACAAGGACAGCATAGCAGAAAGCTTTATTCTAACTGGGGGAGGGAGAATGTCTCTCCTGAAGACAAGGACAGCATAGCAGAAAGCTTTATTCTAACTGGGGGAGGGAGGAATGTCTTTTCCGAAGACAAGGACAGCATAGCAGAAAGCTTTATTCTATCTAACTGGGGGAGAGAGAATGTCTTTTCCGAAGACAAGGACAGTATAGCAGAAAGCTTCGAATTCTGACTGGAGGAAGGAGAATGCCTTTCAAAAAGACAGGAATGGTATAGCAGAAAGTTTTGATTCTAACTGGAGAAGGGAGAATTTTAGGTTTTACTCTAACGGGGGGGGGGGGGGGGGGGGGGGGGGGGGGGGGGGGACAGTGTAGCAGAAAGCTTTGATTCTAACTGAAGTAGGGGAAAATGTTTGTAGTTTCTCCAAAACAAAGGGAGAGAATAGCAGACAGCTTTAATTCTGACTGGAGAACGGAGTATGTTAGTCCAAAAGTGGTGACGGTATAGCAGAAAGCTCTAATGCTTACTGGGGAAGGAAGAATGTTAGTTCAAAAGATGATGACAGTATAGCAGAAAGCTCTAATGTTTACTGGGGAAGAAAGAATGTTAGTTCAAAAGATGATGACAGTATAGCAGAAAGCTGATGGATAACAAACTGTTTTAAATCTGTTGAAACCTGAAAGAGTTTTTACCATGTTCCCAAGGCAGCTGTAAAGAAGAAACAGTTTTGGCCGTTTGCATACAGGCCACTCCTTTTACACCCATTCTTATCTTTTACAAGGTGAAGAAGCTCTGTGGTGTCATGTACCACTCACAGTGAAACATATTCTTTTAGACTGGAGTTTTGGGACTTGCATGGTGTGAGACATAATAAACACTTTACAGCAGACTCCATGAAAACCTTGTTCAGGAATGTACCACCTGATGTGATCTTTGAAGTTCTGAAAGAGATTGACATTTTTCATCTGATCTAAGATTTTATGGAATACAGATTTTTAACAAAATTTCCAGTGTGTTTTTGGAAGGTGTGTTTTAAAGGGTTGTGTGAATGAGCTTTGTTATGTTCGATCACTTGTGAGTTGACTTCAACACAGTGACAGGGCTGATGTGGCCCTCTGCGGTCGGCTGGGCTATAAGCAACAATACCTTACCTTACTTTTAATTCTTAAGGAGAATGTTGGCTGTTTCTACAAAGACATGGACTGTATAGGAGAATGCTTTGATTTTATCTGGAGAAGGGATCATATTAGTTGTTATACCAAAAGACAGGGACAGTATAGCAGATGGATTTTATTGGAGATGGGGTCTTAAAGATGGTGATAAAATAGCAGAAAGCTTTGATTGTAACTGGAGAAAGAGAATTGTCAACTCAAAAGACGGTTGATAGTGCAGCAGAAAATGGTAATACATTTCAACTGGGAGTATGGGAAAGAGCACCAGCTTTTGTGATAAGGCCTGAGTGGGACTGAACTGGCGGTTTTTGAAATGTCAAGCTGACACTCAACCATTTTAGGAATACAGGCCACCCATACACAAGAGTGTGGACAAAGAGGTGTGGTGTGTGTGCCCGCTCTGACTCATGCACCAGTCAGCCCAGTGATTTGTGCATAGGGCATTTGAATTTCTGTGAAAAAGCTGGGGGCCCAATACTGACAGGTTTTGTGTGTTCAAAGGTTGTGTTTTTTCCATGTTGTTATTAGTTACAAAAAAAAAAAAGAAGAAATAGTTCAGTGGTAGTTGTGCTCAAGCGCGTGGGTGCATACACGTGCACACAGGCATGTACTCATGGACGCCTACCCCCATACACACACACATGCAGGCAGGTGCACACACACACACACACACACACACACACACACACACACACCTCTCTCTCTCTCTCTCTCTCTCTCTCTCTCTATCCCCCACACAATTCCTTCAGGAACGGCAAGTGTCCTGAAGGAAAACTAGTAAGTGTTAAAAAAGATAGGGGCAGGAGGCAAGGGGTAGGGGTTGATGATGGTTAGGCCTGGGGGAGAGGGATGGGTGTGTGCTTGAACCTGACCTTTTGCCAAGCTGAAGTCAAAGCTGTTATTGAGGACACCACACTGTTCTGTACATAGAACAGGATGAGTAACTGGCTGGCAAGCTGGCTGTCACAGGCTGTGGCATTGAAACTGGAGTATGCAGTGAAATATATCAGGGGACAACAGGTGGCATTTACTACCAGTGACTGTATGCTTTTAGTTGTATATATAAAAGCATGCACAATCCCATGCATCCATACACACACAGCATGCACACACAGACAGAACAAAAGCAATCATGCATTAAAACATGCATACTTGCTGTACCTAGGCAGGAACACAGCACACAGCACTGGGCAAGATGTCAGAAATGCTGTGTTAATTTCAGAAACATTTGAACAGGTGTTTTTGCATCTTAAGATGCCCCAGCCATGTCCATTTTCTTCCTCCAGGACTCAATCTTTCATGGTTGATGTATTTTATTTGTTGTTGCTCAGACTGTACATGAATAACTACTCTACTTTGGTGTGGTTTGGAAAGTTCCTTCTTCTTGTTATTGCTCAAACTATCAGCATGAATCACCTTCTGTAGTTGTACACATGTTGTGACTTCGTACACACACATACACACAGAAACACATGAGTGCAGTGTTTCTCATAGAATAACATCAGCCACTGAATGAGAGCTGGCAGCCTCAGGCCCTGTTAGTAGGGGGGGGGGGGGGGGGGGGGGTTGGACCAGTGTAGTGGGTAGGGGGTGAGGGCTGGTATTTGCTGCTTGGCCAGGCTCCAGCTCTGTCAGAATTGCAGATTCTTTGCAGCTCAGAGCAGCCAGGAGGCAGGAAGCTGGTAGGAACCTAGAGTGTCTTTCTCTACTTTGGTGTGGCTTAAAGCCTTATGACAGTATTGGTGGTTTGTTCTGGTGCTGATAGATATTTGAGGTTTGTTTTAATGCTATTTGTTCAGTTTACTATTAGCGCTTTTTGTTGATTCAGATTTGTTTCAATACTGTCTGTCAGTTTATAATCTTTTCCAAGTTAATAAGTAATGTTTTTTTTTTTTTGTTATAACAAGATCTGATTTGTTATGTATTCCATTGTAGCACTGCTTTCTGTTTAATGTTTACATAGGGTGAAATGGTTTTTGGTTTGACAGTGTGATAGTGCATGTGGTTCTCTGTCTGTATATCTAATATTGTGTGTGCTTTGTGTGTGCTGTGTGTGTGTGCGTGTGTGTGTGTGTGTGCTTTTGAATGTTTGTGTATTTGTTTGTGTGCATTTGTGCAAATATGCATGCAATAGTTGGGGAGGGTGGGGATGGGGGGGTTGGGGGGGGGGGGGGGGGAGAGGAAAGAATGTCAGGTGGTTGGTGTGTGTTGAGATGTGAACACAGCATCCAAAACCAAGAGTAGTAGGTGCAGGGAGTCTCCCTTGATAAAGTGGGGCCACTTGACTGAAGGACTCTACTGCTGCAATGTCAAATGGCCGAGAAAGGGAGGGGGTGGTGGTGGTGAGAGTGGAGGGATGAGAGGGGTTGTGGGGTGCTGGGAAGGGGGACTTGACACATCATGAAGACTTCATGAGAGTATTTTTGCATGCTGCACACACACACACACACACACACACGGACACACGCATATGCACGCACACACGCGCGCGCGCACACCACACACACACACACACCACACACACACCCCACACGCACACACAGGTGTGCACAGGTGGAAACTTAATGCATTTAAAACAAAATATGTAAAAAACGTAATTTGCTTTTGTGGAAACAAAATTACTCCAGTTCATATTGTTTCATGCAATGGTATGAAAAAAATCATTCCAGTATTGAAGCAAAATACTGTGCAGGCCATTTTTGAGTCACCAGCTTTAAGGTACAAATTCTTTGTACACTTAGAACGCATCGCTATTGGAAAATACTTATAATATTTTTTATTAACTTTATTTGTGGGGGATAAAAAAAAGAAGGGGGGTGGGGTGGATAAAATGGGGGGGGGGGGGGGGGGAGCAAAGGATTTTTTTTTTTTTTTGGTTTGTTTATTTTATTATTATTTTTTATTAATATTGTCATCCGTTTTGACTTTAATTGATTAGTTAGTTGGTTATAAGTATTTTGTTTCATGTTAATCTTCACTTGTGACTTGTGTAAAGATATTCACACACTTACACATCCACAACTCTCTCACTCACACACACAGGCACACATACTCGCACACACACACACACACACACCCCTCACACACACGCACACACACGCGCGCACACGCACACACACACACACACACACACACACCACACACACACCACACACACACACACACACACACACATATTTGCGTGCACGCGCACCCATACATATACACATACACACATTATGTGCACGCCCGCAATTACTTCCGTACACATTCATTTTTTTTTTTTTTTTTGGTGTCTAATATCACGAATAGTGGATAGACGTTAAATGAAGGACACACACACACACACACACACACACACACCCCACACACACCACACATACCCACACACACACACACACACACACACACACACACAACACACACACACACACACTTACACACACACACACACACACACACACACACACACACACACACACACACACACTTTCAACACCACCACAATCACTCTGAAATGAGTTGATTATCTATCCTAGGCACATAGTTATTGAAGGAGAAGAGATGTACCTGCACAATAGTAAGCCACCACAATAAGTGCATCCAACTGGCTCCCAGATGTTGAAGGAGAAGAGTTGTGCATGGATTATGATAAACTAACACACTAAGTGCACCCATTCGGCCCTCAGATGTCGTAAGAGAAGGGTTGTGCATGGGTTGGGGTAAACTACCACACCGAGAATACCTAGTAGGAATGTTGCAGTTGAAGGAGAATTGTGTCTGGACTGAAGTAAACCCCACTGAGGACACCTATCTGGCACTCAGATGTTGAAGAAGAAGAGTTGTGCTCGAACTATAATGAACTACCCCATGAAGATCACCCAGCTGGCACTCAGATAAGTCCAACTCCAGTGCTCAAGACGAAAATGGCCGTTTTCGCTGTCCATAGTAACCAGATGTCATTCTGGTGTTGTCAGTATAGTGTCAAATTGCCCCCAGGGTTATCCCCATTTGTTGTATCACACGAAGTGTGTATGGATGTTGAACCAGAATGGAATTAACCTTGGTTCAGTACATGATTTTGATGTATGGAGTTTTGACGTACTTTAGTTATTGTTCTCTAGATATAAATCTCTGAGAAAGAGAGTAGCATATGGAGGCAAAACATAAAAAAAAGAGAAAAACATCAGATCCAGTCTGTCATCCTCTGTTGTTTCAGACAGTGTGAACTGTTTGTGTTTAGCAACATTTTTGTAGATGCTGTGACTAGCACAACTTCTCAGTGTGCTGTAATAATTCCTGGGTATTTCTACCTGTAATATGGAGTTTGAAGGAGTGACTGGCTGCAGGTCTGTGCAGTTGTCATTGGAACAGCACTCTTTGTTTTTAAGCAGGGTCCATCTGGGTGGACAAAACATGACCGAGTTTTGGGTTGAGGCCAGTCTCACCTGAGTGTTAAGGCAGTGGTCAGATGGGGCATAAGAGTCCATGAAGTCCATTATTCGATATCAAAGATTTTGTCTGTGAAATCTGTTATTCAGTATCAGTGTTGTCTTCTGTGCTGTCCATTATTTAGGGTGGTGGTGGTTTGTGAAGTCCATTATTCAGTATCAATGGTTTTGTCTGTTAAACCCATTAGTCAGTATTAGTGTTGCTTTCTGTGCAGTACATTAGTCGTGATGAGTGCTCTTTTCTGTACAGTCTGTTTTTCAGTGTTAGTGTTGTCTGTACATTTCAAGACAAATGCTGATATCTGTGCAGTCCATTGTTCACTGTCAGTGCTGTAGTTCGCACAGTCCATGATGAGTGCTGTTTTCTGTGCAGACCATTATTCAGAGTCAGTGGTGTTTGCGCTGTCCATGATGAGTGCTGCTTTCTGTACAGTCTGTTACTTGGTGTCGGTGTTTGTGCAGTCCATGATGAATGCTGTTTTCTGTACAGTCTGATGTACACTGTTGGTGCAGTAGTTTGTGCAGTCCATGATGACTGCTGTTTTCTGTACAGTCTGATGTACACTGTCAGTGCTGTAGTTTGTGCAGTCCATGATGACTGCTGTTTTCTGTACAGTCTGCTGTACACTGTCAGTACTGTAGTTTGTGCAGTCCATGATGACTGCTGTTTTCTGTACAGTCTGCTGTACACTGTCAGTGCGGTAGTTTGTGCAGTCCATGATGAATGCTGTTTTCTGTACAGTCTGCTGTACACTGTCAGTACTGTAGTTTGTGCAGTCCATGATGAGTGCTGTTTTCTGTACAGTCTGCTGTACACTGTCAGTACTGTAGTTTGTGCAGTCCATGATGAATGCTGTTTTCTGTACAGTCTGCTGTACACTGTCAGTGCTGTAGTTTGTGCAGTCCATGATGAGTGCTGTTTTCTGTACAGTCTGCTGTACACTGTCAGTGCTGTAGTTTGTGCAGTCCATGATGAATGCTGTTTTCTGTACAGTCTGCTGTACACTGTCAGTACTGTAGTTTGTGCAGTCCATGATGAATGCTGTTTCTGTACTGGTACATGTCTCTGTAATGGTCCATGTTTTACATTATGTAGGTTTTGTGCAGTCCATGATGAATGCTGTTTTCTGTACAGTCTGCTGTACACTGTCAGTACTGTAGTTTGTGCAGTCCATGATGATGCTGTTTTCTGTACAGTCTGCTGTACACTGTCAGTACTGTAGTTTGTGCAGTCCATGATGAATGCTGTTTTCTGTACAGTCTGCTGTACACTGTCAGTGCTGTAGTTTGTGCAGTCCATGATGAATGCTGTTTTCTGTACAGTCTGCTGTACACTGTCAGTGCTGTAGTTTGTGCAGTCCATGATGAATGCTGTTTTCTGTACAGTCTGCTGTACACTGTCAGTGCTGTAGTTTGTGCAGTCCATGATGAATGCTGTTTTCTGTACAGTCTGCTGTACACTGTCAGTGCTGTAGTTTGTGCAGTCCATGATGAATGCTGTTTTCTGTACAGTCTGCTGTACACTGTCAGTGCTGTAGTTTGTGCAGTCCATGATGAATGCTGTTTTCTGTACAGTCTGCTGTACACTGTCAGTACTGTAGTTTGTGCAGTCCATGATGAATGCTGTTTTCTGTACAGTCTGCTGTACACTGTCAGTGCTGTAGTTTGTGCAGTCCATGATGAATGCTGTTTTCTGTACAGTCTGCTGTACACTGTCAGTGCTGTAGTTTGTGCAGTCCATGATGAATGCTGTTTTCTGTACAGTCTGCTGTACACTGTCAGTCGTAGTTTGTGCAGTCCATGATGAATGCCTGTTTTTCTGTTAGTTGTGTCATGTCAGTGCTGTGTTTGTGCAGTCCATTATAATGCTGTTTCTGTGCTGTGCTTACATGTGAGTGTTTGTCTTGAGTCTTCATCAGTCATTTTCAGTATCAGTGTGTTGTTGTGCAGTGCATGATGAGTGTTGTGTCTGCCTTATTCATTCAGTGTTAGTGTGCTGTGAGCCTCGATAGTGCTGCGGTTTTGTGCGTCATTATTGAGTGCATGTTTTCTGTGTCATTATTCAGTGTCAGTGTTGTTTTGTAGTGCTGATAGACTATTTTTGGTAGTCCATGATTCAGTGCCAGTGTTGTCTGTGTAGTCATGATTAGTGCTATGTTTTTGTAGTACATTATTCAGTGTCAGTGTGTTGTGTAGTGCGTGATTAGTGCTGTTTTTGCGTAATCCATGTTCAATGCAGTGTTGTCTTGTAGTGCATGATTTGTCTGTTTTTGTGTAGTCTTTTCAGTGTCAGTGTGTCTGTGTAGTGCATGATTAGTGCTGTTTTCTGTGTATCTGTTCATGTCAGTGCTGTCTGTGTAGTGCATGATTAGTGCTGTTTTCTGTGTAGTCTGTTCAGTGTCAGTGCTGTCTGTGTAGTGCATGATTAGTGCTGTTTTCTGTGTAGTCTGTTCAGTGTCAGTGCTGTCTGTGTAGTGCATGATTAGTGCTGTTTTCTGTGAGTCCTTTCAGTGTCAGTGCTGTCGTGTAGTGCATGATTAGTGCTGTTTTCTGTGTAGTCTGTTCAGTGTCAGTGCTGTCTGTGTGAGTCGATGATAAGTGCTGTTTTCTGTACAGTCCATATTCAGTGTCAGTGTGTCTGCAGTGTTCGATGTGTGTTTTCTGTGCAGTCCATTAGTTCAGTGTCGAGTGTGTTTGTCTGTGCAGTCCATGATGAGTCATGATAGTCAGTTTTCTGTCAGCCATATTCAGTGTCATTGTTGTCTGCAGTCCAGATGATGTGTTTCTTGGCAGTCCATTATCAGTGTGAGTGCTTGTTTGTCTGTCAGTCCATGCAGTGTCAGTGTTGTTGTTCTGGGCAGTCCGGAATCAGGATGTTTCTGGCAGCCTTCGTGTCAGTGTTGTCTGTGCAGTGCTTGCTAGTGCTGTTTTCTGGGCAGTCCATTATTCAGTGTCAGTGTTGTCTGTGCAGTGCTTGCTAGTGCTGTTTCTGGGCAGTCCATTATTCAGTGTCAGTGTTGTTGTCTATGCAGTCATAGGATATCAGGATGGCCTCCAACACCAACCCAGGGACAGGGGAGACTCAGCCCCGTGAGATCAAAGTGCTGGAGACGGCTGAAGACATCCAGCAGCGCCGTGATGAAGTCCTGTCACGCTATGCCGCCTTCAAGCAGGCCTGCAGTGATCGTAAGGCCCTTCTTGAGGACTCGCGACGCTACCAGTACTTCAAAAGGGATGCTGACGAGCTGGAGAGTTGGATCCTGGAAAAATTGCAGACTGCATCAGATGAAAGCTATAAAGATCCTACCAACCTCCAGGTGGGTCAACTATTCTTGCAGTCATTGGCTGTGATTGATGATAATGATGATGATTCACATTCATCATGGGGAAGATTCAGGACTATATTCCCTGAGAAAATGGTATGTGGAGGGATGTCTCAGCTTGAAGATTCTGTAGAGCACTAAGAAGGGAAAGATCTATTGTTCAGAACTTTTCCAAAGGGGGAAAAGACAGATAACATTTTCTGGTTTTTGTCATTTTGTTAAAAAAAAACAAGTCATAGTATGGTTTGATCATGGGGTATCAGATGTAGTATCTACTTTGCATGCTTCATTAAAGCAGGTTGCAGAAACTCCCCTAAGGTAGGTTAGTGGATGGTATGTAGCAGGAAAAAAAAAAAAAAAGAATTTTCACATATGGAACCAGTTCCAGCGTTTACCCCAGCAGTATAGTCCAAAAGGTTGCGTTGGTGTGTTTTGTCTAGGTAAGTAAGATAATATTGCTGATAGCCCAGCTGACTGCAAAGGGCCATATCAGGGCTATCACCATGTTGAAGTGAACTCACAAGTCATTGAAAAAGAAAAAAAAAAAGAAAGGAAAAACATTTACAAAACCCCTTTAAAATACACCTTCTAAAAACGCCCGGGTAACGTAAACTTTTTTTCTTCCATAAAATCTTAGATCAGATGAAAAATGTTAATCACTTTGAGAGACTCAAAGATCACATAAAGTGGGACATCTCTGAACAAGGTTTTCTTGGAGTCTGCTATAAAGTGTTTTATGTCTCACATCATGCAAATCCCAACACTCTAAAAGAATGTTTCACTGTATCTGTTGAAAAAACAGAGTTGGTAATTCTGTTGAGATCCCGAGTCCTGCTCCAGAGTTGTAAGGAGATCTTCTGCCATCGTAAGCTTTTTGCCTGAGTGGAAAGGTTAAATCCCCTTGAAGATGCAATCTGGCTGTCCATATGAGGAAGGGATGGAAAATACCTATACATTCAGTATTCTCACCCGTCTTAGAGCTTGTTGCTTTTCAAGAATTTCACTACTACAAAAACCATTCTCAAAATCCTGAAATTGGTTTATAAGAATTCTGAATCTGAGAATTTAAATTCTGGAAAAAGTAGTTCTTAGGGGTCATGCTTGGAAGAGACTGATAAAACATTAAAGAATATAGCCAAAATGATGTGACACTCGTGTCAGAACTGTAGTGGGCAGTAGATATTTTCTTTTGGGAGTCCTGCATTCTGTAGATCAGACAGTGAAAAGTAGAAGTGCCAAACTGCTCTTTTCATCCTGACTGCCCAGTTTGGACTCCAGAAGATTGGGAGCTGTGACTGTGACGTAACCTGTCCTGAAAGGATGACATAGCAGATCCCTCTCCCTCCCGTTTCCCCCATCTACTCGTTCCCCCTTCTGTTTCCCTCTCGCCTTCTCCACCCCTCCCTCCCTCCCTCCTGTGTTTAAAAGGGGAACACCACCTACTCGCAACAACCATTGCTATATAAGGCAGCATTAGTCCAGCGCAGTACAGCAGAACAGGACACCACACCACACCAGTCTACCCTTTGTAATGAGACCACATCTGAATAGAGCACCGTCTAGACGGCCTTGTGTGTTGTGGTGACCTTGAGGTGACGGTTGCAGGCCAAGATCCAGAAGCACCAGGCGTTTGAGGCAGAGGTGGCAGCCCATGCCAACGCCATCCAGGTGCTGGACGAGACAGGCAACGAGATGATCAGCCAGGAACACTTTGCTTCCGACACCATCAGGGTACGTGGGGGCCACTGAGCTTTCTTGAAAGTAAGAAAGGGAAGGATTTGGGAGATAAGCCTGGCTTGAAGAGAAGAAAAGAAAGGTTTTGGGAGGTAGACCTGGCTTGAAGGGAAGGAAGGGAAGGTTTTGGGAGGTAGACCTGACTTGAAGGGAAGGAAGGGAAGGTTTTAGGAGGTAGACCTGGCTTGAAGGGAAGAAAGGGAAGGTTTTAGGAGGTAGACCTGACTTGAAGGGAAGAAAGGGAAGATTTTAGGAGGTAGACCTGGCTTGAAGGGAAGGAAGGGAAGGTTTTAGGAGGTAGACCTGGCTTGAAGGGAAGAAAGGGAAGGTTTTGGGAGGTAGACCTGACTTGAAGGGAAGAAAGGGAAGGTTTTGGGAGGTAGACCTGACTTGAAGGGAAGAAAGGGAAGGTTTTAGGAGGTAGACCTGACTTGAAGGGAAGAAAGGGAAGGTTTTGGGAGGTAGACCTGACTTGAAGGGAAGAAATGGAAGGTTTTAGGAGGTAGACCTGGCTTGAAGGGAAGGTTTTGGGAGGTAGACCTGGCTTGAAGGGAAGGTTTTGGGAGGTAGACCTGGCTTGAAGGGAAGGTTTTGGGAGGTAGACCTGACTTGAAGGGAAGAAAGGGAAGGTTTTGGGAGGTAGACCTGACTTGAAGGGAAGAAAGGGAAGGTTTTGGGAGGTAGACCTGGCTTGAAGGGAAGGTTTTGGGAGGTAGACCTGACTTGAAGGGAAGAAAGGGAAGGTTTTAGGAGGTAGACCTGACTTGAAGGGAAGAAAGGGAAGGTTTTGGGAGGTAGACCTGGCTTGAAGGGAAGGTTTTGGGAGGTAGACCTGACTTGAAGGGAAGAAAGGGAAGGTTTTAGGAGGTAGACCTGGCTTGAAGGGAAGAGAAGGGAAGGTTTTAGGAGGTAGACCTGGCTTGAAGGGAAGAAAGGGAAGGTTTTGGAGGTAGACCTGGCTTGAAGGGAAGAAAGGGAAGGTTTTAAGAGGTAGACCTGGCTTGAAGGGAAGAAAGGGAAGGTTTTAGGAGGTAGACCTGGCTTGAAGGGAAGAAAGGGAAGGTTTTGGAGGTAGACCTGGCTTGAAGGGAAGAAAGGGAAGGTTTTGGGAGGTAGACCTGACTTGAAGAAAAGAAGTGACAGGTTTTAGGAGGTACACCTGGCTTTAAGGGAAGGTTTTTGCGAGGTCGACAAGGTTTAAAAGGAAGGAAGAAAGGGAAGGTTTTGGGAGTAGACCTGGGCTTTCAGGAGGGGGTAAACTTGGCTTTAGGAGAAGATTGAGAAGGCTGGGGAGGCGGGAATGGAGGATGGCTTAGATCTGGCTTTAGGAGAAGAAAGAGAAGGCTTTTGGGTAGTAGAACTAGGTTTAAGGGGAAAAGGGAAGGCTTTAGGGGCTTAAGGGAAGACTTTGTATTGGGTGGGGGTGGAGAGTAGAGGTGGTTTTGGGAGAAGAAAAGGAAGGCTGTTTGAGGGAGGACCTGGTATTGGGGGAAGAAAGAGATGGCTGGGGCTAGACCTGGCTTTAGGGGAAGAAAGGGGAGGCTTTTAGCAAGTGACCTGGCTTTAGGGGAAGAAAGAGATGGCTGAGGCTAGACCTGGCTTTAGGGGAAGAAAGGGGAGGCTTTTAGCAAGTGACCTGGCTTTAGGGGAAGAAAGAGATGGCTGGGGCTAGACCTGGCTTTAGGGAAGAAGAGGGGAGGCTTTAGCAGTGACCTGGCTTTAGGGGAAGAAAGAGAGGTGGGCTAGACCTGGCTTTAGGGGAAGAAGGGAGGCTGGGCTAGACCTGGCTTTAGGGGAAGAAAGGGGAGGCTTTTAGCAAGTGACCTGGCATTGTTGGAAGAAAGGGAGGGCAAACACACTATTGTAAGGAGAGGAAAGTGAGAGCGTTGGTGGAACACCTTGCTGTAGAGGAAGAAATGGAGTACATCAGGAGGTGGGGGGCAGACCTCATGTAGTGAAAATTGGAGGGTTCATGGTTGGGGTGTGGGGGAAGGCAGGTAAGGGTTTTCCAGAGCAGACCTAGCTTTGTGGGAAAAAAGGTAGGGCTTTTAGAGGTAGACAGTCTAAAGTCCCTTTCCTGTTTGAAAGTTCAGAAAGTGAAAAAGATGGATGCACTTAACATCATGCCATAACTCCAGTTTACATGTTGATTATGAGTGTGTAAGGGATGTGTACTTCTTTCTCTTCTTATGTGATTGATGGTTGATGGTACAGAGACTAGGACAAATATTTCAGACTCCTGAACTTAGCTGTCCTGTAGATGAAGATGGTGTTGATCATAGCACTTGAGATGTTCTGTGGGTATTGTACATGGTTATGTGTGGTGTTGATCGTAGCACTTGAGATGTGCTGTGGATATTGTACATGGTAATGTGTGGTGTTGGACATAGCACTTGAGATGTGCTGTGGATATTGTACATGGTTATGTGTGGTGTTGATCGTAGCACTTGAGATGTGCTGTGGATATTGTACATGGTAATGTATGGTGTTGATCATAGCACTTGAGATGTGCTGTGGATATTGTACATGGTAATGTATGGTGTTGATCATAGCACTTGAGATGTGCTGTGGATATTGTACATGGTAATGTATGGTGTTGATCATAGCACTTGGAATGCGTTTTGGATATTGTACATGGTAATGTGGCAATTTATGCAACTGTTGATGTTGATACAGATATGAAAAATGGTACTGTAGAAGTAAAATCACCATTCTGTGGATGTTGCAGGAGAGACTGGACGAGCTGCACAGACTGTGGAACCTGCTCGTGTCCAAACTTTCGGAGAAGGGCACCCGCCTGCAGCAGGCCCTGCGTCTGGTGCAGTTCATGAGAGAGTGTCGGGAAGTCATGTTCTGGATTGCTGACAAGGTACTGGTTCTGCCTCTTCACTTTTCTTCTCTTTCCAAGTTTATCCATGTTTGCTTTCTTAGTCCTGAATTTTTTTTTTTCGATTCATGAAAGTCAAATACCCTTGCAGTCCCTTATGTCCGGTTCTGAATATAATATTCACTAATGATTGATACTAATACTACAGTTCAGTGTGTCACATATTGCACATATAGGAATATTTTGGTATGATTTGATGTCTCGTGCTGAACGCTGTATGTACGTTCATTGAATTTTACAGTGGTAATGGGAAGTGTGTTTGAAGTGGAAAGAAAGTCTTCATTGTTGGGGCCCGGAGGGGGATTTATCCATGTTAACACAGCTACCAAATCTTGTTAATCCATATCTTCATTGTTGGGGGCGAAGGGGGATTTATCCATGTTGACCCAGTTACCAAATCTTGTTAACCCCAACTGTCAAATCGTGTTATCCATGTTAATTTCATTACCTTTTAATTTTGAACTAAAAATGTCCCCCAAGTAATATCAGATTGATTTTTGAGATTTGCCGGAGAAAATATGGTCATGTTGGTTCTTTTAAATATAAAAAAATGGCCAGTCCGTTGCATGTGAATGTGTTAATGGTGTGAAATGTAGAAAAAATGAACCCATGGCTGTAGGTGGATATGTTGATGTGTATCTGATTGATATATGAGAATGAAGCAGTGGCTTTGGATGGATGTGTCTGACTGTCTGATGTTGATATATAAAAGTGAAGTAGTAGATGTAGTTGGATGTGAGTGTGTGTGTCTGATGTTGATGACTGACCACTGTGGTCACTTACTGGCTCTAACTCGACTCAGGACATGGTACCAGTGTATGGGTCACCTGGATCTTTGTCAGACAGTCGGGTTTGATTTGGTATGCCAGCAGATGACATTGATGTCATGAGATCTCATGTAGACTTGTTTGCAAGAGCAGAAAGTTGGCCTGTTGTCTAACCAAAGGCAAAATGATATCATGCTGTGACAAGGTGCATTAGCAAGTAGTTGCAAAAGTGAAAGAGATCAACAAACAATGTATGAGCTAATGGTCCATGTTGTTTTGGGGCTGAAATATGGACAGTATTTCAGTCGATGCACAGATTTGCATCAGATTGCTCATTTGGAAGCAAATTAAAATTTTGGGGGGCCATGAGGGGCGGAGGCATGCCTCCCAGACACCCGTAATTTTTCCGGTATTTTTGCTTTTCATCAATGGGAGCCCTAGTAAACGATGAACTGGTGTATGGCATTATCTGATTTAGCAGATCTTATGATAGAAGTCTCCTTCAGTCCTCTTCCATTTACTGCAGGCGCAGCCAGCGTCTGAGAATTGTGTCCATGTATTCAAATCGGCCCAAATTGGCCACTGTCCCACGACATGTGCAGCGGGATTTCTGTCACATACCACTCGGCTTGACCACACATTCTGTGAACGAGAATTTCCAGTGAAAGTCTGGCATATCCAGTGAATTGCTGGTGCTCATAGATGTGGAGAGCTCCGCTCATCAAGTCTATAGAAAGGAATATCCCGGAGAATTACTGTGTAAGATATGTGAATGCATGAGGGCTAGTAAGAAAGAAAAAAGCGTGTGTGAGTGGATACCCTGAAAATTGTCATGTGAGTGAGTGTCTTACAAAACCGTGAGTAAGCTAAGTCGGTGAATCTTCCATCAGAGTATACGAGTCAGACTGTTGATTCCCCGAAGATAGGTATGACTGCCTTAAAGGCGAGATAAAAAAAACGGTCATACACACAAAACTTCACTGCCTGTCTGTACAGGCAGTGTCCACAGGAAGCAGCCTGCGTACGCAGAAAGAAAAAAAAAACTGTTGATGAGTGTCTTTTCTGAAAGTATGTGGCTTGTGTTTTAAAATCCATTCAGTGAGTTGTTTTGGGTGTAATTGAATAGCTTGCAAATATATGTTTGAATGTATTGGTGAA
This sequence comes from Conus canariensis, assembly GCA_033310375.1. Taxonomy (NCBI): domain Eukaryota; kingdom Metazoa; phylum Mollusca; class Gastropoda; order Neogastropoda; family Conidae; genus Conus; species Conus canariensis. The sequence continues at coordinate 37,667,561 of CM065735.1, forward strand.
GGATGTGTTGGAAATAATTGCTTTCAAAGTTATCTGATTAATTTTAACAGTGCTTTCACTTGTGAAATCAGTATTTTGGCAGCAATGTGTTTTGTCTGAAAAAAACTGGGGCTGGTTTCAAAACTAATTTCTTTTAAAGTTTGTATGAATTAATCAAGTTTGATTGATATGTGTGTCTACTGTTGTTGAAGACACTTGCACTTGTGACACAGTGAAGTAGAAGTGCTGTTGGAGCTCTAGTCATTGCAATCAGATAAATGTTGGGTTTGCAGGAAGCTTTCGTCACCTCAGAGGAATTTGGTCAGGATCTGGAACACGTGGAGGTGCTTCAGAAGAAGTTTGATGAATTTCAGAAGGTAAGAAGGACCAACCGTTCCTTGTCCATCATTAGTGACAGCATGTTACATCTACTGAATTTTTCTCATATGGATAATCATTAAAAAAATGAAAAAAAAGGTCTCTTATCCCAAGTTGCAACAAGAGTAGTGGCTGCCTTTTGATCTACATCGTTCTGTGTGTTGCCACGTTTGTGACTGAGTAGTGTGGTTACTATAGAACTGTAGAATCAGAAACCCAGTCTGAACCTTGACCTGCCGTGACTGGAGTTGGACTGATTTTAAAGCCATGGGTTATGGTGCACACTCACATCTAAGTCTTGTTGATTTAGCACTGCTGGGGTCATTAAATGGTCTACAGTCATGTTCAGAGGATGGTTCTCTGTCTTAATCACTGGTTTTAAACACATGGTAATAATGCATTCTTTTGACTGAGTAGGTATTGTCGATTTGGCTGCGCCTTGCCTTGAACTGCTTGGCAATCATATTCAGTTATGGTCCTCAATCATTTGTCAACTGGACACATGCCACATCTCACCACATTCACAGAGATATCATCAGGAAGACCAACACCGACCCGGAAACCTGTATGATATTGATGTTTTGTGTATGCTCTTTCACGAGTAATAAGACCAGTACTCTGGGCGAATGAAAAATATGAATGAAGAAAACTGATGTAGAGTCCTAGTGATTTGCAAATCTGCAAAGCTATTGTGTATATAACCAATGATTGATATTTGACAGCCAGTCAAAAATTTAAGTTTACTTCAAAAGAATCAGCCAAGATGGTTGAAAACTTTTGTTGCTTGAGACTGAAGTTAAAGGAAAAAAAGAAATGGGCCAACACACACACACACACACACACACACACACACACACACACACACACACACACACACACTACAGAACAGAACAGAACAGAACAGAACAGAATCATCCACCTGGATGGTTCGTTCATGTATGCTTATCTGATTTTAAACTGTCACCTGGATTTGTCAGAGGCGATCTTAGTGTTGGACCAACACAGATTCCACGTGATGCTGTGACTGTCCAGAATTGCCAAACTGTTAAATAGTTTACAACTATGATACACTTGGAATTGACCATTGAGTACACCAGTTTCTCCCCATACATATTAAATTATGGGAAATGATACTGCAACTGAAAACTGAGGGTTGCCAACTGTGCATACATCATTAACAGCAAGTTTAGAAGAGGATGGAAATGAAAGAAGGAAATAATGAAGCACTGAATGACATATCTGACAATGTTAGAAAACTGACCACAGAAAATGACATATCTAACAATGTTAGAAAACTGACCACAGAAAATGACATATCTGACAATGTTAGAAAACTGACCACAGAAAATGACATATCGGACAATGTTAGAAAACTGACCACAGAAAGTGACACATCTGACAATGTTAGAAAACTGACCACAGAAAATGACATATGGGACAATGTTAGAAAACTGACCACAGAAAATGACATATCTGACAATGTTAGAAAACTGACCACAGAAAATGACATATCTGACAATGTTAGAAAACTGACCACAGAAAATGACATATCTGACAATGTTAGAAAACTGACCACAGAAAATGACATATGGGACAATGTTAGAAAACTGACCACAGAAAATGACATATGGGACAATGTTAGAAAACTGACCACAGAAAATGACATATCTGACAATGTTAGCAAACTGACCACAGAAAATGACATATGGGACAATGTTAGAAAACTGACCACAGAAAATGACATATGGGACAATGTTAGAAAACTGACCACAGAAAATGACATATGGGACAATGTTAGAAAACTGACCACAGAAAATGACGTATGGGACAATGTTAGAAAACTGACCACAGAAAATGACATATGGGACAATGTTAGAAAACTGACCACAGAAAATGACATATGGGACAATGTTAGAAAACTGACCACAGAAAATGACATATGGGACAATGTTAGAAAACTGACCACAGAAAATGACATATCTGACAATGTTAGAAAACTGACCACAGAAAATGACATATGGGACAATGTTAGAAAACTGACCACAGAAAATGACATATGGGACAATGTTAGAAAACTGACCACAGAAAATGACATATCTGACAATGTTAGAAAACTGACCACAGAAAATGACATATCTGACAATGTTAGAAAACTGACCACAGAAAATGACATATGGGACAATGTTAGAAAACTGACCACAGAAAATGACATATGGGACAATGTTAGGAAACTGACCACAGAAAATGACATATCGGACAATGTTAGAAAACTGACCACAGAAAATGACATATCTGACAATGTTAGAAAACTGACCACAGAAAATGACATATGGGACAATGTTAGGAAACTGACCACAGAAAATGACATATGGGACAATGTTAGGAAACTGACCACAGAAAATGACATATGGGACAATGTTAGAAAACTGACCACAGAAAATGACATATGGGACAATGTTAGAAAACTGACCACAGAAAATGACATATCTGACAATGTTAGAAAACTGACCACAGAAAATGACATATCTGACAATGTTAGAAAACTGACCACAGAAAATGACATATGGGACAATGTTAGAAAACTGACCACAGAAAATGACATATCTGACAATGTTAGAAAACTGACCACAGAAAATGACATATCTGACAATGTTAGAAAACTGACCACAGAAAATGACATATGGGACAATGTTAGAAAACTGACCACAGAAAATGACATATGGGACAATGTTAGAAAACTGACCACAGAAAATGACATATGGGACAATGTTAGAAAACTGACCACAGAAAATGACATATGGGACAATGTTTGAAAACTGACCACAGAAAATGACATATGGGACAATGTTAGAAAACTGACCACAGAAAATGACATATGGGACAATGTTAGAAAACTGACCACAGAAAATGACATATGGGACAATGTTAGGAAACTGACCACAGAAAATGACATATGGGACAATGTTAGGAAACTGACCACAGAAAATGACATATGGGACAATGTTAGAAAACTGACCACAGAAAATGACATATGGGACAATGTTAGAAAACTGACCACAGAAAATGACATATCTGACAATGTTAGAAAACTGACCACAGAAAATGACATATCTGACAATGTTAGAAAACTGACCACAGAAAATGACATATGGGACAATGTTAGAAAACTGACCACAGAAAATGACATATCTGACAATGTTAGAAAACTGACCACAGAAAATGACATATCTGACAATGTTAGAAAACTGACCACAGAAAATGACATATGGGACAATGTTAGAAAACTGACCACAGAAAATGACATATGGGACAATGTTAGAAAACTGACCACAGAAAATGACATATGGGACAATGTTAGAAAACTGACCACAGAAAATGACATATGGGACAATGTTAGAAAACTGACCACAGAAAATGACATATCTGACAATGTTAGAAAAACTGACCACAGAAAATGACATATCAGACAATGTTAGAAAACTGACCACAGAAAATGACATATCGGACAATGTTAGAAAACTGACCACAGAAAATGACATATCTGACAATGTTAGAAAACTGACCACAGAAAATGACATATCTGACAATGTTAGAAAACTGACCACAGAAAATGACATATGGGACAATGTTAGAAAACTGACCACAGAAAATGACATATGGGACAATGTTAGAAAACTGACCACAGAAAATGACATATCTGACAATGTTAGAAAACTGACCACAGAAAATGACATATGGGACAATGTTAGAAAACTGACCACAGAAAATGACATATGGGACAATGTTAGGAAACTGACCACAGAAAATGACATATGGGACAATGTTAGAAAACTGACCACAGAAAATGACATATGGGACAATGTTAGAAAACTGACCACAGAAAATGACATATCTGACAATGTTAGAAAACTGACCACAGAAAATGACATATCTGACAATGTTAGAAAACTGACCACAGAAAATGACATATGGGACAATGTTAGAAAACTGACCACAGAAAATGACATATCTGACAATGTTAGAAAACTGACCACAGAAAATGACATATCTGACAATGTTAGAAAACTGACCACAGAAAATGACATATGGGACAATGTTAGAAAACTGACCACAGAAAATGACATATGGGACAATGTTAGAAAACTGACCACAGAAAATGACATATGGGACAATGTTAGAAAACTGACCACAGAAAATGACATATGGGACAATGTTAGAAAACTGACCACAGAAAATGACATATCTGACAATGTTAGAAAACTGACCACAGAAAATGACATATGGGACAATGTTAGAAAACTGACCACAGAAAATGACATATGGGACAATGTTAGAAAACTGACCACAGAAAATGACATATCTAACAATGTTAGAAAACTGACCACAGAAAATGACATATCTGACAATGTTAGAAAACTGACCACAGAAAATGACATATCTGACAATGTTAGAAAACTGACCACAGAAAATGACATATGGGACAATGTTAGAAAACTGACCACAGAAAATGACATATCTGACAATGTTAGAAAACTGACCACAGAAAATGACATATATGGGACAATGTTAGAAAACTGACCACAGAAAATGACATATGGGACAATGTTAGAAAACTGACCACAGAAAATGACATATCTGACAATGTTAGAAAACTGACCATAGAAAATGACATATCTGACAATGTTAGAAAACTGACCACAGAAAATGACATATGGGACAATGTTAGAAAACTGACCACAGAAAATGACATATGGGACAATGTTAGAAAACTGACCACAGAAAATGACATATGGGACAATGTTAGAAAACTGACCACAGAAAATGACATATCTGACAATGTTAGAAAACTGACCACAGAAAATGACATATGGGACAATGTTAGAAAACTGACCACAGAAAATGACATATCTGACAATGTTAGAAAACTGACCACAGAAAATGACATATCTGACAATGTTAGAAAACTGACCACAGAAAATGACATATCTGACAATGTTAGGAAACTGACCACAGAAAATGACATATCTGACAATGTTAGGAAACTGACCACAGAAAATGACATATCTGACAATGTTAGAAAACTGACCACAGAAAATGACATATCTGACAATGTTAGAAAACTGACCACAGAAAATGACATATCTGACAATGTTAGAAAACTGACCACAGAAAATGACATATCTGACAATGTTAGAAAACTGACCACAGAAAGTGACATATCTGACAATGTTAGAAAACTGACCACAGAAAATGACATATCGGACAATGTTAGAAAACTGACCACAGAAAGTGTGAGGAGAAATAGGAATGACATACAATGTAGTATCACATGCACTACTATGTCAAACCCTTGCAAGCTGTGGCTGTGGCCAGTTTGCTAGCTGTGTAAGGCCAGAGTTTGTGGCTCACTTTGCATTAGACTCTCTGCTGGTGTCTCCAGTGTACAGTATGGAACTGCTTTTGCTTCCTTCCATGGGAGGTGAACCCTAGGGATACTGTGATGAGGTCTGTCCATGAGATTCCATTCTGATACAAGACAGGACCTCCAAAACAAAAACAAAAAAGTAAAAAAAGGAAAAATGTTGGAGGTGAATGATCTGGCTGACCATGTTTGAGATCTGTCCTTGATAGTCCATTCTGATCCATGGCAGGACCTTCAAAACCATGAAGACAAAGTGTCAGAGGTGAACGTCCTGGCTGAACAGCTCATTAGTGATGGCCACCCGGAGGAGGAGACCATTCGTCAAAAAGAGGAGGAAGTTAATGAAGCTTGGAAACGCCTCCGTCAGCTGTCCCTTTTGCGCCAAGAGCGGCTGTATGGTGCCCATGAGATCCAGCGATTTAACAGGTCAGTGGAATGTCTGTACTTGCTGGTATTGCCAAAGGATGTGATTTTTCGTCTTTTATTTGCGTGTGTGTGTGCTTTTGTGCGCTTTTCATAGATATATGTTTTATATTGTTTTTATGAAATGAAATACTGGAGGTAGATAGGGAGCCGGAATAGCTCAGTTGGTAGAGCGCCGGACTCGTAATCTTGGTGATCCTGGGGTTGCGGGTTCGAACCTCCGCCGGGGGCGTTTCGGTACAGGGGGATTTTTCCCTCGGAGTTAACATTGGTTCTGACTCCATTTCCCATACAGTCCTTCGAATGAGACTATAAACCGAGGTTCCGTGTGTGAACGCACGCATAACATCTTGCACACACGTAAAATCCCATCACCAACTTTCGGAAGAGTAGGCCAGTTTGGCCGTTGGTATGGATGACACGTTACACATAGCATGCACCCTGCGTGAGAAATGGAAAGAATGAAGGAAGTAAGGAAAATGAGTGATCGATATTGAACGATATTGACTGGATGACACGGGAAACGACTGAATGAAGCGCCATCTGGCAGCTCTTCAGTCGGCACTACCCAGGTAGGCAGCCCGTTGTATAAACGAGTGTTGATTGTAAAGCGCTTAGAGCTTGGTCTCTAGCCGAGAATAAGCGCTATATAAGTATTCATTATTATTATTATAGATATATGAGTATGCTGTGTTGAGAAGGGTGGGGATTGGGCTGAAGGCAGTAGAGTGTTTGGACGGATAAACTGTAATCCTGTTTGGAAACAAAAGGGTGAGGAAACCCAATTAGTCATAGTTGTATCAAAAGCATTAATTTATAGCAGGTAAGACTAAAGCAGTGAACTGTGCAGGCCATCATTCTTGAGTGTGGACTTCACGACAGAGCTGACCGTCCACACTGCCAGGTGCAGTGGACAGCAGGTTAGAATGATACAGTGAACTGTGTAGACCTTCAGTCCTGTGGTCTGGTCTCATGACACTGTTCCTGACTAGTTCTGATGATGATGTTCCAGAGATGCGGATGAAACCATTGCCTGGATCCAGGAGAAGGACGTTGTGCTGTCGTCAGATGACTACGGGCGAGACTTGGCCAGTGTGCAGACATTGCAACGTAAACATGAAGGAGTAGAGCGGGACCTGGCAGCCCTGGAAGAGAAGGTGATATTTCTGATAACAATATGGTATAGCATAAACATGAGTAAGTTGAATATGAAAAAGCAGTGATGATAATAGTATTTATAGAAATAAAAAGTGTAATGATATGACTTGTATTAGTAATAATGAATGATGATTGTGACAGCATTATTAAACTTACTAACACAGTTGCTTATCACAGATATTTCACCTGGTTTTAAAGCATGGTGAAATTCAGACAATCTACTTGCTGAAGTGACTATCTGTGTGCATGTTGTGAGCAATTTGGGCAGTCATGTGCTGTAATACCTAAGCAAGTGTCAAGCTTTTAAAAAGGATTTCAGTTTGGAATGCCCACACTGCACCTATTCTCAGTGTTTGCTGTTTGACACTGTTTAGTTTAGAGTATGTTTTAGAATTATTCCAAATGTGTTTTGGCTATTTGATGTGATATGTTTCAGGGGTCTTGTTCATGTGTGTTTTGTGAGACATGAAACAAACAATATCCAGTATAAATATATGTCAGACATCAGGCTACCAATTATTAACTTTGAAAGTAACCGTCACTTGAGATGACCCTTTGAAATTTACATGCATGTAATACACCAGATGCACACAAGCTCCCAGTTATTTAAGGGTTTTCCAGTCAGTGTAAGGTTGAAGAAGATGTTTATTTCTTTACACACCAAACACAGCTTTGCAAACAGTGCATCTTTACTCTTAAACAAAGCAAGCTGAAAAACTGTGTGAGCCAAGCGATGCACCAGACCTAGAATTCAGGCAGAATGGCATCATTGGATGGAACCTAAATTCATATGCTAAATTCATATGCTGAATGATAACCCAGTAGAATTCACCAACATGTAGCTTGTGGGAACCTTCCCATTTCTTGAAAGATGATGTAATCTGTTTCTTAAAATATTTCTGAAAAAAAAACCCGATGGCTTGAGCCAGTGGCCAGTGGGTGTTATTTCTTGTCATGTGACCAAGTATGAAAATCAAATGATTCCAGAATCTTACCTCAAAAGAAGTTTAATTTCTGATCAGTCTATTGTTCCAGTGCTATTTGGTCTATGAGATAACAAGACTGCCTAAAGAAAAATAGTCAGACTATGAGACACAAGATTAATAACCTAAAGAAAAATAGACTCAAAATCAGGCTGTTGGTTCTCATGGATGATGTGTTTGTGCTCCAGATGGGCATGCAGAACAACATTCTCAATTTGTCTGCCAGCTCTGTGTGTTGTCTTGGGTGCTTTGGTCTGGGACGTACCAGACGATTCTACCAGGAGGAAGTGTGTACTGTTTTTTCACCATGCAGTCCTTTCGCCCCGTTGTTCTGGAATAAGTTTGCCTGTGTGTGGTGGTGCAGGTGAATGCCCTGGGCACCGAGTCAGTCAGGCTGCAGGGGATCCACTCTGAGCAGGCTGACCAGATCCACAGCAAGCAGGAGGAGATGGAACAGAACTGGGAACAGCTGAGAAATAAGGTGAGACCTCAGAAGTTCAGGAACCCGTGAGAAATAAGGTGAGACCTCAGAAGTTCAGGAACCCGTGAGAAATAAGGTGAGACCTCAGAAGTTCAGGAACCCGTGAGAAATAAGGTGAGACCTCAAAAGTTCGGGAACCCGTGAGAAATAAGGTGAGACCTCAGAAGTTCAGGAACCCGTGAGAAATAAGGGAAGACCACAAAGTTGAGGAACAGCAGAGAAATTAGAAGAGACCACAAAGATGAGATCAGCTAAGAAAGAAGGGCAGACCTCAAAAATGAGGAATAACAGACAAATGAGGGGAGGCACTAGGATAGGTAACAGTTGAGATGAACGGGGAGACTACAAAGGTAGGGAACAACAGAGAAATAAGGAGAGACTACGAACGTACGGAACAGTTGAGAAATAGGGGAAGACCTAAAAGATAGGGAACAGCTGAGAAATAAGGGTGACCACAAAGACGGGAGAAAGCTGAGAAGTAACCGCAGACCACAAAGATATAGGTAGTAACTAAAAAGAAGGGGATATCCAAAGATAGGGAACAGCAGTCAAATAAGGGGAGACTAGAAAGTTAGGGAACAGCAGAGAAAGAAGGGGAGATCTCAAAGATAGGGAACAGTTGAGAAATAAGGGGAGGTCACAAAGATTGGGTAGAGCTAAGAAATAAAGGGAGACCACAAAGACAGGGAATGGCTAAGGAAGACCACAGAAATAGGTAGCAGTGGAGAAGTGAATAATGACTGGAAAGATGGGAAACAGGTGAGAGCAAGGTAAGAATGGGCGGCTGATGAGAAATAAATGACAAAGTGAACAGGTCAGAAATAAGGTCAGATAGAACTGAGAAGGCACCAAGAAATGTGTTCAGTTCATGTTTTTATAGTTCAGCCAATGCTAGGGCCGTTATTAGGGCTTGAGAAACATGTGGAAAAGAAATTAACAGTTCAGAAGTACGGTGTATCTATCTTGCTGAATATGCTGGGAGACAGAGGAAAGTGTTTAGGTAAAGGGTGGGGTAGGCAGATGGAACTGGGAAGGGGAGAGGGAGGGGGGGGGGGGGGGGGGAGGAAGGGATATGATGCCTTCTTGTCTGCGAATTGAATATGGTACCATTAAACATTTTGAGTTGTTGAAGAAAACCTATCACTAAGAAAAAACAACAACATCATGAGATATGTTATTTTCTGCTTTTCAGACATTAATGTAGATGTGTGTATAAAGGAAACAAACAAAACAGTCCAGTGATGTGGCACTGTGGTTAATCTTGTGGTTTCTGGACTTAGACATTATGTTGATTCTTATCAGAGCCATTTATTTGTGGAATTTTCCTATCCTGATGGGCTATTGCCCAGAGATGAATTTACTTCGGGCACGGATGGGAAGACTGGAACCACACAGTCAAATTTCATTCACTCTGTGGAGAGGCATGCTCAGATTTCCTAATCAGCACTGCAGGTGTCTGTATCTCTTGGGTTTGATTCATGCCAGGATATGTCATGAAAGTAAATGTAGATTATCGTCTTGTCATGCAGTTTCAGACCAGAATGAAACTCCTAGCATCAGCATCTTCATCCTCCTCATCCTCATCAGCTTAAGAAAAGTCTCAAAAGTCTGTGGCCCTTCATGCTCTGCTCTTAAAGTGACCTCAGTTTTGATTTTCACTCCACATCTATGCCTGTGGTGAGTTGGTAGTGAGATTACCAGTGTAGGTGAGTTCACAAGGACTGTTAGTGTACAGATGTGTTTGTGCCTTCTAGAGGGGTATGTTAATTCAGGCTGACTGTGTGTATTAGCAGTTATTATCATTAATTAGGGCCTTGACAGGTGATGTTCTGGATATGTTGAATCAGAACAGGCACCACTGAACTCCACTGAAGTGACTCAGCAGCAGTGCAGTGTCTTTTGTGGTGGGTTGCCTCATGACAAATTGACACTGACTGCTGTCTGTGGATTGCTGGTGCTGGGGCTGTGGTAGCACAAAAAAGTCAGAGTGTGGCTGTAGACGAGAGCTGGAAGTAGCAGCCTGGGAGTAATGCCACTGACATGGCATGGAAGATGAGACTGTTATTCAAAAAAAAAAAAAAAAGAAAACACCCACAGAATCAGAATAGATCCATGCAGTTGGAATGTGCCCTAGAAACCTCATGTTCTTTTCAGTGTATTTGCAAATGGTGCATGGACGTAGGAAAGGTACCGACTTCTTCAGGACAGTGCAGCTGCTTTCTGGTGAGGAAAGCAGTCTCCAGAGATGATGTTAGTCTGAGGCAGAGTGAAAACAGTTCCATACCAGTGGGATACTTTCGTCAGTCACTATGTAGTGTATGGACTGGTGTAGCAAACTGTAGAAATTTAGTGATAAGCTTTTCCCCTTTGAATCATACTGAGTTCCACATTGTGTCCTCTTCCATTTTCAGCCGCTGTGGCTGTATCTTATTGCAGAGGTGCTGTAGCTCATATGGTCTAGCCCTTATGCAGTATTTCCTGATGGAAGAATTGAAGAAATTGAATCTATCATTTGGCCTCGTGTACCATGTCAAATGCTGTGCAAGCAGTGGCCAGATTACCAAGTCTGTTTAGCCAGTTTTTTTGCAATTTCTGCAATAATAAGGCTATTGACTTTCTCAGTGTTCTGGTCTACAATGTGCATCTGCTTCAGTTTTCTCTTATGCTATGGCAAAAACACTGATCAAGACCCTTCTGTCAGGACCTTGGTCCTTGCTGTGCCTTGTCTTAATTGTTTTGTCTCACACTCAAGTCCATTCTTTACCCTTTTTCTCATAGCTATCTTCTCCCCACTTAAGGGCATGTGATCATATGATTAGAGTGTTTGCCTTTGAGCCGTCAACCATGAGTTCAAACCACTCTGAGGGGTGGATTTTCACTTGCAGAACATATCTGCTTTTTCAGCAGTACAGAGTACCAGATTCAGGTTAAGGAATATTGCAGAAGGAGAAGCTGATTTTGTCTTTCATCATACAAAGCACTAACTATGGTGAACCTCTGACAGTTCACAGTCTTCATGGCCTTATGGCTTTGACTTTCCTAACCTCTAACTTTTGATGTGCAAGTACTTCCTGATTAAGAAACTGTTGCTATCGTTGTTAGTTGAAGTTCTTCACAACATATATTAAGAGATATGGTTTTGTTTCTGAATTAAAGACTAAAATTTTAACTTATCATGTGCTCCAATGTTAACAGGCATCTGACCGCAAGTCTCGCCTGGACGACTCCTACTACCTGCACAGGTTCTTGGCTGACTTTCGTGACCTTGTGTCGTGGATTGGGGACATGAAGGCCATCATTGCCGCAGATGACCTGGCCAAAGACGTGGCAGGGGCAGAGGCTCTGCTCGAGAGACACCAGGAACATAAAGTTAGTCAGGAAGACGTCAGGAAGAGAGAGTGTCTGTAGACACAGTATGAATCTTTCCCAGATGTGTCCAAAAGAATGGTATCCAGAGTATGTGAATCTTTTCTGATTTGTTCTCAGGAATAGTGTGCAGAGTGTGTGACTTTTCCAGATGTGTCCAAAAGAATGGTATCCAGAGTATGTGAATCTTTTTCTGATTTGTTCTCAAGAATAGTGTGCAGAGTGTGTGACTTTTCCAGATGTGTCCAAAAGAATGGTATCCAGAGTATGTGAATCTTTTTCTGATTTGTTCTCAAGAATAGTGTGCCGAGTGTGTGACTTTTCCAGATGTGTCCAAAAGAATGGTATCCAGAGTATGTGAATCTTTTTCTGATTTGTTCTCAAGAATAGTGTGCAGAGTGTGTGACTTTTCCAGATGTGTCCTAAAGAATGGTATCCAAATTAAGTGAATCTTTTTTTTTTTTTTATTTGTCCACAACAATGGTCTGCTAAGTAAATCTTATCCAGATGTGTCCTAGAGAATGGTATCCACACTAAGTGAATCTATTTTTGTCCTAAAGAATGGCGTGCAGATTATGTGAATCTTTTCTAGATGTGTCCTAAAGAATTATGTCCTTTTAAAGAAAAATTTTTTGTCTTCTAACCTCCAATTTTCCCTCATCATTTTCTGTTCTTTTTTTCTTTTTCTCTCTTGATGCATAGACCATGTGAATGTTTTCTAGATGTATCCTAAAGAATAGTGTGCAGACTGTGTGAATGTTCTCCAGATGTATGAAAAGAATGGTGTGCAGTGTGTAAGTGTTTAAATGATGTATCTTGAAGAATTCTCTGTAGACTAGTGAATGTCTTCGAGCTGTGTCCTAGAGTATGGTTTGCACGTATAGGAATGTTTTTCAGCTGTGTCCTAAAGTATGGTTTGCACAGTATAGGAATGTTTTTCAGCTGTGTCCTAGAGTATGGTTTGCACAGTATAGGAATGTTTTTCAGCTGTGTCCTAGAGTATGGTTTGCACAGTATAGGAATGTTTTTCAGCTGTGTCCTAAAGTATGGTTTGCACAGTATAGGAATGCTTTTTCAGCTGTGTCCTAGAGTATGGTTTGCACAGTATAGAAATGTTTTTCAGCTGTGTCCTAAAGTATGGTTTTGCACCATATAGGAATGTTTTTCAGCTTGTGTGTGTATGTGGACAGGGGGAGATTGATGCCCGTGAAGACAGTTTCGTGTCATGTGCGGAGGCTGGGGAGCGTCTGGTCTCCTCCAATCATTATGCCTCGGAGGAAGTGCGTGAAAAGGTATGATTGATTTGTATTGCAGGTCGGATGACACTGATTGTTGGCTGTATGACTTCAACACAGTTCTTTATCTTGAGCCAGTTGTCCTGTCACTACTCTTCGGTTGTGAATGGAAATACATCCAAGCTTGCTGATGAAGTCTGTTGCAGAAAATTTAGAGAACTATTGTGTGTGTGTGTGTGTGTGTGTGTGTGTGTGTGTGTGTGTGTGTGTGTGTGTGTGTGTGTGCGTGCGTGTGTGTATATGTATTGTTATATTTTTTATCATGTTTTGATATATTCAAACTACCATCTGAAGGAAGAAGATTTTTATGACCATACTTGTTCCTCAGTGGGGGAAATGAGTCATTTCTGTGTCATTTGTGTCTTGATCTCCTAACATGACTTAAGTAACGTGCAGAGTCATCAGAAAGAATGTGTTCACTGCAGTTGTCTGTAGATAAGTGCCTTTCTTTCATTTCTGATTGTGTGGAGGATGGTATGGTAGAATTGGTTACAGCCCTGATGTGGCCCTTGCGGTCGGCTGGGCTATAAGCAACATTATCTTATCTTATCTTATCGTAGAATTGGTTTATGGAGTGTGGAGGTTTCGTTTAGGTTAGTGTTGAGGATAGGTTGGTAAGGGTTGAGGATGTAACAATGAGAACAGTATGGAGCATTGAGGGTTGTGTTGAGTGTCTAGGGTAGCTGTGTTGAGAACTGTTTTGTCATATCGAGGGATTAGTAGGTTGTTGAGGGTTTCGTAGAGGGTTTGAAGGGTTGTACAGAGGGTTGTGTTGAGGGCTGTTTTGTTGAAGGTTGTTGAGTTTTGGGGATGATGTTGTCCACAGCTTTCCATCTTAGAGCGGGAGAAGAAGAGTCTGTCAGAGCTGTGGGAGGAGCGCCGCATTCAGTATGAACAGTGCATGGACCTGCAGCTGTTCATCAGGGACACTGAGCAGGCCGACGCTTGGATGACCAAACAGGAGGTGAGTACATGATGATGATGATGATGGTGATTGAATCACCTACAAGTGGAGAGGTTCTTTTCTTTCTTTCTTTCTGCGTACGCAGGCTGATACTCTGCGGACACTGCCTGTGTAAACAGGCAGTGGAGTTTTGTGTGTATGACCGTTTTTTATCCCGCCATTAAGGCAGCCATACTCCATCTTCGGGGAAAGTGGAGCAGTGATTGCACTGCTGTGATGATGATTGGATCACAGGTCAGGTGATCACAGTACATCATGATGGTGGTGATGATGATGATAGTAATTGAATCACTTGTTCAGCGGTGAATGTACTGCTGTGATGATGACTGGATCACAGGTCATGCCACCACATTGCTGATGATGAGAATGGTGATTGGATCACCTACAAGACTGGCAATGATTGCACTGCTGTGATGATGATTGGATCGCAGGTCAGGTGACCATAGTACTGATGACAAAATGATGATGACGATGATAATGGTTATTGGATCACCTACAAGCGAGGCAAGTTTGTACTGCTGTAATGATGATTGGATCGCAGGTCAGGGTGACCATAGTACTGATGACAAAATGATGATGATGATGATGACTTGATCATGTACATGTCATAATGATTAGATCGCAGGTCAGGGGACCATAGTGTAGATGATGATGATGATAACAGTACAGGTGACGGTAGTGGTGGCAGTGGTTGTAGTGGACAGAAGTGGAGGTGGTTTGTTGAGCATATCATCTGCAGGGTGCAAGTCTTCTGCTTTAAACCGGAAAGCTAGATAAAGAAAATTGCGAAACTTTTTCTCCAGATTGGTGAGATTGTGTTTGTGCAGTCTCTGATTTAATGAGATGTTGATGGGTGCTTTCTGGTGCCTGAATATTTTTGAAAGTGATATTTTCTCTTTAGGAAATCTTGGAATATATACTCTGTTTTGTGATTTATATTAAATTCAGAATGTTCAGGAAAGAAAATTATTTGTGAGTTTAAGATCTAGTAAATTTAGGTCATCTATGGTCATAGAACCTTGAAGATAATCGTTGTGGTTATAGAAAATCTTCTGTAGGAAAGGTAGGAAACAATCTCAGATTAGTAAAGTGACTTCCTGGCAGTCCAGTCACAGACATGACAATCGGTCCATGCGGGAATTAAAAACTTAAATGAAATGTAAAGTACTTGACAAAACAAAATTTCGATAGCATATGGTGAATCAGCGAAAGAGCTGGAAATGGGTATAGCTTGACAAAGTTGGCAAAGATTGGCTAGTGTGGTGCAGAAACTGCACTGTATCATAAGTTTGGCGTCATATACTTTACCATGTCAGACCATAGCATTCAACGGCAGTTAGCCAGCTCTGTCAGGCTGAATTTTTTCCGTGGCCAATGCAGTCATAAGACAGTCACGTGATGTCACCCCACTTCCGGCCCCGGAAGAAGCCAGTGTCAACTTCCTATAAGTCATTCATCTTCGGCCTGCCGTCAAAGCAAGATAAGTCTTGTGCTCTGTCTCGCCTATACTTGCCTTTGTGTTAACTTTGCTGTGTTTTGTTCTATACTTGATTCAGTTGTGGCTTGCAAATGTGAGGCTCTTGGTGGGAGCGTATTTATCAAAAGATTTGTCTCTTTTACCGGCACTCTCGGGAGCGTATTTATTAAAAGATTTGTCTCTTTTACCGGCACTCCCGCGACTTTGTTACTCGCGATCGTCGGCACCGCTCGCCGGTCGTGTTCCCCCACCATATTGCCGAGCCTCGGGTTCAGCACGCATTTTGTGCTGGTTCCGGCTTGCACTAGACCCTGAGTATTTTTGCCGTGTGAGGCTCTTGGTGGGAGCGTATTTATTAAAAGCTTTGTCTCTTTTACCGGCACTCTCGCGACTTTGTTACTCGCGATCGTCGGCACCGCTCGCCGGTCGTGTTCCCCCACCATATTGCCGAGCCTCGGGTTCAGCACGCATTTTGTGCTGGTTCCGCTTATTAAGGTTTAGGGCTCAATAACTATCACACCTGTACTCTTTACCCTTCACAGGTAGAACGTGTTCGAGTAAGGGTGTGTGACACTGATCTGCTTATTAAGATTTAGTGCCCAAGAACTATCACACCTATACACAGTGATACTCCACGTGTAGAGATTGCTATTAATAGCCATACCAGTCACACGACCGGTGGCGTGTACGGGTAGTTCGAGTTTTCAGTCGATCTCTCGAGCACTTTGCACGACACCACACGGACGATCGAGATTAATTGATTTTCTCGATCGGCCACCTTGTCTCCTCTTTGCGGTCGTGTGTTCCGGGTTTGCTCTATCCACCTGTGCCCAACATGGTGAAGGACACACGCCGGGTCGAGCCACTCCACTGCTCGGAGTTCGCTCAATTTCCCGGAGAACCCGCGGGTCGATTCCATCTCGGAGCAATCCGTTCGCACTGATGAACGTACGGTTCGGGTAGACAGAGACGACTTCTCCGCGGAAGGGACGCGTGATCTTCCTCGTCTACCAAACCGACGGACGCACGACCGCGGCGTCCCAAGGCTGATAGGCAAGCGGCCACCATTTCAAAATGCCTTTCATTTGATCTGCCTGCTAGTCTAAGGGCAAAGCTCCCTCAAGGTGCTGCCCAGAAAGTCTAATGGCAAGGCTCCCCTCAAGGGGCCCGGCCGAGCAAAGACTAGCCAACGGAATTCGCCCTCCCCCACCCCTTCTCCATCGGCCAGCTTGCCCTCTAGCCTACGGACTCGCTCGGAGACTTCTAACTATCATGCTGAGTCACGCGAATCTCGGCCCCCGGGGCACCTTGCCGAGCCGCGGACCAGCACGGGTGACGGATCTGGGATGGAATCACCATCCGTCACTCGCCTTGATGAGTCACGTATCTCTTTTTCCCCCCAAATTGATACGTGCACTCATAGCGCTCGGCCCCACCGGGCACAGGTGCAGCCAACACCTGAGCTCGAGGAGCGCTTCGACTCCGGAAGCAGCCTTATGGTCACCCCGACGCACGACCTCGGTGGTGTCCATAATCCTGGGCGTGCGGGCACGCCGCGCCATGGGCCCGGCCGTGCCCATGCACAAGGACGGTCGACCTACCCCGATCGAACGTCACCTTCTTCCCTAGGGGTATTGGACGTTGGGGAACCGACCTTTCGGATCCCCATTTGGGCAACGTCCGCGGTCCCGCTCCTCCGGGGGGAGGATCTACCAGCGGGACCAAGGGTAACCTGACATATTCCTCCAGGGGGAGGAACACGGGACCGCATCCTGACCAATCCGCACTTTCGCGGGTTGGGGGCTCGACTTCCGCATCCTCCTCCATACCATTATGGCCCTCCCAGGCCCATTCCAAGGACGTGTATGGTGCAGTGCACGGACCTGGACGGGGACGACAGGCCACGGCCTCTCAAGCCCCCCCCCAACAGTGATTCAGGTTACCCGGGTCCCCGGGGACTTTCTGCCTACAAGAAGAAGAGGGTCTCGTGGCTACGACTCGGCGGATGTCTGACCTACGCATTCGCCCAACGCGCTGGTCAGACCTTGAGTGCGGCCTACCTACCATGGTTTTTCCCCAGGGCCGCCACAGCCCGTTTACCTCCCCGGGGACCGGTGGCTCTATGCCCCCGAGAGGACCAGTGGCTTAACGCCAACACCCAGCACGACCAGCTACATGGTCGAATGTGGCACCCGGCCTCACTTACCTGGGTCGACCTTGGTCTCCCTCCTCGGGCGCTGTCCTATCGGCAGGACGATGTCCCGGCCGCCGATTATAGGGCCACCGGGGACACACTACAGGCACCCCTCGACTTACCTCCTGAAGACGGGTGCTATGAACCCTCTCAGGACCAGTACCTCCCTGAGGCGGACGATGACGAGGAGCTAGCCCCCACCTCATTGTACGATGTCCGCACGATAGAACGGTGGCGACCAGACCTCGTTAGGAGGGAGGCCGCACCCGCTGACGAATTTCTCTCCCTCTCCCCCGGCCCAGAGATCTAGACCAATCTACCCAAGAACCCCTCAGTCGCCTCCTTGTTTACGGACAATCCCGTGACCAGGGAGATGGGCATTTCCCAGTCGGACCGTCGGTTGATCCCCCACCTGCCCCCCCCTACTTCCGGCGCCATCTCCTTTAAGAACCTAAAGGAATGGGTCCGAGTAGCCAGGATGGGCATCCTCCACACCACGGCGGGACACACCTACTTGGACATGCCCCTTCAGCGAGCGGAGGCTCTATGGCCGGAGGACGATGGTGCCATCCCAGTACCGGGGGACCCGGGCTCTGAGGCGCACCAAGAGCCTGACCCTCGCTTGTTCAGCGATCCTTTCATGCGACACCTAGTTAACAGGATTTCGCATCACCTTTCGGCTGCGGCGGACAGCGCAGCCAGAAGCCACTTCAACTGCTTGTTGGTCGCGAGAGAGGCCGTGCTGGCGCGGACCTCTCTCTCCCCGACGCTTAAGGCAGCCCTGCGATGCATCCCGGGCCAGGTCCAGTCGCTCTTTGGCGACTACTCGGCTGACGTCATAGCACAAGCAGTTGAGGAACGCAAGCAGGCTGTGTCCTTTGCGCCCAGGCTACCGCCACGCCCTGCTAGACCCCCACTTCGTTCCTTCCCCAGGCACAGACCCTATCCCAGACAATCGCCTTCCCGCACCGCACGGCCCGCCAAGCGACCTAATCTTCTCCCAAGGCCTAAGCCAAAACCCCATCAGCAAAATTTTCGGTTAGGCCAACAGTCACGCTCCCGGAGCTGACTAGGGAGACAGCCCGAGGGGGACTTAGATCAGGTAGCACCCCCCCTCGCCCTATCCCCCACCCACCAGCCCAGACCCTCGCCCCCCCTGGCGGGCAGCCTCCCCCGGCATGCCCACCAGTGGAGACGCATACGCCTCACCCCTGGATAGTGGCGGTGCTACAGGAAGGGTTTCGCCTTCCTTGGGCCCACGAGCGTCCCCCCCCTCATGCTATCTCCCCCTCCCTCCCCCAACGAACCCTCCCCCGCCAAAGCAGAAGCTCTTCGCACGGAAGTCCAAGACCTCCTCAAAAGAGGGGCCATCTCGGAGATTTCCCACCCAAACCCCGGCTTCTACTCTTTGTGATCCCAAAAGCCTCGGGAGGATGGAGGCCCATTCTAGATCTTTCGCCCCTCAACAAGTTCCTCAGGCCCACCAAGTTCAAGATGGAGACCCCCACCCAGATCCGAGACTCCATCCATCATCGCGACTGGGCCACATCCGTAGACCTGAAGGACGCCTATTTTTCAGATCCTGATTCACCCGGCCCACAGACGATTCCTACGGTTCGTCTGGCAGACCCCGGAGAGGCCTGCACGCATAGTGGACCTCATCTCCTGCCTGTCACAGGCACCCCACACCTCGGCCAGAACCCTGTCCTCCCTCCTAGGAATGATGGAGTCCCTGTCTCCCCTCATTCCCCTGCGGCGGGTCCCCAAACGCCAACTTCAGAGGGAGTTCTGCCGACGTTTGTCACAGACCTCCGACCGCTGGGACCAGGTCATTCCCCTCGGACACTGGTTCATTTCGGCGACGGAGGAGCGGCTCACTCCAGCCACTCTCTCCACCGGGGTCCCCATCTCCCTCCCAACCCAACCCAACCACTGGAACTTTATACAGACGCCTCCAACTTGGGCTGGGGGGCCCACGTGGAGGACAGTCACGCCTCGGGGAGTGGGAGCTGGAAGCGGTCAGGCTAGCCCTTCTCCAACTCCAGCACAAGGTCGCGCACCGACTTGTTCTCCTCCTCACGGACAATACGTCGGTAGCTTGCTATGTCAACAAAGGGGGAGAGGCCCGCTCCATAGGCCTCTCCCTCAGAACAGAGGCCCTCCTTCGCTGGTGTCGCGCAACCATTGGTTTGTGCCCATGATCGACCTGTTTGCCACCAGCTTCAACCATCACCTGCCCCTGTACGTCTCTCCCGTTCCAGATCCCCAGGCGGATGCAGTCGACGCACTATCCCTCCCCGGGACGGGCCTACTGGCGTATGCCTTTCCCCCCTTCCCCATCCTACACAAGGTGATCAGGAAGGCAAGGCTGGAAAGACCCAGGCTGATCCTCGTAACGCCATGGTGGCCGACCCAGTCTTGGTTCCCGGACCCCAAGTCCCTCACCCACGTTCCCCCCCTCCGGCTCAGCCCTCGCTGGGACATGCTGAGACAACCCCGGTCAGGTCTTCCTCACTCCAATCCCAAGATGCTTCGCCTACACGCGTGGCTTCTATGCCAGCCCAACTGCGAACATCTGCATCTACCCCCCACTCGGAGAGACCCCAGTCCGTCCTAGACACACTAGCCGGGGCAGGGGCCTCTCAGGGATTACGGGACTTCGCCTCGGCATCTCGCAGAGCCAGCACCGAATCCCTCTACAACTACCGTTGGGAGAGATGGATAACCTGGTGCTCAGATAACTCTGTTCCCCATTACTGCCCCTCCAACATCCAAATAGGAAATTTCCTCTCCCACCTATCCTCTTCCCTTAAGCTGTCGGCTGGCTCCATTCGGGGCTACAGATCAGCTATCTGCACTACCATTCGTCAACTGGGGGGCCCTTCTTTTGACAATGACTTTCTCCTCAGAGAGGTGTCTAGAGGAGTTGCTCTACGGGAAGCTCAGTCCCCTAGGCGCATTCCCCTCTGGGACCTTTTTACGGTCCTCGATGCCCTCAGAAAAACCCCTTTTGAACCCATTGCTTCTATTCCTTTTGACCTCCTCTCCTTTAAGACCACCTTTCTCCTCGCCCTGGCCTCGGCCAGAAGACGAAGTGAGATTCACGCCCTCAGCGGTGACCCCACAGATATCGCCTTCCACAGGGACGGCTCAGTCTCTCTCAAGTTCCTTCCGGAGTTCTGACATCTTGGGAAAGGGAGAAAAAGATGGAGACATGGACCTTTGCCCCTCCAGGTGTCTCAGGTATTACTGGGAACGCACACGCCCCAGGCGCTCCTCCCAGAGACGACTCCTTATCTCCCTCAACCCCAACAATACTAGAGATATCTCGGCGGGAACTATCTCCAGGTGGCTCTCCAAGACGGTGAGATCTACCTACGCTCAGGCGTACAAGGATCTCCCTGTCCTATCACCCAGGGCCCACGAGGTCAGAGCACTGGCCACTTCCACAGCGTTCCAGTGCTCTGTCCCCGTGCGCCACCTGCTGGAGGCAGCCTACTGGCGTTCGGAAAATCCCTTCATTAATTTTTACCTGAGGGATATCCGCATGACCAGAGCTGATGGGTCTAAGGGGATTTCCTTTGTGGCGGCCAATGCAGCCATATCGGTCAACCCCAAGAACCACTAGGGCGCTCGCCCTCCTCCGATTCCTTTAAATTCTGCTATGGTCTGACATGGTAAAGTATATGACGCCAAAATGGGGAGTTTGTGTTATACTCCCTGTTTGGCTAGTATACTTACCATGTCAGACTCTAATTCCCTCCCTACCTTCCCCTCTGGCGCCAAGGTTCTCGGGGTCACCATACACCAGGCCTCGCTGAATGACTTATAGGAAGTTGACACTGGCTTCTTCCGGGGCCGGAAGTGGGGTGACATCACGTGACTGTCTTATGACTGCATTGGCCACGGAAAAAATTCGGCCTGACAGAGCTGGCTAACTGCCGTTGAATGCTATGGTCTGACATGGTAAGTATACTAGCCAAACAGGGAGTATAACACAAACTCCCCATATTGACATTATTGCTGTGTGCATCAATGCAAGCCATATGACAGAAGTTCAGAGTATGGCTCTACTGTGTAGGGAGAAATCATTGGCTACCACCTCAACAAGCCATATATACACGACAACCAGATGTCACACACCGCATTTGCATACAGTCGGTCACAAACACAGCATGTTTTCTCCATAGGCGCACATCGACTCTATTCATTCAAAGGAGAAACTGAGGAAACAAGAACTCGCTTTTTTGTGCTCCCTTTACCAAACACAAGAAAAGATTCTGCAGTGACAATTGTATCACACGTAATACCATTTTTTGTCCAGTTTTCATGTTCATGTATTATGCAACATTTTTAATCACTTTTCCATCTACTTCGTCACATTCCCAATCCCTTTTTTCTGTTCTTTTTGCATTGGATAATACTGGATATAAACTTTCTTTGTTAAGATCCAGTTGCTGGAGATGGGTTCATTCCACTGGTTGGACACTGAGGTTTTCCATAAGGAATCAGTATTGTGACAAACAGAATCCCTAGCAGACTTTTGTCTGCGCTACATCAACATTGACTAGTCACTGGTTATTGGGAAAATTATGTTTTCCATTTGCAACCCGCAAGGTTGACAATTATCTACCAACTTGGCCCAAGCCAAATGCCCTATCCTCCTGTCTGGCAACTCCTGGTCGGCCATACAAAATGGGAACACACCCGTCCTACAGTGAGCTTCTCTCACTAATCACATGCCTCAGCGTCCAGTCAACAGCAAGAAAAGGTTAGGGATTCAAGCACTGTTCACATATGGTCTAACGTTTTTATCAAAATCTTGCATTTTAATATCGCCCTTGCGTTTCACGCCTAGTAACTCTTGTCATGACACCAGATCTATCAGCAAGATCAAGGTGCTGAGTTTTTTTTTTTTCCTTAACTGAACACCCTTAACATTTCTCCATAGTAGCAGACAGTGATGGAACATACCAAACTTGTTGAAAGTATTGAAACATTAGGAGTCGTTGTGTCTTCAAGGACAACTGCAATTTACACATCAAGATTGTATGTATGTGTAAGCATTATTTCAGGTATTTCAGTTTGGTTGGTTTAACATGATTTTTCATTTTTTATAACTTGAGAATTTGGAGAATGAATAGAGAAGTAAAACAACAAGCAAACAAAATGAAACAAAAAACAACAACAACAAAAAGCCACAGAAATTTTTCCTCATCAAGGTAGACTGTCTATGTAGATCAGTGATTGTTTATGTTTTTTTCCCCATTTTTATTTTTTTCCCTGTTGATGTATATAATGGGTGGAAGGATTTGATTTAATGTATGGGATTAGTGATAAAATACTAATGCAGATTTTTTCCTGCTCTTAATCAGACTTCACCCATGTCTCCCCCACATCTTTAATGCTCCGACTCCAGTTCAAAGTTCACAAGAAGAAAAGTAAACAAAAATATTCATACCATGTCAGATTTATATTTTCATAATGAAAAAGAAAAAAAGAAAAAGGTATTAAAAAAACCAAACCATAGGAGCGCTGTTATAGCAGGTATGAATGATTCACACACATCTAAACACACAAGGGTTTTTTTTTCCTTTCATTTTAGATAATCATGGTTTTATGCCGTATGTTTTTTTATATTCTATTTTCAGTTTACTAAAAATCCACAGGGTGCATAGAGATCCTTTAAGGTTCTTAAAAGTCCCTGAATTTTGAGGACCTCTTTTCAAGGACTACAAGATCTTTGGAATTTGAATTTTAGTGCTTCTAGATACCTCAGAGTGCATGAAAGTACTTGACAATGAAATCTTTATGGGACAATTCATGTTTTGTGCAGGAATTAAAAAAAAAATTGTACAGAGAATTGGTGAAATATGAAAAAGAATACAAATGGATTTTTACATCTGCCAAAATGTCCTCTTATTGTTTGTCTTTAACTAGATTCTGCTGAAGTGACTGTATCGCTGCCCGGAAATACAACTGCCTTATGTCTGAAAATCAGATTTTACAGGAGATGAAAAACAACTGATTATTATCCCCACAAGATATACTGTGAGCGTTATGGTACAAGTATTTTTATTATAGCATGTTTATTTTTAGGATAATGTGATTGGGACTTGGCTATGTTATGCCTTTTAGCCCGCTCGTATAGTATACCAAAAATCTCGAAAATTAAGATTAAGGGCCATAAATAATCATTATTATTATTGAATTTAGATATAGTTTAGGTATCCTCTCTCTCTCTCTCTCTCTCTCTCTCTCTCTCTCTCTCTCACTCTCTCTCTCTCTAATTATTCCTGAAGCATACATAGATTGTGTGCAACAAAAATGCTTTAGAGACACCCTTATCAGAGTCCGGTTTGGAATAAGTGAGCTTAGAATTCATAAAAACCGTTATGTCTCTGGGGATATAAACGTTGACAATAGTTGCCCTTTTTGTCCAGAATTAGAAGAAACTGAATTACATATGTGTTTTAATTGTGAGGCATATGCAGCATTAAGGCCAAATATCATGAAAGACGTCCCCACATTTTTTCAAAGAGCCAAATTTGTAAGCATGATGGCTAGTCAAGATGGTCCGACAATAAGAAAACTTGCATGGTTTTTCTTTAAAGCATTTAGATTACGAGAGCGCAAACTCACTGTTGCAAGTATTTGAGATAGTGTAATTTGATACATCCTTCTGTTAATTTGTATGAAAGTCTATATACGTACATTTTTTCCCCGCATTGATTGATGTTTCTGTACTCCATGAAAATGGGCAGAGGCCTAAACTCATTAAACTATTTCATTTCATTTCCAAAAAAAAAAAAATCTCGAAAATGCAAAAAATGAGAGTTACGGCAGTTGTGTTTCTGTGCGGCGGTATGAAGCCACTGAAATATGCATAGGGGTTATATATCTTAATTCTTGAAAAGTCCTGAAAAAGGCCTGATATTTTTTTGATTGGAAGTCTCAATAAACCCTGATTTACTAATGAATTGACAGATGCATGGATTGTGTTGCAGACTGGTGCATTGCCAGTTAATTTGTTTTGAAAATATTTTTTTTGATTTATTCTATTTATGTTTCAGAACTCTGTGTGTGTGTGTGTGTGTGTGTGTGTGTGTGTGTGTGTACACACATATAAAGTTGCCAGAAAAGTTCCAGGATCCCATCACACATTGTACAAAATTTCAGGATGGATTGGTAGAATAGATGGGATGGTCACACTCCATATTTTGGGATTGGTGAGATTGCTGCCTGTCAGTTTCAGGATTGGGGACCTTTCTCCATTTGCATCCATCCATCTGTTTTTACAGGATTTATAATAAACAAGTAGGGTAACTTTTGCTCCCATAAGAAAACCTAACACAGAGTAACTTTTATTCAAGACTGGCACAGCCTTTTAAACTTGAATAAAGTCAGACAAATACAAAGATGAACAATCTAATAGTGGAGGAAAAAACAAGTGCAGGTTTTATAAATACAGTGTATTTGAAAAGTTCACACACACACACACACACACACACACACACACACACACACAGAACACACACACACACACACACACACACACACACACACACACACACACACACACACACACACATTCCCTCTTTACCTGTCTCTTTCCCCTTCCATTGCCTCCCACAGCTGAAAATATGTACACCTGATCACCACATAAAGCATTAAGGTTCAGGAAGTAGTCATGGGAGACATCTTCAAGGACGGTTATGATAGAAATGACCAATGGTGTGTGATGTGTTGATGTGTATCAGGCCTTCCTGATGAACGAGGACCTGGGGGACTCCCTGGACTCTGTGGAAGCCCTGAGCAAGAAGCACGATGACTTTGAGAAGTCTCTCGTGGCGCAGGAAGAGAAGATCAAGGTGACCCTTCTGAAAAATGGAATTTATCTTAATCATGAGAAATGAGGAGTTGTGGAATGTTTGGTGACTGTCAGTGTCAGAATGCGATAGTTCCCATGAATGAGGGATTTGTGATCATGTTTGTAGATGATGAAGTACATGGGTAAGTCAGATATGTGGTAACTGGGATTGTAACAGAGGTATGGAGATACGGGAATGACATGGTCAGTGTGTGATGGCTGTAGGTGAGGAGTTGGGATGTGAGCTGGTTTTGTTGTGATTGATGTTTTTAAGGTGTGTAGTGATTATCAGTGACAATGTGACAGACATAGGTGACCAAATCTTGGAGAATGTGATGGCTATAAGATGGTTGATAATTAAAGGACAGTAGAATGACTGTGGTCAGTACGATGTGTGGACTATAGGGTGACTCGGGTTGACTGTTGACAATATGATGGCTGACAGTGGAAGGACAATAGGGTGACTGTGATTGGCACAGTGTTTTGGCTGTTGGGTGATGACAATGTTGAGAGTAGGAGAGGTGAATAGTGACCCATACTGTAAGAAAGTTGCAGGTACATTGTGAATTAATATGTCAGAGCAGGGCATGTATATGTGTGTAGAAATCACTAGAAAATTTACTGACTTCAGATTTGCATCTGAATGCATGCCTTTGTTTATGTCTTTGTTTTATTTTAAATTACATAATGTGTGTGTACTCATTTCTTATTGTTATTTTAAAAAAAGTTGGTATGCTTGAATGGAAGAAAAGAAAAAGATAGTTGGGGGAAGGGGGGTGGGGGGTGGGGGAAGCAGGGGAGAAGAAGAGGGAATAAAAGGAAGGGAGTGAGAGGGAAAGGGATGGAAGAGAGAAAATTTTGAGTTGATCATTTTAATGTATTTTGATAATGTCAACTTGTTCCATTCCATTATCGGTCAGTGACTATCATTTCATTTTTTGCAACTTCTCTGCCAGTTTGTTCTCTTACCTTGCTTTCTCTGCATTTATTAAGTGTCAGTGTAATCAAGGTTAAATTATAAACTGTTTTCAGTCTGCCATATTCGGCATGAATTGGCAATGAATTGAAGATTAAATAGTGATGATAATGTTGATGATGTCAAAGGTGAATCCGTTACTAAAAATGACTACTAACTATGTCACTGCCATCAGGCTCTGGATGAATTTGCCACCAAACTGATTGAGGGCGAACATTACGCATCTGACGATGTCGTTCAGCGTCGTGACCTTTTGCTGCGGCGTCGTGACCTCCTTTATGAGAAGTCTGCTCGTCGCCGTGAGCAGCTGGAGCTGTCATTCCAGTTCCAGGTGTTTGAACGAGACTGTGATGAGACCAAGGGTTGGATCAATGAGAAACTGAAGACAGCCTCCGACGAAAGTTACCTGGTATGATGTCATCTCCGGCTCCTACCTGTTATTTTCTTTTCTCCTATGTTGTCTTCTTAGTCATCTGTGAATTTTAAGTGTGTGTGTGTGTGTGTGAACACATATGTAGTTCCTTACCAGATGGTTTTGATTGTTCGAATGTATTTGATGAAGAGAAGAGTGTGGGTAAGATGTAAGGGGAGAGTCGGGAAGAGGAAACGGGATTTTGTTGATGATGTGGTGGAGGGTTTAAAAGTGAAAACTAATAGTGAAAACTATGTCCAATATTGTGAATAGGGAGGCTTCAGAAGATGATACAGTGACACATAAAATCAATAAAAATCTGTTGTCATCTATGAAACTAGCAAATTTCCAGGTTTTTTAGATGACCCTAGAGGTGACACACCCAGCCTAAAATATGCTGACCCTTTTTCAGATAATGCGTGGGAAGAAAGTCTAGGGAGAGCCTGATAGAGAAGGTATGCACAGAAGAAACCCCCCACAAGCAAGTCCTCACACTTCAAGATAGCTGGATCCAGATCATGATTCCAACATGCCCCTCTGCTGTTAGATTTTTTTTTTTTTCTGGCTTGCCTGGATTCAAACCAGCAACTTGCAGATGGACACAAAATTGAGACGTCATCAACAGATGGACAGAGGTGGATTAGCAGTTCAGAATAGATGGCAGTGAACAGGATCATTGTTTAACAGTGAAAAAAATCCTAATGGGCAGTGTTGAGGATAATTGTTTCCTGGTTGATGGCTGTGTTGAAGTGCTTGTCGTGATAAATTCCTGACGGATGGCATCAGTGACCAATGTCCTGGTGAACAGCTGTATTGAAGAGGTGTTATTGATGGCCAGGGTAAAGTCCTTGGTGTTGCAGGACTGTATTGAAGAGGTGTTATTGATGGCCAGGGTAAAGTCCTTGGTGTTGCAGGACCCAACGAACTTGCAGACCAAACTTCAGAAGCACCAGAACTTTGAGGCTGAGGTGGAGGCCAACCGCAATCGCATCGAGTCCATCCGGTCCTCTGGCAATGAGCTGATAGAGAATGACCACTATGCCAAGGATGCTATCAAGTGAGGGAAATGTCACTGTGCTTGCATGCGTGTGTGTGCCTGTATGTTTGCTTTTGTGTGTGTATGTATATGAGTGTGTGGGTGTGGATGTTGGTCTGTGGGTGTACCTGTGTGTTGGTGTGTGGTGCACATATATACCTGCTCCTCCACATCCTCACACACCATCCTATCTCACCTTATTCCCCCCACCTCCATTCCCCTTTCCACCCCTCTTCTCAAGGGATCCCAGGGGTTCGTTCAAAGATTATATTATATTGCAATTTCGAAATTCTTAGCTGGTTATTTCCCCAGCGACTATTTTGTTTTCTCTCTCTTTACCTTCATCCACTGTCATCCTGCTTTTGTGGCCCATTCATATACCTTTGTAAAAGACATGTTTTTTTCTGACATCCTATTTTTATTCTTTCTTGTTTTTTAATGTAGAGCCTATGTGGATAGCAAGAATAGAACCTTTGAAATGGGCACTAGTTGCAGTGCTGTTGCTGGTAGGGCATTTTTTAAATATAGTTTTTGTCCGACGGAAACCATGTTTGTAATTGACTATGTACTTTATAGGGATTAAACAGTTCTGATTACTTTAAGGATGCCAGTAGATCTGCTGTTGCATTATTCATGGATGTCCGTTTTGCAGATGGCTGTCTTTTGTTGGTGTTGTCTTTGTCAGGCCACCCTTTTGTTTTCTCTCAGATAACAGCACTGTGAAACGGCCCTGTTTGGTGGGTTGACTGGAGTGCAACAGGACAGATCTGCTCTTCTCTATCCCAAATGACAGCCATATAAAGGGCCCAGTGTGGTGGATTGGTTGAGTTTTAAATAGACAGCAGACACTGAACTTATAGCTGTACAGTGGAAACTGAACAGTTCATGAATCCAATCCTCCTTTCATATGATGTGCAGGGACCGGGTGGAGGAGATTGAGAGACTGTGGAACACCTTGCTGGCTCAGACAGAGAAGAAGGGTAAGTCTGATAGGGAGATTCCCACACTGCATGGTGTGAAACAGTTGAGATAAACTGGTTTACTGACGAGTGTTTAGATATGCTTCAACACTATCAACACAGACCCTCGTTCTGCTCTATGTGCGCAGTTAACACTGCAGTCACAGCACTGAAATTCACACAGGATCATTCTCGCGGTGTGTTGCGAAAAAGTTCAGTCTGCATAAGGATGCCTACGTTTGTCTCTTCTTTTTTTTTTTTTTTCTTGCTCTCTACTAGTCTTCATGGAAAAAAAACATACTCTGTGAAACATTGCATTAAAGGTCAAATTATATGTGGACACAGTAGTTTTGAAGCGTGTGATGATGAAAGTTTTAAAGTAGAATATTGAAGAGGGCTGTAAGGGAAGTGTGCGGAACAGTACCTACATTGATGAAGAGCAACGGGGAACCATTCCATGTGCTGTGTTGGACAGGGGCCAAGCTGAGAGAAGCATGTCAGCAACAGCAGTTCAACCGTAATGTGGACGATGTGGAACGCTGGCTGAATGACATCGAATCCTCTCTGGTCTCTGAGGATTATGGCAAGGTATGCCGTAGCTTGCCGCCTCATGTGTATTGTGGCGGTGTCATTGTCAGTGTGGTGACAGCTGTCATCATCCTGTGTGTCTGGTGACAATGGCAGACTATGACATGGCTGGCTGCTACAGTGTGTTTTGAGGGTGTTGTACCGTGATGACAACTGTCATCTGTGTGGTTGGTGACTGTAGTAAGTTAGCTGGCTGCCTCTGTGCGTGTTGTGATGGTTTAATGGTCTGTATGGTGACAACTGTTGTCTGTATATGTGATGATTATAGCAAGATATGCTATAGCTGACTACCTTTGTGCATGTTGTGATGGTTTCATGGTCTGTATGGTGACAACTGTTGTCTGTATATGTGATGATTATAGCAAGAAATGCTATAGCTGACTGCCTTTGTGCGTGTTGTGATGGTTTAATTGTCTGTATGGTGACAACTGCATATGTGATGATTATAGCAAGATATGCAATAGCTGCCTCTGTGGGTGCTGTGATGGTGTCATTGTCTGTATCATCTGTAATTGTTGACTATAGCAAGGTAATGCCATAGCTGGCTGCCTATGTGTGTAGTGATCATGTCACTGTCTGTATTGTGACAACTGTCATTTGTCTGTGGTGACTCTGTCAAGATATATCATAGTCGGCTGCCTGTATGTGTAGTGACGGTGTCATTCTCTGTGTGATGACAACTGTCCCAGTGTGTGGTGACTATAACAGTTGATGCTATAGCTAGCTGCCTCTGTGTTGTGACGATGTCATTATATGGTGACATCTGTCATCTGTGGTGACGATATCATTCAAGACCGAAACAGACTGCGGCTTTGCTGACAGTGAGTCAAAATAAAAAACACACACACAAAATCCAGATGGAGAGTAAGAGTCATTAACTCATTGTAGGTAAGTTATAACACCTTACAAGATGGCTGCCACACCAGCTGACTTAAGAGATAACTTGGAATAGAAAGTATGATCCAAATTCTTGGACTAGTCAAATTGTTTTCAGTGTGGGCCTTGGTTTCCTGCTTCTCTTAACAGCACAACTTCCCTCAGAACTATAGATGTACGCTATCACTGTGTTGGAAATTTTGGGATCCTTATTTTACTGCGTGCAGTTTTTGTTTGTTTTGTTTCCTTCTTCAAGGCAGCCTGGGCCACAGGGCTGAAATTGCTTTGGCAACTGTGTTGGAAAGGTTAATGCATAATGTAAAACAATACAATTACAATAAATAAGTCTTCTTCAAATGCCACAAATTAGATACAAAGAAAAAATAGAAAAGCACAAAACAATATCCCCCCAATTTTTGTTGCTGTGTGTGACGACAACTTTTGTCTGTATCATTGTGATGAAAACTTTCATCTCTTTCTGTTTTTTGGTTGGTTGCGAGTATTTTTTTAAATACATACTTGTGTTCCACTTTGATGTATCTTGACACTAGGAATATTGCTTGACAACTAGGATCCCATTAAAAAACTGATTGATGGTTTCCTTATGTATTTTGAACATAAGTTTTGGAATTTTTGATACAGTTTTTTTCTTAAAAAGAAAAAGAAAAAAAAGGATATGCTAAAAGCACCAATCAGCTTTGGAATTATACTTAATGTGTTATGTGTGAAGCACCAATCGGCTTTCGAGGTTGTACAGATTGTATTATATGTGAAGCACCATTCAGCTTAAGAGGTTGTACTGACTGTTTACTACCAAGCAATCAGCTTTGGAGGTTGTTCAGACTGTTGTCTGTGAACTACCAATTAGCTTTAGAACTTGTATAGGCTGTGTTGTGTGTGAGATTACTACCAATTAGCTTTAGAACTTGTATAGGCTGTGTTGTGTGTGAAGTACCAATCAACTTTGGAGGTTGTACAAATGGTATTTTCTGCGAAGTACCAATGAGCTTTGGAGGGAATAGAGACTGTGTTGAGTGAAATGTACTTATCGACTTTGGAGGTTGAACAGACTGTGTTGTCTGAGACTGTGTTGAGTGAAATGTACTTATCGAATTTGGAGGTTGAACAGACTGTGTTGTCTGAGACTACTGAGTGAAATGTACTTATCGACTTTGAAGGTTGAACAGACTGAGTTGTCTGAGACTGTTGAGTGAAATGTACCAATTGACCTTGGAGGTTGAACAGACTGAGTTGTCTGAGACTGCTGAGTGAAATGTACTTATCGACTTTGGAGGTTGAACAGACTGAGTTGTCTGAGACTGTTGAGTGAAATGTACCCATTGACCTTGGAGGTTGAACAGACTGAGTTGTCTGAGACTGCTGAGTGAAATGTACCAATTGACCTTGGAGGTTGAACAGACTGAGTTGTGTGAAGAGTACCTGCTGACTTCGGAGGTTTTGCAATCTGTTGTATGTAAAGGACCAGTTAACTTCAGAGGTTGTACTGACTGTATTATGTATGAAGTACTTATCAGCTTTGGAGGGAGTGGAGTGTGTGTTGTGTATAAGTGTGTGTTGTCTATAAAGTACCAATCGGCTATGGATGTTGAATAGTCTGTCTTATGTGTGAAGTATCGGTCAGCTTTGGATGTTGTAAATATTGTGTTGTGTGTAAAGTACTAGTCAGCTTTGAAAGTTGTACAGACTTATGTATGTAAAGTACCAATCAGCTTTGAAGGTTGTACAGACTGGTTTGGTGAAGTACCAATTCGCTTTGGAGCTTGTACAGACTGTTATTTGTAAAGTACCAAGCTGCTTTGGAGCTTGTACAGACTGTTATTTGTAAAGTACCAATAAGCCTTGGAGCTTGTACAGACTGTTATTTGTAAAGTACCAATCAGCCTTGGAGCTTGTACAGATTGTTGTTTGTAAAGTACCAGTTGGCTTTGGAGCTTGTACAGACTGTTATTTGTAAAGTACCAGTCAGCTTTGGAGCTTGTACAGACTGTTATTTGTAAAGTACCAATCAGCTTTGGGGCTTCTATAGACTCTAATGTCTGTAAAATCTCTCTTAGCTTTAGAGGGAGTGGAAACTGTGTTGTCTGTGAAGAACTGATTGGCTTTGGAGAGAATAGACTGTGTGGTCTGTAAAATACCAATCAGCCTCTGGGCGGAGTAAAGTCACTGTTATATACAAAGTACCAATGACCTTTGGACGGAATAGATGTTGTCTGTAAAATACCAGTAAGCTTTGGAGGGCATAGGTGTCTAGTGTTGTTGTAGCATAATTTGCTGATTTTGGGTGGCTTCTTTTTTATGAGCAGCTCCATCGACCAGTAAGTTTTGTGTGTGTTGCCTTTTGCATTGACATGATCTTTGTACCAATTGCTAGCATTGCTACCCAGAATGAAGACAGCTCTCTTATGGCAAGGAGCTATAGAATGCTGGCATGAGCTTGCACCATTTACTGTACCCTGCCTGTCCTGTGCAATATCCAGTGTATACAGACTCTTTATGTTGCCTGTCGTCTTCTTCCTCTTCTTTAGCAGTAAAGAATTTTCAGACGGGTTCGGTTGGGGGAAGTTTCATCTTGTTGCTTGTGTGGGAGAGGGAGACAGGTACATGAGAAAGAAAGAGTATAGATGTTAGTGGGTGTGCAAGTGATTATGGCTATAAAAAGCGAACTACGAACACACACATGTACACACACACACTCTACCAAGGAACAAAATATGATTGTGAGCAAACTATGTTTTTAATTTTCCCAATTAGATTTCAGAAGGTGACATTTGAAGAGGCTTTATTCTTTGCTGTAGCATTTGAATTTTTTTTCCCAATTTTTTTTTATGCCAAGACTTGGACTGTTTAGAATAACCTGCTGAAAAGTGATCGATTTATTTTATCTTGACCTTGGGTTAAGACTGCCAGGAATAGTTTCTAGCCTTGTCTGTGAAACCATTCTTACCACACAATGCTTCTTGTGTAGATCATACACCACCTGCGGCCAGAAAATATCTGCAGTGATTCAGCAACTTCCTAGATTATTGCAAGGTTGCCTTGATTCCAGTCAAGGTTTCACAGTTAATACTGTTTTAGATAAATCTTTATTCGGCCAGCCGAATGGGAGTCTAAAACAAAAAGAGTAAAAGAAAGACAAACATTTTCCAGTTAAAAACTAGAAGAGAAAAAGAGGACTCCATTGCACATTTTAAACTGTTTCGACCATGTAAAATTGCACATTATGTTCGATTGTTTTGTTTTTAGGGCATGTGATACATGCATTTTTTCTGTTGAACATGCACCTTTTTCTTTTTCTTTTTTAATGCTTTCTGGTTGAAAGGAGAGAATGTGAAGGCATGTCACATTTTGTCAGTTCACAACTGCCTTTTCGTTGTTCAGAAATGAGACTTGTAAATTGTTTTTGTTCTCCTCTTTCCTTCATCCTTTCCATGCTTTTCTTCATGTTCTTTTTGTTTTTGTTTTTCTCAGTGACATGAAAGAACCTTCCCATTCTTACAGTTTCACTGCCTGTGTGTCTCTTCCCTTGTAATGCAGTGATTGAAGTGTTCCGTCGTAGTGCATCAGAGAGAGGCCCTGAATCTCCCGACAATCCTGGTCATGAGATCTACACAGCCTCTGTTCCCATGTAGTCATCAGAGAGGGGTCCTGAACTTTTCTACCGTCCTGATCACGAAGTCTGCACAGTCTGTGTTCCCATGTAGTCATCAGAGAGAGGTCCTGAACTTTCCAACAGTCCTGATCATGAAGAAGTCTGCACAGTCTATGTTCTCATGTAGTCATCAGAGAGAGGTCCTGAACTTTACAACAGTCCTGATCATGAAGAAGTCTGCACAGTCTGTGTTCCCATGTAGTCATCAGAGTGGTGATAATCTCTCGACAGTCCTGGTCATGAGATTTACACAGCCTATGTTCACATGTAGTCATCAGAGAGAGGTCCTGAACTTCCTCGAAATCCTTTTCATAAAGTAGTCAGTACAGTCCGTGTTTCCATGTAGTCGTCAGAGAAGTGATGACACCCCCCCCCCCCCCTCACCCCCAGTCCCTCCCTCCCCCCCCAGTCCTTGTCATGAAGTCTGCAGTCTGTGTTCTCATGTAGTCATCAGAGAGGTGAAAAACCTCCCCATAGTCCTGGTCAGGAAGAACTCTGCTCAGTCCCTGTTCTCATATCGTGCATGTGTTGGAGGGAGGTCCTATTTTTGTTGGGCCTGGTGTCTGGGTTCCTCTCTTGTCTCAGGTCTTTGACTTGGACACTGTGCACGTGCATCTTGGTCCAGGGATGTTGATTAAGATCATCTGCCTGTCTTGTCTTGTTCGTTTCTTTGTTTTCTAAATCATAGGAATGACTTAAGCTGTGGTAGGGACATTCTTTGTTTTTTTGTTTTTTTTTTCTTTATGGTGTATTCCATGCTTACCACTTCTCTGGCTGGCTCTCATCCTTTCTCTCCTTCAAGATATTAATTTGTATTTTGTAGCTAAGGTTTGTCAGTGCTTCTTTTTGTGTTTTTAGGTGTGTGTAGGGTTTTCAAAGAGAATGCTTCCAACTCTTACAGGGACAAGAATGGAAGGAATGAGCCACAAATATAAGGAACAGCTGCATGAATATAGGCATTCATGTTGGCACCAACACATGGTTTTGCACAGACACACACACACACATGCATGCATGCATGCACACATACCCACAGTTTATATTTTGGCGTCATATACTTTACCATGTCAGACCATAGCATTCAACGGCAGTTAGCCAGCTCTGTCAGGCCGAATTTTTTCCGTGGCCAATGCAGTCATAAGACAGTCACGTGATGTCACCCCACTTCCGGCCCCGGAAGAAGCCAGTGTCTTTCATCTTCGGCCTGCCGTCAAAGCAAGATAAGTCTTGTGCTCTGTCTCGCCTATACTTGCCTTTGTGTTAACTTTGCTGTGTTTTGTTCTATACTTGATTCAGTTGTGGCTTGCAAATGTGAGGCTCTTGGTGGGAGCGTATTTATCAAAAGATTTGTCTCTTTTACCGGCACTCTCGGGAGCGTATTTATTAAAAGATTTGTCTCTTTTACCGGCACTCCCGCGACTTTGTTACTCGCGATCGTCGGCACCGCTCGCCGGTCGTGTTCCCCCACCATATTGCCGAGCCTCGGGTTCAGCACGCATTTTGTGCTGGTTCCGGCTTGCACTAGACCCTGAGTATTTTTGCCGTGTGAGGCTCTTGGTGGGAGCGTATTTATTAAAAGATTTGTCTCTTTTACCGGCACTCTCGGGAGCGTATTTATTAAAGATTTGTCTCTTTTACCGGCACTCTCGCGACTTTGTTACTCGCGATCGTCGGCACCGCTCGCCGGTCGTGTTCCCCCACCATATTGCCGAGCCTCGGGTTCAGCACGCATTTTGTGCTGGTTCCGCTTATTAAGGTTTAGGGCTCAATAACTATCACACCTGTACTCTTTACCCTTCACAGGTAGAACGTGTTCGAGTAAGGGTGTGTGACACTGATCTGCTTATTAAGATTTAGTGCCCAAGAACTATCACACCTATACACAGTGATACTCCACGTGTAGAGATTGCTATTAATAGCCATACCAGTCACACGACCGGTGGCGTGTACGGGTAGTTCGAGTTTTCAGTCGATCTCTCGAGCACTTTGCACGACACCACACGGACGATCGAGATTAATTGATTTTCTCGATCGGCCACCTTGTCTCCTCTTTGCGGTCGTGTGTTCCGGGTTTGCTCTATCCACCTGTGCCCAACATGGTGAAGGACACCGCCGGGTCGAGCCACTCCACTGCTCGGAGTTCGCTCAATTTCCCGGAGAACCCGCGGGTCGATTCCATCTCGGAGCAATCCGTTCGCACTGATGAACGTACGGTTCGGGTAGACAGAGACGACTTCTCCGCGGAAGGGACGCGTGATCTTCCTCGTCTACCAAACCGACGGACGCACGACCGCGGCGTCCCAAGGCTGATAGGCAAGCGGCCACCATTTCAAAATGCCTTTCATTTGATCTGCCTGCTAGTCTAAGGGCAAAGCTCCCCTCAAGGTGCTGCCCAGAAAGTCTAATGGCAAGGCTCCCCTCAAGGGGCCCGGCCGAGCAAAGACTAGCCAACGGAATTCGCCCTCCCCCACCCCTTCTCCATCGGCCAGCTTGCCCTCTAGCCTACGGACTCGCTCGGAGACTTCTAACTATCATGCTGAGTCACGCGAATCTCGGCCCCCGGGGCACCTTGCCGAGCCGCGGACCAGCACGGGTGACGGATCTGGGATGGAATCACCATCCGTCACTCGCCTTGATGAGTCACGTATCTCTTTTTCCCCCCAAATTGATACGTGCACTCATAGCGCTCGGCCCCACCGGGCACAGGTGCAGCCAACACCTGAGCTCGAGGAGCGCTTCGACTCCGGAAGCAGCCTTATGGTCACCCCGACGCACGACCTCGGTGGTGTCCATAATCCTGGGCGTGCGGGCACGCCGCGCCATGGGCCCGGCCGTGCCCATGCACAAGGACGGTCGACCTACCCCGATCGAACGTCACCTTCTTCCCTAGGGGTATTGGACGTTGGGGAACCGACCTTTCGGATCCCCATTTGGGCAACGTCCGCGGTCCCGCTCCTCCGGGGGGAGGATCTACCAGCGGGACCAAGGGTAACCTGACATATTCCTCCAGGGGGAGGAACACGGGACCGCATCCTGACCAATCCGCACTTTCGCGGGTTGGGGGCTCGACTTCCGCATCCTCCTCCATACCATTATGGCCCTCCCAGGCCCATTCCAAGGACGTGTATGGTGCAGTGCACGGACCTGGACGGGGACGACAGGCCACGGCCTCTCAAGCCCCCCCCCAACAGTGATTCAGGTTACCCGGGTCCCCGGGGACTTTCTGCCTACAAGAAGAAGAGGGTCTCGTGGCTACGACTCGGCGGATGTCTGACCTACGCATTCGCCCAACGCGCTGGTCAGACCTTGAG
The DNA here is from genome assembly GCA_033310375.1 of Conus canariensis. NCBI lineage: Eukaryota > Metazoa > Mollusca > Gastropoda > Neogastropoda > Conidae > Conus > Conus canariensis. The sequence continues at coordinate 37,705,379 of CM065735.1, forward strand.
TGCGGCCTACCTACCATGGTTTTTCCCCAGGGCCGCCACAGCCCGTTTACCTCCCCGGGGACCGGTGGCTCTATGCCCCCGAGAGAGACCAGTGGCTTAACGCCAACACCCAGCACGACCAGCTACATGGTCGAATGTGGCACCCGGCCTCACTTACCTGGGTCGACCTTGGTCTCCCTCCTTGGGCGCTGTCCTATCGGCAGGACGATGTCCCGGCCGCCGATTATAGGGCCACCGGGGACACACTACAGGCACCCCTCGACTTACCTCCTGAAGACGGGTGCTATGAACCCTCTCAGGACCAGTACCTCCCTGAGGCGGACGATGACGAGGAGCTAGCCCCCACCTCATTGTACGATGTCCGCACGATAGAACGGTGGCGACCAGACCTCGTTAGGAGGGAGGCCGCACCCGCTGACGAATTTCTCTCCCTCTCCCCCGGCCCAGAGATCTAGACCAATCTACCCAAGAACCCCTCAGTCGCCTCCTTGTTTACGGACAATCCCGTGACCAGGGAGATGGGCATTTCCCAGTCGGACCGTCGGTTGATCCCCCACCTGCCCCCCCCTACTTCCGGCGCCATCTCCTTTAAGAACCTAAAGGAATGGGTCCGAGTAGCCAGGATGGGCATCCTCCACACCACGGCGGGACACACCTACTTGGACATGCCCCTTCAGCGAGCGGAGGCTCTATGGCCGGAGGACGATGGTGCCATCCCAGTACCGGGGGACCCGGGCTCTGAGGCGCACCAAGAGCCTGACCCTCGCTTGTTCAGCGATCCTTTCATGCGACACCTAGTTAACAGGATTTCGCATCACCTTTCGGCTGCGGCGGACAGCGCAGCCAGAAGCCACTTCAACTGCTTGTTGGTCGCGAGAGAGGCCGGGCTGGCGCGGACCTCTCTCTCCCCGACGCTTAAGGCAGCCCTGCGATGCATCCCGGGCCAGGTCCAGTCGCTCTTTGGCGACTACTCGGCTGACGTCATAGCACAAGCAGTTGAGGAACGCAAGCAGGCTGTGTCCTTTGCGCCCAGGCCACCGCCACGCCCTGCTAGACCCCCACTTCGTTCCTTCCCCAGGCACAGACCCTATCCCAGACAATCGCCTTCCCGCACCGCACGGCCCGCCAAGCGACCTAATCTTCTCCCAAGGCCTAAGCCAAAACCCCATCAGCAAAATTTTCGGTTAGGCCAACAGTCACGCTCCCGGAGCTGACTAGGGAGACAGCCCGAGGGGGACTTAGATCAGGTAGCACCCCCCCTCGCCCTATCCCCCACCCACCAGCCCAGACCCTCGCCCCCCCTGGCGGGCAGCCTCTCCCGGCATGCCCACCAGTGGAGACGCATACGCCTCACCCCTGGATAGTGGCGGTGCTACAGGAAGGGTTTCGCCTTCCTTGGGCCCACGAGCGTCCCCCCCCTCATGCTATCTCCCCCTCCCTCCCCCAACGAACCCTCCCCCGCCAAAGCAGAAGCTCTTCGCACGGAAGTCCAAGACCTCCTCAAAAGAGGGGCCATCTCGGAGATTTCCCACCCAAACCCCGGCTTCTACTCTTTGTGATCCCAAAAGCCTCGGGAGGATGGAGGCCCATTCTAGATCTTTCGCCCCTCAACAAGTTCCTCAGGCCCACCAAGTTCAAGATGGAGACCCCCACCCAGATCCGAGACTCCATCCATCATCGCGACTGGGCCACATCCGTAGACCTGAAGGACGCCTATTTTTCAGATCCTGATTCACCCGGCCCACAGACGATTCCTACGGTTCGTCTGGCAGACCCCGGAGAGGCCTGCACGCATAGTGGACCTCATCTCCTGCCTGTCACAGGCACCCCACACCTCGGCCAGAACCCTGTCCTCCCTCCTAGGAATGATGGAGTCCCTGTCTCCCCTCATTCCCCTGCGGCGGGTCCCCAAACGCCAACTTCAGAGGGAGTTCCGCCGACGTTTGTCACAGACCTCCGACCGCTGGGACCAGGTCATTCCCCTCGGACACTGGTTCATTTCGGCGACGGAGGAGCGGCTCACTCCAGCCACTCTCTCCACCGGGGTCCCCATCTCCCTCCCAACCCAACCCAACCACTGGAACTTTATACAGACGCCTCCAACTTGGGCTGGGGGGCCCACGTGGAGGACAGTCACGCCTCGGGGAGTGGGAGCTGGAAGCGGTCAGGCTAGCCCTTCTCCAACTCCAGCACAAGGTCGCGCACCGACTTGTTCTCCTCCTCACGGACAATACGTCGGTAGCTTGCTATGTCAACAAAGGGGGAGAGGCCCGCTCCATAGGCCTCTCCCTCAGAACAGAGGCCCTCCTTCGCTGGTGTCGCGCAACCATTGGTTTGTGCCCATGATCGACCTGTTTGCCACCAGCTTCAACCATCACCTGCCCCTGTACGTCTCTCCCGTTCCAGATCCCCAGGCGGATGCAGTCGACGCACTATCCCTCCCCGGGACGGGCCTACTGGCGTATGCCTTTCCCCCCTTCCCCATCCTACACAAGGTGATCAGGAAGGCAAGGCTGGAAAGACCCAGGCTGATCCTCGTAACGCCATGGTGGCCGACCCAGTCTTGGTTCCCGGACCCCAAGTCCCTCACCCACGTTCCCCCCCTCCGGCTCAGCCCTCGCTGGGACATGCTGAGACAACCCCGGTCAGGTCTTCCTCACTCCAATCCCAAGATGCTTCGCCTACACGCGTGGCTTCTATGCCAGCCCAACTGCGAACATCTGCATCTACCCCCCACTCGGAGAGACCCCAGTCCGTCCTAGACACACTAGCTGGGGCAGGGGCCTCTCAGGGATTACGGGACTTCGCCTCGGCATCTCGCAGAGCCAGCACCGAATCCCTCTACAACTACCGTTGGGAGAGATGGATAACCTGGTGCTCAGATAACTCTGTTCCCCATTACTGCCCCTCCAACATCCAATAGGAAATTTCCTCTCCCACCTATCCTCTTCCCTTAAGCTGTCGGCTGGCTCCATTCGGGGCTACAGATCAGCTATCTGCACTACCATTCGTCAACTGGGGGGCCCTTCTTTTGACAATGACTTTCTCCTCAGAGAGGTGTCTAGAGGAGTTGCTCTACGGGAAGCTCAGTCCCCTAGGCGCATTCCCCTCTGGGACCTTTTTACGGTCCTCGATGCCCTCAGAAAAACCCCTTTTGAACCCATTGCTTCTATTCCTTTTGACCTCCTCTCCTTTAAGACCACCTTTCTCCTCGCCCTGGCCTCGGCCAGAAGACGAAGTGAGATTCACGCCCTCAGCGGTGACCCCACAGATATCGCCTTCCACAGGGACGGCTCAGTCTCTCTCAAGTTCCTTCCGGAGTTCTGACATCTTGGGAAAGGGAGAAAAAGATGGAGACATGGACCTTTGCCCCTCCAGGTGTCTCAGGTACTACTGGGAACGCACACGCCCCAGGCGCTCCTCCCAGAGACGACTCCTTATCTCCCTCAACCCCAACAATACTAGAGATATCTCGGCGGGAACTATCTCCAGGTGGCTCTCCAAGACGGTGAGATCTACCTACGCTCAGGCGTACAAGGATCTCCCTGTCCTATCACCCAGGGCCCACGAGGTCAGAGCACTGGCCACTTCCACAGCGTTCCAGTACTCTGTCCCCGTGCGCCACCTGCTGGAGGCAGCCTACTGGCGTTCGGAAAATCCCTTCATTAATTTTTACCTGAGGGATATCCGCATGACCAGAGCTGATGGGTCTAAGGGGATTTCCTTTGTGGCGGCCAATGCAGCCATATCGGTCAACCCCAAGAACCACTAGGGCGCTCGCCCTCCTCCGATTCCTTTAAATTCTGCTATGGTCTGACATGGTAAAGTATATGACGCCAAAATGGGGAGTTTGTGTTATACTCCCTGTTTGGCTAGTATACTTACCATGTCAGACTCTAATTCCCTCCCTACCTTCCCCTCTGGCGCCAAGGTTCTCGGGGTCACCATACACCAGGCCTCGCTGAATGACTTATAGGAAGTTGACACTGGCTTCTTCCGGGGCCGGAAGTGGGGTGACATCACGTGACTGTCTTATGACTGCATTGGCCACGGAAAAAATTCGGCCTGACAGAGCTGGCTAACTGCCGTTGAATGCTATGGTCTGACATGGTAAGTATACTAGCCAAACAGGGAGTATAACACAAACTCCCCATTTCTACAAATTATTGTCACCCTAAGATTTTGAAATTGCCGGTCATGTGTATTGGCAGTTATTGTAACAAAGTTGTCAGACAATATTGATGGCATATGGGCCAGTTTTAGATGCATTACATAACTACCATTGACAGTATATACTAGGTGTACATGGGGCCTACAGATGTACACCTGTGATGCTTTTAAATATTGTATGGAAACAGGCTTCACACAATGGAAACTTACTTTTACAACCTTCAGAAATCCTGAGAAATTCGGCGTTGGATGAGAAAAAATATTTGTTAAGAAGCCAATCTTCTGCAAAGATGTTTCGAAACAAGATCATCTTGAAAGGGAGGTGGTCTTTAGTACAAATGTTCAAGAACAAGACCGCGAAAGGGAGGTGGTCTTTACTGGGAGGTTTGTGTCGTAAAGGTACAGAACAGATATTTTAGGACTACACAATCAGTAAAGGAAGATGGCTTTTGCCGGGATGTTAACATGGTATAGACACACAAGTGTTCCAGAACAAGACAGTCATTACAAGAGAGAGGGTCTCAGTGGGAGGTGAGTGTGGTATAGACACTGAACAAATGTTTCAAAATAAGGCAGTCTTTGAAAAAAGGTGATCTTTGCTGGGAGGTCCATGTGGTATAAAGTATGAACGTAGAGAAAATGTGTCAGGACAATAAGTCATCAAAGGGAGGTGATCTTTACTGGGAGGTTAATGAGGTATAGACACAGAACACATGTCCCATAGGTCATCGAAGAAAGGTGGTTTCTACTGGGAGGTTAATGAGGTATAGACACAGAACACATGTCCCATAGGTCATCGAAGAAAGGTGGTTTCTACTGGGAGGTTAATGAGGTATAGACACAGAACACATGTCCCATAGGTCATCGAAGAAAGGTGGTTTCTACTGGGAGGTTAATGAGGTATAGACACAGAACACATGTCCCATAGGTCATCGAAGAAAGGTGGTTTCTACTGGGAGGTTAATGAGGTATAGACACAGAACACATGTCCCATAGGTCATCGAAGAAAGGTGGTTTCTACTGGGAGGTTAATGAGGTATAGACACAGAACACATGTCCCATAGGTCATCGAAGAAAGGTGGTTTCTACTGGGAGGTTAATGAGGTATAGACACAGAACACATGTTCCATAGGTCATTGAAGGAAGGTGGTTTCTACTGGGAGGTTAATGAGGTATAGGCACAGAACACATGTCCCCATAGGTCATCGAAGGAAGTTGATTTCTACTGGGAGGTTGATGTTGTATAGACACAGAACATGTGTTCTATAGGTCATCAAAGAAAGGTGGTCTTTACTGGGAGGTTAATGAGGTATAGACACAGAACACATGTTCCATAGGTCATTGAAGGAAGGTGGTTTCTACTGGGAGGTTAATGAGGTATAGGCACAGAACACATGTCCCCATAGGTCATCGAAGGAAGTTGATTTCTACTGGGAGGTTGATGTTGTATAGACACAGAACATGTGTTCTATAGGTCATCAAAGAAAGGTGGTCTTTACTGGGAGGTTAATGAGGTATAGACACAGAACACATGTTCCATAGGTCATTGAAGGAAGGTGGTTTCTACTGGGAGGTTAATGAGGTATAGACACAGAACACATGTTCCATAGGTCATTGAAGGAAGGTGGTTTCTACTGGGAGGTTAATGAGGTATAGACACAGAATAAATGTTCCACAAGTCAGCAAAGGAAGGTGGTCTCTCATGGGAGATTAATGAGGTATTGACACAGCACAAATGTTGCATAAGAAGTAATTGAAAGGAGGGGGGGGGGGGGGGGGGGCGTCTTTTTAGGGTGGTCAGTCTACAAGAGACTTAAAAAACAGTATTTTAGGGGAAATACAAGCTTCCAAGGGGAAAAATCTGTATTGGAAAATCAAACTGGAAAAGGTGAAAAGAAAAATGTTGCGATATGTCAGAATGAAATCCATTCTTACTGTGTAATGTCAGCGTGAAATCCATGGATTATTGTAGAATTACAGGAGCGGAGATCTAGTGTAGCTGAGAGAATGAGTTGAGAAAGAGACAAGCAGTTTGGAGGTTTATGTAGTCCCCTGTGCCCTTGCAGGAATCTGCTCCCCCCTCCCCACCCCCTCTTCTTTTTCTTTTTTTTTTTTCCTACTTTATTAGGTTTTAGATATGACAGTGCATGTATCTCCTCAGCCATAGAATACTTATGTGATACTGGATGATGACAGTGTTTGATAATGATAACTCCATGGCATAATATTGGTCAAGACTGGATGAGAAAGATGTTTGATGGTGATAATACCATGCCATATTAATGGCCATGACTGTTTTAGGAAGATGTTTGATGATGATAATTGGAAGCGATAGTATCGGCCATTGTTGTTTGAGGAAGATGATAATTCTGTGCCGTAATATGGGCAGGATGAAGATGTTTGATGATAGTTCCATGCCATAATATTGGCCATGGTTGGATGATGAAGATATTTGAAGATGATAATTCCTTGCTATAATGTTGGCCATGGTTGGATGATGAAGATGTTTGATGACAATAATTCCATGCCATGACATTGGTCATGGTTGGTTCACAGCTTATTCAGACAGGGATGTATGTTAGATTTGTTCCAACAGCTGAGAAAAATGGACACATCTACTACTGTGCCAAAATGATTTGCATTAACATTGTTTTGTCATTGCCACCGGGTTTGTTCTGCTGTTTTTATTGCCTCATGAATTTAATTGTTTAATGTACATGATTAAGATGAAAGCGCCAGTGTATGTGTTTTTATGGTGCCAGCTCTGTTGTGTGTACTGGTTTGTGTCTGCCGGAATGTCTGCATGCACAGAGACATGGTTACATGTTATGACCTCAGAAGCTTTGGTCTGAGAGAGGTCATTTAGTGTGAGTGTGTGTGTGCGCGTGTCTCTGCCTGTGTGTGCCTGCATGCGTATAGTTGGGACACTTGTATAGACAGAGATATTTAATTTCATGCAGTTATGTTGATCAAGTTAAACTTGAGTAAGTGGCCCACACCCTGATCATCTGAAGTCATAGTGGGCAGACTACAGAGTCTTAGTTTTAGCACATTTGGGCTTTAAGTCCAAGGCAAACTACATAGGCTGTCAGTTTGATCCTTTCTCTCTATTCAGGTCTTTGCTGTAGAGGTAGGTGGCTCTTTGCCCCAAACCAGACGGCAGACTGAAGGTCATTCTTATGTTAAGAGGCAGTGCAACTTGTGATACGTGAGGGATTAGCATTGAACATATTTATAGGGCTGAGGGAACATCAGTTGAGGATCTGACATTGTGTTTATAGGACAAAGGAAACGTGTGAACATTACTGACTTGTGCTAGGTGAAGGATCCAACATAGAACATGGTTATTAGACCAAGGGAACAGTAGCTGAGGATATGACATTTATTGTGCATAGAGGTCTAAGGGAACATGGGAACGTTGCTAATCAGACTTGTGATAGGTGAAGGATCCAACATTGAATATGTTTTCATGACAAAGACAAAGAGAACATTTCTTTAAAGGGGAAAAAAATGCGTTTAATTCTTCTCGGGCCATTTGAAGACAGACAATGCAAACATTTAAAGGTGATTGTACTTTCTTTTCGCTTTTTCTGGTTTAGAATTTAGTGTCATGATACTTAAGAATGTCATAGAATTATGAGTAGTACTTATAAAAGAGTACTTTGGACTTTGATAGACTGCCTTTCTTCCTGGCTAGAACTTGGAGATGCACATTCAGTGGCTTTTTTGTGTAAACGACCATTTTTAATCCCACATTCAAGGTAGCTGCATTCCATCATCAGGGATAACATCTGAACAAAGTGAGCATGTGTTGTGTATTCATATCATCCATCCGACCGGCACATGATCTACTCTTTCAAAAGATGGAGTGGGATTTATAGTAAGCCAGATTTTGTATGCAGCCATTTACACATAGAACTATGGTTTGGGGACCTATCCAGAGGATTAGGAACAACTGGAGTCCGCACAGAAGTCAGTTCTGATGAGAAGATCTCTCATAACCTGTCTGTGTTGAGTGGGAATCAAACTCTGGACCTTGGAACAAGTCTGATGCCTTGATCACCAAGCCAACCAGGCCCCACATAAAACAGAAAAACACAGTATATGGCATATATGCTGTGGACATTTTGTGCGAGTCTGTTGAATTTTAATCAGGAGGATGATGATGAGATTGTGACTGTGTTGTTGTAGGACATGACCAGTGTGCAGAACATGCAGAAGAAACATGGACTGTTGGAGGCTGATGTGGTGGCTCATCAGGTGAGTTTGCTGTCGCTGTCTTTCTGACTCCTGTCATCCTCTGCTGTTGCTGTTTTCTGCCTGTCTTTTCCCAGTTCTCTTTGTCAGGTTGCCCTTTTTCCTCCCTGTACTCTGTCACCGCCAGTTTTCCAGGAGTCTGTTCTCTGATGGTTTCAGGGTTTGTTGGCAGAGAGGTTGGGTTGAAGGAGGAGATAAGGGGTGCAGAAAAGTCAGAAATGAGAGTGAGGTGTGTGTTTGTGTGTATGTGTGTATTTTCATGTGCTTGCTCTGGAGAGAATGGGAGATGCAGTTTGGTATTTCATATTATCAAAGCTTGGTTTTCTGCCCTGACTACTCATTTCATATATATTTTTGTATACATTTGTATGTATATATATATATATATTTCCATTTCAGGACCGCATGGAGGCCCTGAACAGCCAGGCAACGCTGTTCGCCTCAGTGGATCACTTTGACAAGGACACGATTGGGAAGAAGGCGGTAGAGGTGAAGGAGCGCTATGAGAAGCTGAAGGCCCCGATGACGGCTCGCAAACAGCGTCTGACTGAGGCCCAGCTCCTCCAACAGTTCCTCAGAGACGTTGAGGACGAGGAGGACTGGATCCGCGAGAAAGAGCCCATTGCTGCATCCACAAACAGAGGTTAGCACGCACCTCTCAGTGTGGGTTTCCTACAGTCTGTTGCATGAGAGTTTGTCACTCTTGTCGTAAGAAGTGTAGGGAAGGTAATTGATGTGGGTGGAAGGGGAGGTGGGGGGAGGCTTTGGGTGGGGGGTAAAGAGGTATACGTTATTGTGAATCGGTGTGTGATGTTTGTATTTAGAATGTAGGCATGTCAGACTCATGCATTCATTTGTTTAGTTGCTTTTTGACCTATTCTGTGACTGCTCACATGGCTTACTGATCAGATGGTTCAGTCATACACCATTGATGGTCTGTGTTCCATTCACTGGCCCTGATCCATGGATCTCTTTGCTCCATGCTCACCCATCCAGTCTAGCTGTCGGGCGAACCTTCATCCACCTGCGGCTCTGCTGCTCTCTTACAGTGTATAATTGGAAAGGTGGAAAATGCACATTTTGTTCATCAGTTAAATGTCTTTTCTTTTCAAGTGATGTTAGAGAAAACAAAGGAATAGTGTGTGTGTGTGTGTGTGTGTGTATGTGTGTGTGTGTGTGTGTGTGTGTGTGTGTGTGTGTGACACATGCTCATACACATACACACACAATTCCAATCTTGTCAACATCAGCTCTGTAAGTGTGTGTGTATATGACACACACACACACACACACACACACACACACACACACACACACACACACACACACACACACACACACGCGCGGAGCTGATGTTGACAGGATATGAAATCATGACAGAATAATGACGATTGTGATTTCATGATGGTGATAAGGGCATTGTTGCTACGACAGCAATTAATCAGACAATAAATGTTCACTGAACTGATGATGATAATAAAGATGCTGACGATGTGTCTGTGTCATCACAGGACGTGATCTGATCGGGGTCCAGAACCTGATGAAGAAACACCAGGCCCTGCAGGCAGAGCTCGCAGGACATGAACCCCGCATCCAAAACGTATGCAGCACAGGAAAGACCATGGTGAAAGAGGGCCACTTTGCCAAGGACACCATCAATGACAAGATCAATGACCTCCATGGCCGCTGGCAGCAACTGAAGGTTTGGGAGAGGAAGGGAGGAGGTGGGAGAGTAGGGTGTGTGCATGGTGTGTTGGATGGTCTGACACGGGGGATTTGAACACAAAGTAAACTCTTCTGTGGATGATGGTCGGAGATTCCATTCTTTATTTGGTATGACACAGTTGTGGTGACTTTGGGATGAGTGGGGATTTGGGTGGAGGGGGACTAGCAACTGGCCAGGAGGGGAGGGAGAGGGAGGAGAATTAGTAACTGTTGCACAACAGAAAAGTTTTGTCGAGTTATTTACTGCTCTTAATGGAAGCGTGCATATGAACATAAACTGTTTGGTTCACACATAACATGCATGCACTCAGGCATACATGCATGCACACACTGTAATTGTCAATATCTGTCTTGTCTAGTAGCATTTGCTATTGAGAACACAAAAAAACAAAGATCAGATTGCATGCGCACACACGCATACATACACATGCACTTGCATACACATGGAAACATGCATACGCACACATGCACTCGTGCGCGCACACACAGACACACACACACACACACACACACACACACACACACTATACACACTATGCACTTTTCACACACACACACACATACACACACTACACACATGCACACTCAAATGCAAAATGCACTAAACACTTGCTTTATCACACCTATTCACACATAACCCCTCCCCCCCACCCCCCACCCCCCTCTCTCTCTCTTTCAACCATGCGAAAAAACATGTTCAAACACACCTGTATTCTCATCTAAAATATATCGATCTCATTCATGAAAATCAATCAGGTTTTCGAGAAAATCACTCTTGTCACACTTACCTTGTAAAGTTATCGATAGATGTCTTACAAATGTGAACAGCAATGACTGTACTGGAATTCTTTTTGTAGGATTTTGTAAAATCATTTGAGATTATCAACCACTCACTTCTGACAGAAAAAAAAATGTATATGATACAATGTATCGTTTCAAGCCTAAAAATGTATCACCGCTTTTCTTACTGCTGGTCAACAGCTTGTTGAAATTAATTCCAAGATGTCAAAGTTACTCTCTTTAAAATTTGGCATCCCTCAAGGGTCAGTTCTAGAGCCCCCGCTCTTTTTTATTTATACAAATGACTTGCTGTTACATGTACAGTGTTGTGAAATGTTTGCTGATGATACCTCATTACAATCACACAGTAGTAATCCTTATGAACTGGTAAGTAACCAGCAGACAAGTATCAGCAAGCTGATTACATGGACAGAACTGAATCATGTGTCTCTCAGTGCTAGTAAAACAAAATGCATGTATATCATAACACGACAGAAGCGGCAGAAAATGAGTTCCTCATTCGCACCATTATATGCCCAAGAACAAAAGACTGAAGAGGTTACAATCATAAAGTCCTAGGAGTTGACAATGACTTACCTTGGTCTTACCACATTGCTGACCTTGGAAAATGTATTTCCAATAGAATGTGTCAGGTTGCAAAAATTAAAAATTTTCTCAATCTTCATTCCATGAAGATATTCATTAATGCAAATATCCTTTCTCTTATCAATTATGCATCCACTGCATGGATAACACCAGTGAAACTAATTTGAAACAAGTAATTGGTTTGCATAAAAGGGCCATAAGATTAGTTAATTTGAAATCTAGTACCTTTTTTGACAAGGAGTGATTCTTCCATTTAGAGACAGACTCGACTTCAGCAAATGTTTATGCATGTACAATATAATGAATGGATCAGCTCCGAAGAAAACTAGTGAAAGCCTTGTCATCAGCAGAAATAGACATACACATAAACTGTCTTTTCCCAGACCCTGATCGCATGGTTTAGTTTGCCTTACTCTGTAAAATCATGTCCTTTGAAACAGGTATTTAAAAAAAAAGCACTTAAAAAAGCATCTGATGGAAACTACGCAACAGTTATAGGTCACCCCCTCCTCTTTCTCTCTCTCTCTCTCTGACTGCATTTGAAATTGATGTTCCAACTGTAGTTTATTATTATTTCATATATGATGATAAGAGTGTGTGCATTTGAAAATGTTGTTCGTAATTTTTCTAGTAAGCTATATTTGTTTCTTTCTTTTTATGAGGGCAGGATGTTAAAAAAAGCTTGACAGTTTATTCTTCAACCCTCGGTGAAGATAATTTTGACTGGACATAGGCATACACAACACACATTCTTCACACACTTCACACCACACACACACACGCACGCACACGCACATGCACACACACACTCTCTCACTCACTACAAACCACATACTCAAACACATTACACACTACACACTTACCACATACACGCACACTACACACTTATCACATACACAACACATATATACACAGATTCACATTCACAGTACACACACACAAACCTAACAGAAACACGCGTTCACGCTCGCACACACACACACACACACACACACACACACACACACTCACACACACACACACACACACACACACTCACACTCACGCACAAGAGAGTCCCTCATCCTATCCCCATTCACCATCTTGCCACCTGACAGTAGGGCCTGATGTGTTGTCATGGTGACAGGACAAAGCAGGGCAGCGGAAACAGGATCTGGAGGACTCGCTGCAGGCTCAGCAGTACTTTGCCGACGCCAACGAGGCAGAGACCTGGATGAGGGAGAAGGAGCCCATTGCCGCCAATACCGACTACGGCAAAGACGAGGACTCTGCTGAGGTCAGGAAGGGTACAGCAGCTGGGAGATGGGGGGGATGAGCGGAAGGGAGAGGAGGGGATGGTGGGAGGGAGGGAAGGAGTGGAGGTGGTGGGGGGAAGAGAGGGAGGGAAGGAAAGGGCAGGGGACTCGGATCTCATTTTGGTCAAGTGATATTTTGGCTTTATTTAGAGCATGGTGGTAGTGGTGGAAGGAAAAGGAGGACATGGGGGGGATGCTGTAGTGTGGTTTTTGTCATGGAAGGAGATGGTAGTATTGTATTGTTTGTGCTGTCCAAGACATCAAGACCCATGGTTTTTTTGCTGAGCCGACCACATGGGTCTACATCAGGGCTGATCTCCAGTTTGATAATGAAAGGGATGAAGGAGGCCTTTGTTAAAGAAGGATGTTCTGGTGCAGGGGATGTGTGATGGTGGAAGGGATGAAGGAGGCCTTTGTTAAAGAAGGATGTTCTGGTGCAGGGGATGTGTGATGATGGAAGGGATGAAGGAGGCCTTTGTTAAAGAAGGATGTTCTGGTGCAGGGGATGTGTGATGGTGGAAGGGATGAAGATGGTCTGTGTGAAAGGGGTGATATACTTAAGGGGATATTTGATAATAAAAGGGAGGAAGACAGTGTCTGTTGAAGACAGATGGTTATTGCAAAGGATATTTGAAAGTGAAGAGGGAGGAAGGTGGTCTTTGTGAAAGACAGTTTATTTCAGGGGATATTTTCAAAGCGACCATTGAAAACTTGCTGCCAGGAATTGTTGAGTGTTCCATGTTGATTCCGCACTTTCGCGGGTTGGGGGCTCGACTTCCGCATCCTCCTCCATACCATTATGGCCCTCCCAGGCCCATTCCAAGGACGTGTATGGTGCAGTGCACGGACCTGGACGGGGACGACAGGCCACGGCCTCTCAAGCCCCCCCCCAACAGTGATTCAGGTTACCCGGGTCCCCGGGGACTTTCTGCCTACAAGAAGAAGAGGGTCTCGTGGCTACGACTCGGCGGATGTCTGACCTACGCATTCGCCCAACGCGCTGGTCAGACCTTGAGTGCGGCCTACCTACCATGGTTTTTCCCCAGGGCCGCCACAGCCCGTTTACCTCCCCGGGGACCGGTGGCTCTATGCCCCCGAGAGAGACCAGTGGCTTAACGCCAACACCCAGCACGACCAGCTACATGGTCGAATGTGGCACCCGGCCTCACTTACCTGGGTCGACCTTGGTCTCCCTCCTCGGGCGCTGTCCTATCGGCAGGACGATGTCCCGGCCGCCGATTATAGGGCCACCGGGGACACACTACAGGCACCCCTCGACTTACCTCCTGAAGACGGGTGCTATGAACCCTCTCAGGACCAGTACCTCCCTGAGGCGGACGATGACGAGGAGCTAGCCCCCACCTCATTGTACGATGTCCGCACGATAGAACGGTGGCGACCAGACCTCGTTAGGAGGGAGGCCGCACCCGCTGACGAATTTCTCTCCCTCTCCCCCGGCCCAGAGATCTAGACCAATCTACCCATGAACCCCTCAGTCGCCTCCTTGTTTACGGACAATCCCGTGACCAGGGAGATGGGCATTTCCCAGTCGGACCGTCGGTTGATCCCCCACCTGCCCCCCCCCTACTTCCGGCGCCATCTCCTTTAAGAACCTAAAGGAATGGGTCCGAGTAGCCAGGATGGGCATCCTCCACACCACGGCGGGACACACCTACTTGGACATGCCCCTTCAGCGAGCGGAGGCTCTATGGCCGGAGGACGATGGTGCCATCCCAGTACCGGGGGACCCGGGCTCTGAGGCGCACCAAGAGCCTGACCCTCGCTTGTTCAGCGATCCTTTCATACGACACCTAGTTAACAGGATTTCGCATCACCTTTCGGCTGCGGCGGACAGCGCAGCCAGAAGCCACTTCAACTGCTTGTTGGTCGCGAGAGAGGCCGTGCTGGCGCGGACCTCTCTCTCCCCGACGCTTAAGGCAGCCCTGCGATGCATCCCGGGCCAGGTCCAGTCGCTCTTTGGCGACTACTCGGCTGACGTCATAGCACAAGCAGTTGAGGAACGCAAGCAGGCTGTGTCCTTTGCGCCCAGGCCACCGCCACGCCCTGCTAGACCCCCACTTCGTTCCTTCCCCAGGCACAGACCCTATCCCAGACAATCGCCTTCCCGCACCGCACGGCCCGCCAAGCGACCTAATCTTCTCCCAAGGCCTAAGCCAAAACCCCATCAGCAAAATTTTCGGTTAGGCCAACAGTCACGCTCCCGGAGCTGACTAGGGAGACAGCCCGAGGGGGACTTAGATCAGGTAGCACCCCCCCTCGCCCTATCCCCCACCCACCAGCCCAGACCCTCGCCCCCCCTGGCGGGCAGCCTCTCCCGGCATGCCCACCAGTGGAGACGCATACGCCTCACCCCTGGATAGTGGCGGTGCTACAGGAAGGGTTTCGCCTTCCTTGGGCCCACGAGCGTCCCCCCCCTCATGCTATCTCCCCCTCCCTCCCCCAACGAACCCTCCCCCGCCAAAGCAGAAGCTCTTCGCACGGAAGTCCAAGACCTCCTCAAAAGAGGGGCCATCTCGGAGATTTCCCACCCAAACCCCGGCTTCTACTCTTTGTGATCCCAAAAGCCTCGGGAGGATGGAGGCCCATTCTAGATCTTTCGCCCCTCAACAAGTTCCTCAGGCCCACCAAGTTCAAGATGGAGACCCCCACCCAGATCCGAGACTCCATCCATCATCGCGACTGGGCCACATCCGTAGACCTGAAGGACGCCTATTTTTCAGATCCTGATTCACCCGGCCCACAGACGATTCCTACGGTTCGTCTGGCAGACCCCGGAGAGGCCTGCACGCATAGTGGACCTCATCTCCTGCCTGTCACAGGCACCCCACACCTCGGCCAGAACCCTGTCCTCCCTCCTAGGAATGATGGAGTCCCTGTCTCCCCTCATTCCCCTGCGGCGGGTCCCCAAACGCCAACTTCAGAGGGAGTTCCGCCGACGTTTGTCACAGACCTCCGACCGCTGGGACCAGGTCATTCCCCTCGGACACTGGTTCATTTCGGCGACGGAGGAGCGGCTCACTCCAGCCACTCTCTCCACCGGGGTCCCCATCTCCCTCCCAACCCAACCCAACCACTGGAACTTTATACAGACGCCTCCAACTTGGGCTGGGGGGCCCACGTGGAGGACAGTCACGCCTCGGGGAGTGGGAGCTGGAAGCGGTCAGGCTAGCCCTTCTCCAACTCCAGCACAAGGTCGCGCACCGACTTGTTCTCCTCCTCACGGACAATACGTCGGTAGCTTGCTATGTCAACAAAGGGGGAGAGGCCCGCTCCATAGGCCTCTCCCTCAGAACAGAGGCCCTCCTTCGCTGGTGTCGCGCAACCATTGGTTTGTGCCCATGATCGACCTGTTTGCCACCAGCTTCAACCATCACCTGCCCCTGTACGTCTCTCCCGTTCCAGATCCCCAGGCGGATGCAGTCGACGCACTATCCCTCCCCGGGACGGGCCTACTGGCGTATGCCTTTCCCCCCTTCCCCATCCTACACAAGGTGATCAGGAAGGCAAGGCTGGAAAGACCCAGGCTGATCCTCGTAACGCCATGGTGGCCGACCCAGTCTTGGTTCCCGGACCCCAAGTCCCTCACCCACGTTCCCCCCCTCCGGCTCAGCCCTCGCTGGGACATGCTGAGACAACCCCGGTCAGGTCTTCCTCA
Organism: Conus canariensis; assembly: GCA_033310375.1. Classification (NCBI taxonomy): domain Eukaryota; kingdom Metazoa; phylum Mollusca; class Gastropoda; order Neogastropoda; family Conidae; genus Conus; species Conus canariensis. The sequence continues at coordinate 37,721,888 of CM065735.1, forward strand.
CTCCAATCCCAAGATGCTTCGCCTACACGCGTGGCTTCTATGCCAGCCCAACTGCGAACATCTGCATCTACCCCCCACTCGGAGAGACCCCAGTCCGTCCTAGACACACTAGCCGGGGCAGGGGCCTCTCAGGGATTACGGGACTTCGCCTCGGCATCTCGCAGAGCCAGCACCGAATCCCTCTACAACTACCGTTGGGAGAGATGGATAACCTGGTGCTCAGATAACTCTGTTCCCCATTACTGCCCCTCCAACATCCAAATAGGAAATTTCCTCTCCCACCTATCCTCTTCCCTTAAGCTGTCGGCTGGCTCCATTCGGGGCTACAGATCAGCTATCTGCACTACCATTCGTCAACTGGGGGGCCCTTCTTTTGACAATGACTTTCTCCTCAGAGAGGTGTCTAGAGGAGTTGCTCTACGGGAAGCTCAGTCCCCTAGGCGCATTCCCCTCTGGGACCTTTTTACGGTCCTCGATGCCCTCAGAAAAACCCCTTTTGAACCCATTGCTTCTATTCCTTTTGACCTCCTCTCCTTTAAGACCACCTTTCTCCTCGCCCTGGCCTCGGCCAGAAGACGAAGTGAGATTCACGCCCTCAGCGGTGACCCCACAGATATCGCCTTCCACAGGGACGGCTCAGTCTCTCTCAAGTTCCTTCCGGAGTTCTGACATCTTGGGAAAGGGAGAAAAAGATGGAGACATGGACCTTTGCCCCTCCAGGTGTCTCAGGTACTACTGGGAACGCACACGCCCCAGGCGCTCCTCCCAGAGACGACTCCTTATCTCCCTCAACCCCAACAATACTAGAGATATCTCGGCGGGAACTATCTCCAGGTGGCTCTCCAAGACGGTGAGATCTACCTACGCTCAGGCGTACAAGGATCTCCCTGTCCTATCACCCAGGGCCCACGAGGTCAGAGCACTGGCCACTTCCACAGCGTTCCAGTACTCTGTCCCCGTGCGCCACCTGCTGGAGGCAGCCTACTGGCGTTCGGAAAATCCCTTCATTAATTTTTACCTGAGGGATATCCGCATGACCAGAGCTGATGGGTCTAAGGGGATTTCCTTTGTGGCGGCCAATGCAGCCATATCGGTCAACCCCAAGAACCACTAGGGCGCTCGCCCTCCTCCGATTCCTTTAAATTCTGCTATGGTCTGACATGGTAAAGTATATGACGCCAAAATGGGGAGTTTGTGTTATACTCCCTGTTTGGCTAGTATACTTACCATGTCAGACTCTAATTCCCTCCCTACCTTCCCCTCTGGCGCCAAGGTTCTCGGGGTCACCATACACCAGGCCTCGCTGAATGACTTATAGGAAGTTGACACTGGCTTCTTCCGGGGCCGGAAGTGGGGTGACATCACGTGACTGTCTTATGACTGCATTGGCCACGGAAAAAATTCGGCCTGACAGAGCTGGCTAACTGCCGTTGAATGCTATGGTCTGACATGGTAAGTATACTAGCCAAACAGGGAGTATAACACAAACTCCCCATATTTGGCAGGCAAGGTGATACATTCTGATTTTGCTCATGTTTGATCCACAGATGAAATAAACTGGTGTGGTAGGCAGGCAGATTGTTGAACCATATTATTTGAAGTGTTTAATCCATGGATAAAATGGATTTCTGATGAAGAGGTTCACAGGTGAACTTAGACTCCCTTGTAGCTAGTTGGCTGGAAATTACAATGCACTCCAGTGGCAGTCATATAGGTCTGTTGTGTCTGTAGCTTCAGTTGAATTGTGTGATGGATTTATTGAAGTATGTGTTTGAGACGTTGGTGTCTTCCCACCTTGTCCACAGGCTTTGCTGAAGAAACATGAGGCCTTCATGGCTGACCTGGATGCCTACCGTAGTGTCATTGAGGGGCTGCGTGAACAAGCTCAGGCCTGTAAGGTGTGTACCCCCTGAGTGTGTGAATGATGGTGTGTGTGAAAGACCACACTGTAAACACTGACATGTATGGTATATACCCCATAGTCTCTGAATGATGAAGTGTATGAAGACAACACCGTATTGACATGTTAAGTATTTATACCCTGAGTTTGTGAATGATGATGTGTGAAACACATTGTAAACACTAAAAGAAGTATCCCTGACAGTGTAATCAATGTTAAGTTGCAAGGTGGGTAAATATCTTGCCTTAAGTTTCATGTATGTGAACATCAAAATGTGCAGCTACATGCTTTGAATATATTCTCCATTTTCCCCCACTGACTTGATGTATTTCTAAGAGCATGAGAGAGAGAGAGTCTGTGTGTATGTTTGCGTATATGTGCGTGTGTGTATACATCTGTGTGAGTGTGTTGAAGTGTTTGTGACCAGTTCAAATTCACATGTTTTGGGCTTTCTCTTTGGTAAGATTAAATGATGGGCTTAGCTTTAATTATTTGATGGTGTGTCTGTATATATTCATGTGATGCAAGTAGGTTCACCAAATGCAGTGGATGTGTTGATGTGTACAGCAACAGGAGGCGCCAGTGATTGATGAAATGGGCACAGAGAGAGTGGTAGCACTGTATGACTACACAGAGAAGTCACCTCGGGAGATTTCAATGAAGAAGGGAGACGTGCTGACGCTGCTCAACAGTGCTAACAAGGTCAGGGTGCTTGTAGCTTGTTTTTTTTCCTGTCATCTTCTGTACCTTCTCCATTGCTACACCATCCACTTAGCTGCCCCATACACAGCCATTCACAGGCGTGTGCTATTAGAACCTCAGCAGCAAGTATCGGGTGGTTAGGAGATACCCGCCAGGTGTGTTCTGTTCCAGCCCCAGTAGTTAGTATAGGAGATACCCGCCAGGTGTGTTCTGTTCCAGCCCCAGTAGTTAGTATAGGAGATACCCACGTGTGTTCTGTTCCAGCCCCAGTAGTTAGTATAGGAGATACCCGCCAGGTGTGTTCTGTTCCAGCCCCAGTAGTTAGTATAGGAGATACCGCCAGGTGTGTTCTGTTCCAGCCCCAGTAGTTAGTATAGGAGATACCTACCAGGTGTGTTCTGTTCCAGCCCCAGTAGTTAGTATAGGAGATACCCGCCACGTGTGTTCTGTTCCAGCCCCAGTAGTTAGTATAGGAGATACCCGCCAGGTGTGTTCTGTTCCAGCCCCAGTAGTTAGTATAGGCGATACCCACCAGGTGTGTTCTGTTCCAGCCCCAGTAGTTCGTATAGGAGATACCCACCAGGTGTGTTCTGTTCCAGCCCCAGTAGTTCGTTTAGGAGATACCCACCAGGTGTGTTCTGTTCCAGCCCCAGTAGTTAGTATAGGAGATACCCGCCAGGTGTGTTCTGTTCCAGCCCCAGTAGTTAGTATAGGAGATACCCGCCAGGTGTGTTCTGTTCCAGCCCCAGTAGTTAGTATAGGAGATACCCGCCAGGTGTGTTCTGTTCCAGCCCCAGTAGTTAGTATAGGCGATACCCACCAGGTGTGTTCTGTTCCAGCCCCAGTAGTTCGTATAGGAGATACCCACCAGGTGTGTTCTGTTCCAGCCCCAGTAGTTCGTTTAGGAGATACCCACCAGGTGTGTTCTGTTCCAGCCCCAGTAGTTAGTATAGGAGATACCCGCCAGGTGTGTTCTGTTCCAGCCCCAGTAGTTAGTATAGGCGATACCCACCAGGTGTGTTCTGTTCCAGCCCCAGTAGTTAGTATAGGAGATACCCACCAGGTGTGTTCTGTTCCAGCCCCAGTAGTTTGTATAGGAGATACCCACCAGGTGTGTCCTGTTCAGCCCCAGTAGTTCGTTTAGGAGATACCCACCAGGTGTGTCCTGTTCCAGCCCCAGTAGTTCGTTTAGGAGATGCCCACCAGGTGTGTCCTGTTCCAGCCCCAGTAGTTCGTTTAGGAGATACCCACCAGGTGTGTCCTGTTCCAGCCCCAGTAGTTCGTTTAGGAGATACCCACCAGGTGTGTCCTGTTCCAGCCCCAGTAGTTTGTTTAGGAGATACCCACCAGGTGTGTCCTGTTCCAGCCCCACTAGTTGTTTAGGAGATATCCTCCAGGTGTGTCCTGTTCCAGCCCCAGTAGTCAGTATCTGGTGGTTAGGAGATATCCACCTGGTGTGTCCTGTTCCAGCCCCAGTAGTCAGTATCTGGTGGTTAGGAGATATCCACCAGGTGTGTCCAGTAGTCAGTATCTGGTGGTTAGGAGATATCCACCTGGTGTGTCCAGTAGTCAGTATCTGGTGGTTAGGAGATATCCACCAGGTGTGTCCAGTAGTCAGTATCTGGTGGTTAGGAGATATCCACCTGGTGTGTCCAGTAGTCAGTATCTGGTGGTTAGGAGGTATCCACCTGGTGTGTCCAGTAGTCAGTATCTGGTGGTTAGGAGGTATCCACCTGGTGTGTCCTGTTTTAACCCCAGTAGTCAGTATCAGGTCATCAGGAGGCATCCCACCAGAGGACAGCTCATGTTGCCTCTGATTAAGTTCAGTGATGCCTGTTCTGACCCAGTACATGCAGGACATCATTCACAGAGTACAAGAATTGCTTTGTAGCAGGATCAGCATGAGTAAGCCTCCTTCTTTGCCAATAGGCACTGCAGTGTCCATCCGACAGCTGTCCCGTCGAGTCTGCAGCTGCTTGTGACTTTGAGAGGAACTTGCCACTGGTATGAAGAGGAAGAGGACATCAGTGCTAAGGTCACCAGGAGAGGAGAGCATGAAGGGTCACTGAATTTGATATGACTGTGACGATCTTCGACTTAATGATTGAGCTTTACTCTATTTCGTGTATTAGATCTTATCTTGTCAGCTAGGCCTTTAGTGTCACAGACACCTGCTATGTTGGTCAGGAAATTTGAGCTTTTGAGGGCACATTTATTATGTGGTGAAAGTGGGCTGCATTGCATAGGATTGCACATGCCCTTTTGTAAAGTTGTCCATGGATGAGAAAATTGGAAGATTTTAGGGAGTCAAGGGCTGTGTATGTGCATGTGTGTGTTGGTGAGTTTTCACTCCTCTCTGTGTATATATGTGAGTGTGTGTCTGTGTGTGTGTGCGTAGGATGGCTAAAGGTAGAAGGGACTGATCAGTGGGGCTTTGTGCCAGCAGGTTATGTGAAGTGAAGAAGCTGTATGTGTGTGTTAATGACTGGTGGAAGGTGGAGGTGAATGACCAGCAGGGCTTTGTGCTGGTGGGCTATGTGAAGAAGCTCTGTGTGAGTGTGTGTGCATGTGTGTATGTGTTAGTGTGAGTGCGAATGAATTAAAGGTAGAGGTGAATGATCTGTAGGGCTTTGTGCTGGTGGGCATTGTGAAGAAGTTATGTATGTGTGTTTAGGACTGGTGGAAGGTGGAGGTGAATGATCGGCAGGGCTTTGTGCCGGCTGGCTATGTGAAGAAGCTGGACCCCAGTCGGTCGGCCAGTCGCAACAACCTGATGGACGAGTTCACCATCTCTGTCCGCCAGAACCAGATTGAGACACAGTCAGTACACCATTCTGTCAGCAACTTGGTTGGGCTTTATTTCATGGGGCGTGTGTGTGTGTGTGTAAATGAGTTTAAGTGTGTGTTCAGGGGAAGTGGTGGCCAGCTGGTTGATACATTCAGTTAGAAGTGAGAAATCACAGTTCTTTCTCTTCCTTTCTGCATTTAAGTTATTTAATGGTCTGAGAAGCAGTTTGAAAAAAAAAAGTTTTTCCACTGAAACCATAATATGAAATGATAAAACCAAGACCATGAATGCAGCATGCTTTTAACCTTTCTATCCCTATTCCGCCCGACCCGTCAGGCTCCTGATCCGCCCTGTACCGCCCGTTCCTCAGTAGGCTGATTGTCTCGGTGTGCCTCCCTTATTTGGGTTGACCACAGTAATAAGACAAACCGGTCGTTATCCGGGTCTTTCCTACCTTTCTCAGCGCCATTTGTGAAAGCGGTTTGTGGCTTTTTTGATTTTTAATCGATTTTTTTTTCATCCCATCGACTTCCGACTACGATCAAAATGTCGCACTCTGACAGTGACAGTGACATGAGCTTGACTGTGGACCAAATGTTCAATATGAATGTGTTGCCGACTGAAAATGACGACTGGAATCAATCGGACATTGATCTCGACTCTGTAGACAGCGACAGTGACTATGAAGTTGCAGAAGGAGTGAATGTGAGTAGTGACAGTGACTCGGACATAGGCGACGCAGGTGACGCAGGTGCTACTGATGTCGGTGGATGTGCACAGTCATCGCAGTGGTCAAACGACGACTTTCGGACTGAAGTTCGTGTGTTTGATGCATACAGGGGCCCCCCACGTCCACAAGTGAATCTTCGAACACCTTTTGATTATTTTTCACTTGTTTTTCCTTCGGACGCATTCCATCTCATGGTCAGGGAAACCAACCTGTATGCAAGACAAACGCTCATGGCTGCTGGTCTTCCTGAGGATAAGTTTCAGCCAACCACTGTGGATGAAATCAGAGCTTTTGTTGGTCTTCTCATGTTTATGAACATGGCCCCTGTTCCTCATCGTGATTTTTATTGGAAAGACTCTTCTCCTTTCTTCAATCCCTGGGTGTCGAGTGTCATGTCGAAGAACAGGTTTGAACAGCTGAACCAGTATTTTCACCTCGCTGATACCACTCAGTTTGTTCCCAGAGGTCAGGCTGGGTATGACCCCCTGTTCAAAGTCAGACCTCTCATTTCCATGACTCAAGAATGTTTTGCTATGCAGTTTCTACCTGGGCAAAACATCACAGTAGATGAGGCAATGATCAAGTTCAAGGGTCGTTGTGGTTTTCTGCAGTACGTGCCTGCAAAACCAACGAAGTGGGGCCTCAAGGTGTGGGCTTTGTGTGATGCCGATTCTTTTTATATGCTGAATTATTCAGTATATACTGGGAAGACCAATGATGTGCCTGCTGGGACAGGTGATGCCCTAGGGGATCGTGTCGTCAAACACTTGGCAGAACCCCATTATTTCAAGTGGCACACCGTCTACTTTGATAATTATTTCACGTCAGTCCCCCTCATTCAATATCTGTTTCAGAAGAAAACCTTGGCATGTGGGACTGTGCGAAACAACAGGAAGGGTCTGCCACAGGATATGAAGCCAGCAAAATGTGTCAAAAAGTCTGGGGACACAAAGCGCTGGTTTCGTGAGATTGGCTATGATGATTTGAAGGGCAAGCTTCAGGCTGTTGCTTGGTTTGACCGTCGTAAGGTCACCCTTCTTACTTCTGTCCATGATGGAACCGATGGAGAGCTTGTCAGAAAAGGTGCAGGGGGTGTTGAAAAAGCCAGGTATTCTAGGCCCCTGGCTGTGGCTGATTACACCAAGAACTACAACGGTGTTGACAAGCATGATCAATTGCGATCATATTATTGTTCCAAGCAGAAATTCATGAAGTGGTGGAAATATGTGTTCTTCTTCTGCCTGGACACTGCTGCAGTAAATGCCTTTGTAATCTACAAAAACTCTGCAGATGCCCCACTGAAACTGCATGTGGATTTTCACACTGAGATTGTCATGGGCATGGTGAATGGTTTCAAGGGTCGAAAACGGATCGGCCGTCCCGTCGTTCACGACAATCCAGACAAGCACAAACACACTCCTTCCAAAATCCAGTCTGCCAGAGGCAAGAAGGACTGTGTCTGTTGCAAGAAGGAAGGCAGGAAAACCCCAGCAGGCAATGCCATCCAGTCAACACATGAGTGTGTGATGTGTAAGGTGGCTTTGTGCAAGGATCGTGGATGCTTTTTTTCTTTTCACCAGCAGTGAGTAGGTTCCTACACACTCATTCTTAGCAGTACACCTGATACTTGACTAAATCAAGGACTGAACTTTGTCATTTTTGTTTTGTACAGACTGTTTTGGGGTTGACTAAATATTGAAAGTGCCACATACAAAAGTACTGGAGTTTGTGCATGTAAGAAAAGTGCACAACGGAAAGAAAATTTCATGTCAGTGATCTGTGTGTGACAAAAGTGATCAAAAGCAAGAACATTTCCAGTGACTGTGTTGTTTGTGTGTGATCACATTTGGATTATATAATTCATTACATCTGGAACCATATGGTGAGTACAATAAAAATATTTGAGTGTTGTTTTGTGTTGTGATGCCTGCCTCTCTTCCTTCCTACTAACACCTGCATATAGTTAGAAATATTATCAGTCATAGGAATTCTTTTTCTCACAAACACAAACTAACTCATGCAGATCAAAAAGCATGCACTCCAATACATTTTCAGTAAGTATGGTATGATTTTGACCTGTTATTTTTTTTTAATTATTTTTTTCCTGCTATGTAACTGCTAGGTGACTTAAAAGCGTCACAAAAATTTCACGTATATTCCTAGCTACCTGTGTAACTACTAACACCTCACAGCACCCATCAGTTCTTTTCAGATGGTGAACCTGACCACTTGCCACCAAAAAGGTAGGTGTTATAAAGTTGATGGGTGTTGTATTGCCTGTCTATCACCTATTTCACTGACGTAGGTGTGTTTCCCAGGTAAAATCAGGTGTGTGAGTGTTGAGTCATAAAAATATTTTCACATCCCCCTGAAATAACAAGTGCAAACCAAAGTTCAGCTTTCCATAGATTTTTGCTGAAAATTTGAAGTCTTTATATCCATTAGTTTATTTTTTACAATCTTTTAAAGTCAGTACCCCAATTCGGGCAGCGAATTCCAATATAAACTTAGTAGTCTAGGCGACTTCTGTCATACGAAATACAGGACAATGAAGGTTAACTGTCAGTTTTTTCACCAAACTAGTTTCATAGAGCATCAGATGAATTCATTTGTCTAAGGCACTCTATATGATGGTGATAAAGGGCAGCCCATGTCACAAAGGAAAAAAAAAAAGCATCATATCAAAGTTGCATAAAATTTTGCATGAAAATGTTATAGTGGATATACGTTGATGTGCATGTGTGTTGGTGTGAGATCATTTGGGTCCCTTATCTACTCTGTGAAAATCCAAATGTCAATCCAGTTATTGATGAGAACCAACTGCATCTTGGTCACTGAGTTATCGCTGCTTAAGTCTGTGAATTCAGAGTGAAAATTTTAAACATATCGATGTAGTCCACATCAATTCTGGGTAGTAGTTACCATCAGTTTAGTGACACGTGAAGCACCAAATGGTCCACAGTCCTGTAAAATAGACCACCCCTTGTCTCTATCATTTTGTGTTTGAGCCTTTTACACTTTATACAAGTTGAGAAAATACAGAACCATTGAATGATCCATATTCATGTGAAATGGACTGTTCTCTGCCATTTAGTGTTTTAGCCTCATGCACTTGAGATAAGTTGAAAAAATATTTTATACAAAAATACTAAATGGTCCACAGTCTTGTGACCTGGGCTGCCCTCTATCACTGTCATATGGTGTTTTAGCCTCTTACACTTGAGATAAGTTGAAAAAGTACAACTGTTTTGTCTGGTTAGGAAGCCCATTGTAAACGTTTCCCACAGGAGGTGGTGGTTTACAATACTATGTCTTTCTTCTAACCGCCTAACACCACTTGGGGAAATCTAACATACAGTCACTCTTGATGAGTGGATACAGGCACATCTAATACAATACTATGTCTTTCTTCTAACCGCCTAACACCACTTGGGGAAATCTAACATACAGTCACTCTTGATGAGTGGATACAGGTAATGGGGGGAGCTGGAGTAGGTGATCTAATACTCTGTGTTACTGCTCCACCTTTCCTAAATAGCACCTATAGAAATGAATCAAACACTCGCCCTTGATGTGGAGCTGGTGTAGATGGTGCACGAAGCTGCTTTTAATTGTTCAACCCTTCCTGAATAACATCTCTGGATGTGAAAGGTCGAGTCATCCCAGATGAACAGATGCCTGTAGATCGATCACAGTGGAAAATGGCAGATAAGTAGTGAAAAGGTTCATGCTTGTCACAGAAACCACACCACAGTTGTCTATGTCACCTTTTTATAGAAAAATAAAATCAACTTTGTTAGGTCTGCTTTAACACACAGGCCCAGAAATTAGTGGGTGCTGCTGTAACATTCTATTGTTCTCTCCCTGAGAAAGAGTTGGAATATTAGACAGACGTCTGTTGTCATGATAGTAATCCATCGCAGCACAAATCACATACTTTTAACAGTCATGCCATGTTACTAGAATGATGATAGAAATGCCCAGTAGAGTACACCATCAATGATATCTTTCTCTTAGGTATGCCAACCTGCTGGACCTGGCCAACCAGCGCAGGGAGAACGTGAAGGAGTCGTGCAAGGCGTACCAGCTGGTGCGTGAAGCGGCAGAGCTGGCAGCCTGGATCACCGAGAAGGAGAACATGATGCTTGGGGAGGATGTGGGCGAGGACCTGGAGCAAGTGGAGGAGATGCAGAAGAAGTTTGATGACTTCCAGAAGGTGCGTACAGCCAGGGAGAAGAAGAAAGCTATGAGGCGATGATTCCCTGAAGGTGTGCACAGCCAAGAAAGGGAGATAATCCGTGAGTGAGGACTTTAAAAAGACGAGTACAGCCAGGGAAGGAAGGCAAGCCTTGAGATGACTTCCATAATATGAATAGTCAGGGAAGGGAGGCAAGCCTTGAGATGACTTCCATAATGTGGATAGTCAGGGAAGGGAGGTAAGCTTTGACATAACTTCCAGAAGAAGGGCAGCTAGGGGAGGTAAGCATGGAGGCGATGAATTCCGGGGAGGGTGGTGGTGGTAGAGCTATGGAAGGGAACGAAGTTGAGGTGTCAGTTTCCAGAATGTGGGTATATCAAGATCTAACTTGAGGTGAGGACTTCCTGGTGAGTACAGGCAAGGAAGGGAACTAATTCTTCAGGTGAAGGCTTCCAGAAAGTGAGTACAGGCAAGGAATGGAACTAATTCTTGAGGTGAAGGCTTCCGGAAAGTGAGTACAGGCAGGGAAGGATGGTAATGTCTGAAGTGACAGTTTTGTGAAGGTGGGTACAGCAAAGGAAAGGAGCCTTGAGGTGAGGACTTTCTGATGGTACAGCCAAGAAAGGGAGGTTAGCCTTGAGGTGATGTATTCAAGACGTTGGGTACAGTCAGGATAGGGTGAGAAGTCTTGAGACGAGGACTGGCCATTGGTGATGGAATCGCATCAGCACTCCGTGAGACAAAATTTAGTTGTGTGTTTGGAGGTATCAGGCTAAACTGATATTGATTGAGGAATAGAAAGTAAAGATTTCAGAATGTTTTTGAGCATATGCCAGCTCTCAAGTGTGCTCATATAAGTTCAAGCATTATTATGTTTACTATTGCACAGGTCTATGTATGTGTACCTACGTGTCTGTCCGTATGTGTGTGCAGGATCTGAAGGCCAATGAAGCACGGCTGCAGGAATTGAACAGCATTGCTGACCGACTGACAGCCATGGGGCACACACAGGCTGCTGAAAAAATCCGAGAGCAAATTCAAGTGTGTATTTCACTCTTCTCTGTGTTAGTATGCGTGAGTGTGTATGTCTGTGTTTGTATGTGTATTGAGTGTGTGTGTGCACGAGTGTGTATGTCTGTGTATGAATATATGCGAGTTCAAGTGTGTGTGTGGTAAGTGAAAAGGGTAGGTTGGAGGGATGAAACAGTCTTTGGGTGTATAGTAGTCCAAGAGGTAAAAAAAGTGGGACTGTAAAGAGAGACTGGAAAAGATTGTCATCATATGGCTGAGAGAAAGATCATGTTTCTTGCTGCAGTTAGTTGAGGTCAGAGAGGAAAAAGGTCAAGTCAGACTGGAAAGAGGCTCAACAAAATCATTCAGCTAGTAACAGAATAAAGATGGAGTTACTGGTCTCCCAAACAGAGTGAACTAAGCAGTGTTTCTCTGTTGTCCTTTGTTGATTTCATTCACTTAGTGGTGATGTAAATGCCACTTCGATTCTCTTGCGGTCAGTTGACTTTCTCATGCAGGCATGATGGTTTTCAGCAGAGATGGATATGAAAGAGATGCTCGATATAGGAACAGTTACTTGATGGTGATTTTCATGCAAGAAAGAGACAAATAATGGCCTTTTTTTTTTCAGCAACTGAACCAGCGATGGGTGAACCTTCAGGAAGTTTCTGCAGAGAGGGCACAGACCCTCGGAAGTGCCTTTGAAGTACAAAGATACCACAGGTAGGTGGGGTGTGTGTCTCCAGAAGGAGAGTGGGAGAGAGGTAGGAGTGGAGGAGAGAAAATTGGGGATGGGGGTGGAGGAAGAGAGAAAGGGAGACCGACTGACAGACTTGAGTGAGTGAGTTAGAGTGAGAGTTTATGTATCTGTTGATTATCATTTTTATGTTGACAAAAGAGTAAAAAATGTTGTATTTTATGGACCTGTCAGGGAGATCATGATCAGTTAGTGTACATAAATGCTCACTAACCTTAGAAGGAGGAGTGGATCAGTTCTGAATAAATGCACCATGCTTTGTGAGCTTTCAGGGAGGTGACAATCAGTTCTAAATTTATGTACCATGCCCTTTGACCTTTCAGGGAGATGATCAGTTTTAGTGTATGCGTCATACCCTTTGACCTTTGCGGAGGCGATGCTCAATTCTAAATGTATGTACCATGCCGACTGACCTTACATGGAGGTGATGATTAGCCTAAGTGTATGCATCATACCCTTGGACTTTTTAGGGAGATAGTCATCAGTTCTGAATGTGTGCACAATGCTCTGTGACCTTCCAGAAAGATATTGATCAGTTCTGATTGTACGTACCATGCCCTCTGACTTCTCACAGGGATGATGGTCAGTTTTAAATGTATGCACAATGTCCTACCTTTCATGGAGGCAGTGATCTGTTCTAAATGTATGCGCAATGCCCTCTGACCTTCCAGGGAAGTGGATGAGACGAAGGACTGGATCCAGGAGAAGGATGTGGCACTGAACAATGACAACTATGGCCACGACCTGGCCAGCGTGCAGGCCTTGCAGCGCAAGCATGAGGGAGTGGAGCGAGACCTGGCCGCCCTGGGACAGAAGGTGAAAGGGGAGGGAATGTCGGGGGAGAAGAGGGAGGAGCAGGCAGGGGAGGGGGGGGGGGTGGTTGTGCAGAGCAGAATGTGGGCAATGGTGTGAAAGGGATGGGTGAGTGGAGGAGGAGGATGGGGGTGACGGTGGGGTTTGTATTGACGGGAGTGGTGCATAAACTTGCTTTTTCCCTGATGTTGGACGTGAAATGTGAGATCAGCTGTCTTAGGATCGGCCCTTTGTTGTCTCTGGTAGGTGCGAGACCTAGACTCTAATGCCCAGCGCCTGATGCAGACCCATCCCGACCAAGGAGAGGGCATCTATGAGCACCAGACTGAGATCAACGAAATGTGGAACTCCCTAACTGTTAAGGTACTGTGACTTCTCTCGTTGGATTTTGATGCCTATGACCAGGGTCATCTCCCTTCATTTGTTCTAATGACTTGCCATGGAGGTACTGTGATGAGTCTACATGTGGATGTTTCTGGTGCTTGATCATTGAAGTATGTTTTTTGTGTGCAGAGTATGCAGATTCCAAAGTTATTTGCTTAGATTGTTAAACCAGTTTATGAAAACTAGATTACTGTTAAAAATAAACACCCCAGATCCTCAAGTCTAGATGGCACCATGTTTGGTGTAAACAATCCCAAGCACACAGTGCAAAAACAAAATTGCGGAACCACCAAATGAGAGAGCAAGCAAATTGCAGACAAACACAATGGATTTCAGCCCATCTGGTTTTCTTCATGCAAGACGAATAACATTCAAGATGATGAAAATGGAGGAAAAATAGTCGGTCACTTAGCTGTTCGAGCTGGGTGTAAAATTTAGTCTTGTTGTGCCAAGACAAATTGCTCGACTCAAGATCTGCAGCGTTTCCTTATCAGTGGATGGTGTCCCATTGCAGGCAGATGCCCGTAAAGGCAAACTGCTGGACTCTTATGACCTGCAGCGTTTCCTGTCGGATTACCGGGACCTGACCTCCTGGATCAACAGCATGATGGCGCTGGTGTCCTCTGATGAACTGGCCAAGGACGTGACTGGAGCTGAGGCTTTGCTGGAGAGACATCAGGTGAGGGAGGTGACTGGAGGGGTGGGATGAGGGGAAAAGAGACAAAATGGTTTGATAAGGGAGAGAGTCTGGTATAGTTTTTGTGTGTTGGATGAAATGGCTTGTTGTTAGTGTGTTGGATGAAGTGGTGTGTTACGTGTGTGTTGGATGAGGTGTGTTGTCTTTGTATTGGATGAAATGGCTTGTTATGTGAGTTTTAATGAAATGGTGTGTTTATGTTTTGGGTGAAATGGTTTGTTGTTTGTGTGTAGTTGGATAAAATGGTGTGTTGATTGTATGGAGATGTGGGAAATTGTATGTTGTTTGTGTTGGATGAAATGGTGTATTGTGTTTGTGGATAAAATGGTGTGTTATGTGGGGATGAAATGGTTGTGTGAGTGTGTTAAATGGAATGATGTGTATGTAGGAGGAAAAGGTGTATATTGGATGAAATCGTGTGTGTTCTGAGATCGAATTGTCTGATGTGTGTGGCTTGCTGGACAGAATAGTTTGATGTTTGCAGTTGTACGGACAGTTTTCCATAGAAGTGCTGGATTCTCACTTACAGATAGTATCAGGTCTTTTCTGTAGCTCCCTTTTGCCATTCGCTTTATTTTCTGCCATCTCTTTGTTCCACTGAAGTGGTCCATTCACCTATGTATGTACCTCCCACCCCCCACCCCCCCAAATCTTCAGTGATTTTTTTTTTGTGTGCTTTGTTTCTCTTGATAATTTGTTGTTGTTTCTATAGAGACGCATAGATGTCAATTGTCAGTTGACCCTTTTTTTTCTTCAGTGTAAGTGAAGTTATGGTTTTGATTGGAATGGGTATAGTTAGTACATTAAAATATAGGCCAGGTTGTAATGGTGAGATACTGGAAGGGATTGCTTGCAATGGGAAAATTGTTGGATGGTGAGTACTGATTCCTTGTGATGGCAGTGAATTTAACTTCATAGATTTGATTTGATTTGGGCGCAGTGAGTTCAGTGGAAAGAAATGGGTACTTTTAGTTCCTTGGAATGTAAGCTTGGTTGTAACGGTGAGTTAATGGAGGGAATGGCCTGTAGTTGGGGAACTGAGCAGGATGATGAGCACAGGCTTCTTGTGACAGCATTGGACCCTGTCGGGGTTGTTCTGCTTTATTTTCATCCCACTCAGCAGCTTAAGTTTCTTTCTATGTGTATGGTCCTTTTTTTGTCACTTAGTGTTTTGGGATGAGGTAATGCTTTGTAAGCTGATCACGTTAAAAAGTTTAATGGATGAATGAAGATAACTTGGACAAAATGGTTTCTGTTTGTGTGGTGAAAGTGTTCAGGGATAGTAACATTGTCTGAGGCTATAGAGACTGCATTGTATTGTGTTTGAGATAAACTGTATGCACCATTAAATTAGCTCATAATAAAGACCGTATTGGATTTATATGTTCTAAAATAAACTTTGTACACGTTTAGACAGAGGAGGAATAAGTGCAATATCATATGTGTGTCCTGTGATAAATTTTGTATGCCTATATACAGAAGAGGAATAAAGACAGTATTGTATTTATGTCTTGGGATAAACTTTATTCGCATTCAGAGACAGAAGAAATGAAGACTGTACTGTTGTTTGTGTATGTCCTGGGATAAACTTGGAAACTTGAGGCTGCTTGGTTGTGGATCTGCATGGATGGAACCACACGTCTGGAAATGCTGGAATTTGACCTTGCTGTTTGTCCGGAGATCCTGAAATCAGATGTCTTGAGTGATTTTTTTTCCCCCCGAATGTTTGGGTAAAACTGCATCCTGATTACTCCATCTGATCCAGGTTTTTTCCAAACTGATCATTCCTTTGTCATTTTGCTGAGAGAATGTGCAAATGCAGCTTCGGCCAATAGTCACAATACTGTTTGTTGAGCCTAATGAAGATGCATCTGCGATCAATGCCTGTGTTCAGAACATGTTTCGTTTTCACATGCCAGCACACAGCAGAGGCTTCTTCTGGGTAGTAACCACCTAATCTTACATTAACTATGATGAAATAGCTTCTTTCTGATGCAAATTACTTTCAAACCTGGATTCATCAGCAAACTTAAGGACAGACTCGTGCTCTCTTGATGATTTTTATCGATGTTTTTGGGCATGTTGTCAAAAATTTGACACAGCCTGACATCATTTCGTGTGCGGAAGTTACCAAGTTATTGCTCTTCGGTTAGATTTTCACCCGATGCAATTACCACTCAAGAACCTGGTCTCTAGAATTTGTTTCATACATTTTTTAAATTTTGATTGATTTAATTTAACGTCTGTTCACAACAATGGTGATATTAGACTATCATACATTTTTTTTTTGCCTTAAAGTTTGTCGCATTTACACCAGTCATGGGAGCAAAATTAATCAAAATCGAACGGGAAAACATGCCGGTAGTTTTATGCTTGCAAAATAAAAGAGAGAGAGAAAAAAAAAAAAAAGAAAAAAAAAGTACATGAAGTATTATTTTAACTAATTACAATTACAAGTACATTCATTGAGCGTTTATCTTGTCAGTTAATTTTTCACTACAAATGAACTTGTGCCCAGAATTTAATCATCTTCATATTCCTAATAAATCCATTGAAATTTGTTTGGACTCTTCAAAAACTACACATCTGGGGGATTCAAGGTTTAAATCCAGGTATCAGTTTATAACTTCACGGTTTAAATCTGTGAGCCAAGTCACATAGTTATTGCACCAATATGCCACTACCACCCCTTCCCCCTGAGATACAGCGTGTTGAAGTGAAAAAAAATCCAGTTTTCCATACAAAGGAGTTGTTGTTACACCAGGTGCACAAATTCTGGTCACTGCAAGCTATTTCTTGATTTCAAACTGCAAGCTGTCTTCACAGGTTTCAGTCAGCAAAACTTATTGCTGCCTCTGGTGTTTTGAATAAAGTTAACTCCACTGCATACAGGTCAGTCACACTCATGGCAGTTTTAATGATGGTCTTGTGGATAACATGGTAGAAAGGAGAGGTGTCTCCAAATGCCCAGATTTTACCTATCAAAGGTGTAGAAAACCTTGATCTTCACGGGGCTTCGCCCCTTGACCCTCAACAAGAGGGCCTAAGGCAGCCCCCTTCATGCTTTTCATTTTACAGGTTTCACCCATGGGATCTGTAAAGCAATATTGGTGAAGGATATGTTTGTATGCGAGTGCTGTGTGCATGTTACATAAACATTGAGTTTTGGTGTGTTTTTTTTGTATTGAGAAGAATTGATGGATTAGACAGAGGGACAAAGAAGGGGGTGGGAGGGGATTGGGTCGGGGGTGAAGATGTGAGAATTTGGATTATAATCCAGAATTCATTATAAATGAGAAAGAACATGTGAAGGTGGTCAGGTTTGATGTGGCTTTGGTAAGGCAGGCAGTCAGCCAAGTGCCAGCTCAGGCCCTGTGACTGTGAACCTGATTGTCTGTAGATGTATCAGTGACGAGTCTTCCATTGTGTTTTGGGGGATGGAAACATTCTGTGAGTCTCACATGTACCAGGCCTCTTGCAGATGTTCAGTTCAGAAATTGTCAGCCATTATGGAATTTCACCGATGGCAGACTACGAAGATGACGAGGAAGAGGTGACCAATCAGAATGCAGCTGTTGGCATGTGTCGGTTGTATTGACTGGCAGCGTGTGTTGACCAGTGTGTAGTGACCAGCATGTGTGTGGTCGGTCAGTGTGTGGGCTGACCAGGTTCTGGGGATCAGGCAGGGGGACGGTGATTTCAGCGCAATGCGGCCTGTGTCCATGGTTTGACTGACAGCATCACCACTGTAACTGCAGTGTAACACAATGGCATGCTTGGTGTGGTGATCGTTTGCACTGACTGCCTGATCTGACCATTCATTGTCAACTCATGGGAAGAGTCGTCGTCAGTCTTCGTGAGAGACCCCAGTCTTGATGACCTGACTCTCTGATGATGTTCTTGGCAAGGCAACTTGTTTCAAAGTGTGCCAGACAGAAGATGTCCAGGTTAAGGTGGGAAAAAGCTAGGGAAGTAGCGAGGATGCATGGAGTAGATAGATGGCTGTGGCAGGGACCTTGTCCCCAGTGTCGGTGGGCTGGGTGTCCAGGACTGTGTGTGATGTACTGGGACAAGAGTGTGTGTGTCAGTGTGGCCCGTCTTGTCTGTGTGCTGTCCACTGTGTGTTTTGACTGCATTGATGCACTGCACTGTGTTGTGGATGGTTGTCTAGTGTCTGTTGTCACCCATTCAGTTCACATCCCTCCACACTTAGTCTGTTTTCACTGTGGGAATGCCAGACATCTTCACACCCCCCCCCCCCCCCCCCTCTTCTGTATAGAATTATGTTCTTTTTCAGTTCTGTAGTTGTGTGCGTGTTTTTTTTTTTTCTAATAAGTCTGTTGGTTGGTATGGCATTTTACGGAATTGAAGTGAATGTTGGTGGATGGCTGATTGTTACGTTGTGTGACTGAAAAAGGGTGGTAAAACAATAATGCTCCTATCTGCCTTCTGATGAATGAGAAGTGGACACCTGCTGTTTCCTTCTCTTTCTGGTGGTCATTGGCAAGTGTCCATCAAAAAGGGTTTCTGCTGCCAGGGAACTCAAGTACAAGAATAAACAGCAAAAGTCAGCTTTTGCTGGCAGTGGATGGTTGACTTGGTGTCTGTGCTTGAAGAAGGGGTTGTGTACATCCAGCGCCACAGCCCACTGCACAACATGTGCAGAGTAGCAGCCTACTGCACCGTGGCACACTGCAGGGCAACAGTTCATAGAATTGTGTGTTTGTGTGTATGTATGTGTGTGTGTTGCTGTGGACTTGGATATGTGCAATACATACATGCAGGCACTCTCTCTCTCTCTCTCTCTCTCTCTCTCTCTCTCTCTCTCTCTCTCTCTCTCTCTCTCCAGTTTCAGGTGTAGCAGGCCTCTGTCGGAACTATTGATCCTTCATTACAAATTCTTAACTGTCTATTATGTTGACCATTTTAGGAAAATAAGATGCACCTGGTTCTGTATTGGCCAGCCCTGGGTAACATTGTTGTTGATGAAGGACAGCTTTATTTCTTCCAGTGGAGCCTGTCCATGTGTTGGAAATGGATCATAAAAAAAAAAAAATTCTGCATGTTCTTATACAAATTCGTTTAAACGTAAAAACGTAGCTGCAGCCTGAGAAAACTTATGTAACTGTGTATTCCATTCAGTGGTGTACTCTTCATTATTGTGTGTATTGGTATATGATTTTCATAATGCCGTAGGTACCCCATTTATACGAGCCCAGAGCCTATAATTCAGTTAGGCGCCTTCCGTCTCTCTCCCTCTCCCTCTCGTCTCTCGTTTCAAGGCATTCTAAAACGAACTCAGATGCTTTCATTATCATCTTGCGTAGAATGACCAAAAGAAGGCATCAGAATACTACACCTCAACATAGTGATACAAATGCGTAATAGTAGACGGTGTTCATCATTCATTGTATGACAGGAACTGATGTATACAACCTGTCACACAGTAGGTTTTCATGCAGGAAGCTGTCACTCTAGGTGCTGCACAACAGGTTGTTGCATAATAGGCTCTCAGCTGTAGGACAGACACCAGAGAAGAATAGAGGAGGTAAAGCAGAGCTGTCGGCCTGCTAGAAAGTCCTGTTTACCTGCACTAGAGGCTTCGCAAAACAACAACAAAAAGCACCAGCTGAACATAGTGGTTCAGTTTGAGGACAATTTGCCTTGTGCTTTTGAACTAAAGATAACAGATGGACAACGTAAGGAATGAAGTGAGACCAGAGCTGAGAATCTGATCTGGTTGTCTCTTCTGAGATGTAGCCAGTGTGAACATGCCAGTGATTCTGCCAACTTGCATCATGAGAAGATTCATGATTGGTATAAATGTAAGCCTTGTTTGGGGCATGGAAGATGCAGTATATGGTGACCTCTTCAACAAAATTAATAGTCAGTCAGCTGAAGCCAAAATATGGAGATCTTAATTAACAGACTAAATACAGTCAGCCAGCCTAGCAAACAAACCAACCCAGACTGTCGTGAAGTTGTTGAACAGACCAAATACAAACAGGCAGCGTGGCAGACAATGCTGAAGGGAAGTGAACTCATTAGCAGGGTTAATACAGGCAACCCGGCCAGCCAACAAAGTCGATATGTCAGTGATCAAGTCATGGTGTCCTTTGCGTGATAAATCGAGAAAAAATTGAGCAGAACATGTTTCTAATTTCTTTTTTTCTTTTTTTTGACAATGAAACATATCACAAATTATAAACAAATCAGTTTTTTTTTCAGTGAAGAATAGGTAGATGTTGCTGTTGCAAAGTATCACATATTTGCTGTTACCTGATAAGATGAAATTAACTGCCTGTGTAATCAAATCTGTATGGTAGTTATCCCCAAAGAAACACTACTGCTTAATTGCTGCTTCACATTGAATGATAGAGCATAACAATATCGAGCAAGGTGTTTATGTACTTTTGTCAACCCAGAACTTGTTTCAAACATTTGTCAAACAAAGGCATGACATTAAAAGAATCCACACAGCATTGAAAATACCTTTTGAGACTTTTAGACAGATTTCTACACAAAAAAGCCATGGCTTAAAACTGAAAGGTCTTACTGAGCATCCTTTAGAGTTCAGTCCTGGAGAGAAGCAGAATGACCATGGTGATGATATGATGCTTCAGCTTCTTCACCAGTCTGGTGAAGATAGAGGAGAGGCCAGGGGTGGGTGGGTCATACTGTCAACATGGGACAGCCTGCTCTGGGCACAAAGTGTAGACTGCATGAGGAGCACATATAGCATGTTGGTGGTGATGGATTTTAACATTCTGGAATGGTGTTGTAGTTAGTGTGTGTTCTTTCTCACAGACACCCCCTTTTCTTCTTTGCTTATTGTCCCTCAGCTGTCAGTATACAGCAGGTTTATTCACAACCTGAACTTTACAAGGAAAAGTTTTTTTATATACATTTTAATAAAGCCCTGATGATCATGTTAGGTATGTTGACATTTTAGTCTGCCTGGATGGTGCATTTGCTGCATTTCTGACTATCTTGATATTGGACAGATTTAACCCTGCATGAAGCAATAGTAATAGGAAAAAAATCTTTTTGAATACTTTTCATTGATCCTGTTTCGAAATTGTTCTGAAATAGGGGTTATTAGCTGTCACTGGAGAACTGTGGTTTTGTTAATGCACACATAACACTTACATCCACACAGATATCTGTATAGTTTCTATTCTTATAAAAAAAAAAAAAAAGTAACAAGATTGGAAACGTTTACAAGATTCAAATCAAAGATAGTGAACACATTCTGCATTTCACACTCTCATTATCAGTCTTCTTTCTGTCGTAAATAAGAAAATCATGTGCCACAGCAATATTATTTCTAAGATAATTCAAGGCCAATGGAAAAGGGGTCAAATGTTATCACAGAAAGGTCATCACCAGAATGTTGATTTGAAGGTGATGGCAATTTTCACGGTGCGATCTTGTTTTGTCTTCATTAGCCTGAATTTAGGTGTGACTTGGCCTTGGCATGGAAACAATCAACCTGTTGAGTTGATGTTGCAGGATTCCTCTCCACTGAGTCCTGAGTGTGTTCTTGATGACTGTCAGGGTCTGAGGATGTGCAGTTATGCCATAAGCTCATTTAAGTATGTCCCATGTCTGCTTCATTGAATTAGGGCCTGGAAATCACTTTGGTCAGTCAGGGTGGGAGACGTTGGCCTGGACTGCATTTCTGAGGACTGCTGCTTAGTGAATCGGTGCTTTATCATCCATAAACATGAAGTCTGCTTCTTATGTTTATCTCATTTAGGTACTGATGAACATCATCTGAGAACCTGCAAGGTTGTTAACACCACCACCCCAGATGGCAGCCCACATCTGTTAACTACCACCATCATATCAGTTATTTTCAGGGTCAATGCAGTCAGCAAATCTGTTCATGTTTTCTCCACACTTGTTGAGGTCCATTGGTCAGGGCCACCAAAAACCTGGAGTCATCAGCAAAGGAGGGGGAAGCCACTGGTGCAGGGGGTCCATTAATGAAGGCCAAGAAAAACTGGGAGTGGTCAGTGTAGGAAGGGGATCCCTGGCACAGGCTCCATAGCCATGCCATCTGGCCTCAGTCAGGTTCCTTGACTTTGTGAGGAGTGTATATTCAGTTGTATCCATTTTGCCATTAGAAGTTGTGAAATGTAAAGATTTAATGTGCAGTGGATCTGCACTCTAAAACTGGACCATATAAACATTATTACATTGTCTGGCCTTGCATATATATATATATATATTGACCTTTTGAAACTCTGGCAAACTTTAGCCAGTTTGGAATGCTGTGCCAAGTATGGGATGTGAATCAAAATGTGGGTATTTCTGCCTAGTTGGCAAAGATTTATCTAGTGTGCTTTCTGGTGACAGCTAATAGCGGTTAGCTTTTTGTTTTTTGAGAGAGCTATAATGGTCAAAACTTGCTTACTGTCATTCTTGATTTAGAGCAGAAGTTTGTTTTCAGACTTGCACCAACTATGATGTATTCCAGAATGTTGAAATGGATACTTTAGGGCTGCAGATATTTCTGCCGTGAGAAAGACAGAGACAGATAGAGGGAGAAGTTTTGTTTGTTTGTTTGACGTTAAAATGTTTTGCAAGTTCTGCTTTCTTTGCTTGAAAATGTTTTGATAGATTTTCTGTCTGAGCACATTCAGTTCTTAAAACAGCACAGTGATGTTGTTTAAAGCACCAGGTGTATAGAATTATGCTTTTTAGTTTAATTAGTGCTTAGAAATGTATTCTTTAAAAAAAAAAATTTTCACAGAAGCTGTCAGAAAAATTCCATGTGGCCTGCAATGGAGCATGAAACAAGAATTTTTGTTAGTTAGCAGTGTTTGTGACAGTAAGGAAGCTTCAGAGATAACTGTTTATTGGATCCTATGTTGTCTGAAGTTAGTATGTATGTCATCACACATCAGCATGCCATATATGAGTTTGTACATAGGTGTCTTTATGTGTGTTTTTGCCGATGTATGTGTATACAAGCAGTGCATTTTTGTTGCCCTGTCCCCAGGAGCACCGCACAGAGATTGACGCTCGTGCAGGGACATTCCAGGCCTTTGAGTCTCTGGGTCAGCAGCTGCTTCAGAACCAGCATTATGCCAGTGATGATGTGCAAGAGAAGCTGGAACAACTGGCTAAAGCCCGGGAAGAACTGGAACAGTGAGTGACCTCTCTTACTCTTGATGTTTCCCTGTGAAAGAGGGTGCCTTCATTCATTCATGATCTTCTGTAGATCTCTAGGTTTGTGTCCTGATCACTATGTATGGGGAATAAGGGCTAAAAGAGGTCAGTGTTCTTGCTGGTCGCATGGACGGACATACCTGGAGCAGGAGAAGAAACAAGTCAGTGGTGTAAAAAGATAGTAGACGGTGTACAAACATACAACAGCGGACATGCCTACTGACTTGGAATAGCTGTACTTGTTAATGAAAAACCATGACTTCTGAATGTTATGACTAGGTTTTGTCTTGTGTCTCGTTTGTCCACGTTTCTCTGGTCGGTTCGCTAACATTTATTTAAGATTTGCGGTTGGAAAGTTATTGGGAAAAAAGGGAAAAGACATGGGTGAACCTTTTTTCACAGATGGACAAGGCTGGTAGCCATTTGGGACATGCACATGTCCATAAGACTTCGATAGAGGCCAAACTGAGCCAAAGTTAAAAGCACTGGAAAAAAATAGCAAATCAGATTGCGGTAGACTCAGACCTGTCTACTCTATGATTTTTTTAGGGTATTTTAATAAATTTGACTGGAAAATACGGTAATATGCCGAGTACGACAAAAATACAAAAATCGGCAACATTGGCATCCAAAAAAAAAGAAACAAACAGAAAAACATACTATTTTCCTGTTTGAAGATGCGAGTTATTTTCCCTAGTTCCAGTTGGCACGTACTTGCTTACACCATGGTCGGCCATCTTTCTTAGTGAGCGACTGACACAGATATTCACTATGAGAATGCCGCCAGCAGCGAAATTACGCGTTCATGAGAGTGATGAAGAGCTAGATGTTAAAAAGAAGGTTGCCAAAACGAGGGAGCAAACTTTCCTGAACGCATACCACGCAAACGTGGAAGTGCTTAGTCCCAAACACAAAAAAGGTCCAACTTTCGTGCGGTGCACTTTGTGTGAAATGGGTTTTAGTTGTGCTAATGGAGGGCGCAACGACTGCATAAAACTTACTTGGTCAAAGTCGGATAAAAAAAACTCTCAGATGTGATGAAAGGAACAACTTCAGTTGTACAAGCATTGAAAACGGCCGAGGCAAAGTCTAGTGGGGACCTGGAGCAGCAGGTGATAAACGCGGAGATGATGATCATGATGTGTAGTCTGGTGGCTGATGCGAATCTGACCCTGTCAATGACTGATCGTCTTGTTCCCTATTCAGGACACTGACACTAGTGACAGCAAAATTGCTCAAGGTGTGTCTGTCACTTTAACTTCTGCTGTTAATTAGCTCCCCCCCCCCCCCCCATGGAGGGGGGAGGGGGGGGGAGTGGCAGTACAAAGAGAAGAAAAAGATGGAAAATGAAAACTTTATGAAGGGTATACATGTGTGTGACTGTCTGTCACTCTGTATGTGTGTGGGAGGGGTGGGGGTGAAAGGGATGAGGGCATTTTAATTTTTTTTTTTTAATGAGATGGTCAACAAGATATGTGCAGTGTGTGTGTAGTGCACTTGTGCTGGCTGGTTTACTGTAAGAATTGCACGATATAAGATCCATATTAAAGTTCAAGATAAGAAAAATACTCTTTTTTTTGTCATGGAATACTAAAATTTACTCCATGGAATACTAATGGCTCAATGTTGAGGTAGACAGATCTGTAGACTGTCAAATATTGACAGTAAATTCTTAAAAAAAAGAAAGGAAAAAAAAAAGACATCGGACCTTCAGGAAATAATGAGATGAAAAGTAGTCATGTTTTCAACAAGGAGAGAAAGGGAAAGCTTTGGTTTGTGTACGATTTGCAAGTGGGCATTCTCCATGTGTCATGTTGGCATTGATGTGAATGTGCAAACATGCATACATGTCATCTGCATGGCATCACATTTGTAAGAATGTTGTGTTTCTTAATATTCCTAAATTTTCAGTTTGTTCTTCATTTTTACATCATCTGTTTCTGATGGAAAGCTTTTAGAATGGGGGTGTGCACTGTAAGAGAAAAGGTGGGAGACTTTTTTGTTTGTTTTTCGGAAGGAGGGTGTTGGACAAATGTACAAACCTAGAATAGGGCAAGGAAGGCTGATGATTTTGTAAGTGATGACTAAGATGTATAAGACCTTGCAAGCTGTCACTTGTGGCCTGATCTTATCCCTGTGACCCATGTGACCCCAGGGCATGGATTGTACGTCGCATGAAGCTGGACCAGTGTCTGGAGCTTCAGCTGTTCTATCGTGACTGCGAGCAGGCTGAATCATGGATGGCCTCCAGGGAGGCCTTTCTGGCCGGAGACTCTGTGGACGGGGACAATGTGGAGACCCTCATCAAGAAACACGAAGACTTTGACCGTGCCATCAGCTCCCAGGTAACAAGTCTTCACGTGGTTGTTTTGGGCTTCTATCAAATCTCTGGTATGTTTTATTGTTTGGAAGAGTTGTTTATCTTGAAGACCATGAACAAACGAATACAGGAAGACAGGCATTAATGGATTGAGTTTCAAAACGGAGTGACTGACGGCGGAGAATGAAGCAAAATTTAGAAAGAGAGGGTGTTAGTTACCGCCAATGACATTGACAAACAAAGCACATGACAAGACACGATGCATTTAATGGATTGATTTGGACGGTGTAGAAAAGGGGTTCATGTCAGCAAGGCTGGAATTAATGTTACAGTAAATCACAAACACACACTCACTCACTCACACACACACACACACACACACACACACACACACACACACACACACACACACAACATGAAGCATGGATCATCAGCGTAGCAAGATGGCTTGAGGTTGCATCAGAAAGATATTTACAAAATAAATTTCCCTGTTTGGTGGTGTGGAGAATGTGGTTATAGAATTTTATTTCAGATAGTGGGACCAAATGATGCGATTTTTTAATGGTAATATAAGCATTTGTGTGTGTTATGTAACAGGAGGAGAAGATCAACGCTTTGCAACAGTTTGCTGATCAGCTCATCACCTCCAATCATTATGATGCCCCTGCCATCGCTGACAAACGAGACCAGGTGCTGGACAGGTAGGCTGACTCTAAACACCCTTGTTTGATCGTAGATGAGGAGTGTAAGCAGGAGAGTGAGGGGGAGGAGAAAATGGGATGGATAGGGAGCTGTTGTGTGTTTTGGCATTAGTGTGCGGACATGGACCTGTCCTGCCAGCTCTGGTCTGTGCCCATGATATGTGTGCTGGCAGCTGCTGGTCAAACAACCTCATGAGTGTAGAGATGCGTACACCGACCAGCCGTTGGTGTGTGTCTTGTAAAGTTTTATCGCTAATGGTAACGTGTCCATTTGAAAGCATTTCTCTGTTCTGTATTGCAACCACCATCATCTTTCATTTTCATCGTCATTAAAATGAGATATAAACGTTGAAGTGTGTGCATGTCTACATTGTAATCAAGATGTGCATATTGGAATTTTTGCCATGCTGATTTCTCCATGGCCCTACATGGAGATGATTGATGTAAATCTACATACTGCTGAAAACAGCTCAGTGGATCAGGTAATACAGATCAAAACTGCCCTTCAGGTGTCAGTATTCTCTATGGTCCTGCTTAGGGTTGTTCGATGGAAAACTGCATACTCAGGTTTATGTCACGTTCACAAACTTTCCTCGTAACTGTCTTCGTAACATAGTTTTTGGCGTCATATACTTTACCATGTCAGACCATAGCATTCAACGGCAGTTAGCCAGCTCTGTCAGGCCGAATTTTTTCCGTGGCCAATGCAGTCATAAGACAGTCACGTGATGTCACCCCACTTCCGGCCCCGGAAGAAGCCAGTGTCAACTTCCTATAAGTCATTCATCTTCGGCCTGCCGTCAAAGCAAGATAAGTCTTGTGCTCTGTCTCGCCTATACTTGCCTTTGTGTTAACTTTGCTGTGTTTTGTTCTATACTTGATTCAGTTGTGGCTTGCAAATGTGAGGCTCTTGGTGGGAGCGTATTTATCAAAAGATTTGTCTCTTTTACCGGCACTCTCGGGAGCGTATTTATTAAAAGATTGTCTCTTTTACCGGCACTCCCGCGACTTTGTTACTCGCGATCGTCGGCACCGCTCGCCGGTCGTGTTCCCCCACCATATTGCCGAGCCTCGGGTTCAGCACGCATTTTGTGCTGGTTCCGGCTTGCACTAGACCCTGAGTATTTTTGCCGTGTGAGGCTCTTGGTGGGAGCGTATTTATTAAAAGATTTGTCTCTTTTACCGGCACTCTCGGGAGCGTATTTATTAAAGATTTGTCTCTTTTACCGGCACTCTCGCGACTTTGTTACTCGCGATCGTCGGCACCGCTCGCCGGTCGTGTTCCCCCACCATATTGCCGAGCCTCGGGTTCAGCACGCATTTTGTGCTGGTTCCGCTTATTAAGGTTTAGGGCTCAATAACTATCACACCTGTACTCTTTACCCTTCACAGGTAGAACGTGTTCGAGTAAGGGTGTGTGACACTGATCTGCTTATTAAGATTTAGTGCCCAAGAACTATCACACCTATACACAGTGATACTCCACGTGTAGAGATTGCTATTAATAGCCATACCAGTCACACGACCGGTGGCGTGTACGGGTAGTTCGAGTTTTCAGTCGATCTCTCGAGCACTTTGCACGACACCACACGGACGATCGAGATTAATTGATTTTCTCGATCGGCCACCTTGTCTCCTCTTTGCGGTCGTGTGTTCCGGGTTTGCTCTATCCACCTGTGCCCAACATGGTGAAGGACACCGCCGGGTCGAGCCACTCCACTGCTCGGAGTTCGCTCAATTTCCCGGAGAACCCGCGGGTCGATTCCATCTCGGAGCAATCCGTTCGCACTGATGAACGTACGGTTCGGGTAGACAGAGACGACTTCTCCGCGGAAGGGACGCGTGATCTTCCTCGTCTACCAAACCGACGGACGCACGACCGCGGCGTCCCAAGGCTGATAGGCAAGCGGCCACCATTTCAAAATGCCTTTCATTTGATCTGCCTGCTAGTCTAAGGGCAAAGCTCCCCTCAAGGTGCTGCCCAGAAAGTCTAATGGCAAGGCTCCCCTCAAGGGGCCCGGCCGAGCAAAGACTAGCCAACGGAATTCGCCCTCCCCCACCCCTTCTCCATCGGCCAGCTTGCCCTCTAGCCTACGGACTCGCTCGGAGACTTCTAACTATCATGCTGAGTCACGCGAATCTCGGCCCCCGGGGCACCTTGCCGAGCCGCGGACCAGCACGGGTGACGGATCTGGGATGGAATCACCATCCGTCACTCGCCTTGATGAGTCACGTATCTCTTTTTCCCCCCAAATTGATACGTGCACTCATAGCGCTCGGCCCCACCGGGCACAGGTGCAGCCAACACCTGAGCTCGAGGAGCGCTTCGACTCCGGAAGCAGCCTTATGGTCACACCCGACGCACGACCTCGGTGGTGTCCATAATCCTGGGCGTGCGGGCACGCCGCGCCATGGGCCCGGCCGTGCCCATGCACAAGGACGGTCGACCTACCCCGATCGAACGTCACCTTCTTCCCTAGGGGTATTGGACGTTGGGGAACCGACCTTTCGGATCCCCATTTGGGCAACGTCCGCGGTCCCGCTCCTCCGGGGGGAGGATCTACCAGCGGGACCAAGGGTAACCTGACATATTCCTCCAGGGGGAGGAACACGGGACCGCATCCTGACCAATCCGCACTTTCGCGGGTTGGGGGCTCGACTTCCGCATCCTCCTCCATACCATTATGGCCCTCCCAGGCCCATTCCAAGGACGTGTATGGTGCAGTGCACGGACCTGGACGGGGACGACAGGCCACGGCCTCTCAAGCCCCCCCCCAACAGTGATTCAGGTTACCCGGGTCCCCGGGGACTTTCTGCCTACAAGAAGAAGAGGGTCTCGTGGCTACGACTCGGCGGATGTCTGACCTACACATTCGCCCAACGCGCTGGTCAGACCTTGAGTGCGGCCTACCTACCATGGTTTTTCCCCAGGGCCGCCACAGCCCGTTTACCTCCCCGGGGACCGGTGGCTCTATGCCCCCGAGAGAGACCAGTGGCTTAACGCCAACACCCAGCACGACCAGCTACATGGTCGAATGTGGCACCCGGCCTCACTTACCTGGGTCGACCTTGGTCTCCCTCCTCGGGCGCTGTCCTATCGGCAGGACGATGTCCCGGCCGCCGATTATAGGGCCACCGGGGACACACTACAGGCACCCCTCGACTTACCTCCTGAAGACGGGTGCTATGAACCCTCTCAGGACCAGTACCTCCCTGAGGCGGACGATGACGAGGAGCTAGCCCCCACCTCATTGTACGATGTCCGCACGATAGAACGGTGGCGACCAGACCTCGTTAGGAGGGAGGCCGCACCCGCTGACGAATTTCTCTCCCTCTCCCCCGGCCCAGAGATCTAGACCAATCTACCCAAGAACCCCTCAGTCGCCTCCTTGTTTACGGACAATCCCGTGACCAGGGAGATGGGCATTTCCCAGTCGGACCGTCGGTTGATCCCCCACCTGCCCCCCCTACTTCCGGCGCCATCTCCTTTAAGAACCTAAAGGAATGGGTCCGAGTAGCCAGGATGGGCATCCTCCACACCACGGCGGGACACACCTACTTGGACATGCCCCTTCAGCGAGCGGAGGCTCTATGGCCGGAGGACGATGGTGCCATCCCAGTACCGGGGGACCCGGGCTCTGAGGCGCACCAAGAGCCTGACCCTCGCTTGTTCAGCGATCCTTTCATGCGACACCTAGTTAACAGGATTTCGCATCACCTTTCGGCTGCGGCGGACAGCGCAGCCAGAAGCCACTTCAACTGCTTGTTGGTCGCGAGAGAGGCCGTGCTGGCGCGGACCTCTCTCTCCCCGACGCTTAAGGCAGCCCTGCGATGCATCCCGGGCCAGGTCCAGTCGCTCTTTGGTGACTACTCGGCTGACGTCATAGCACAAGCAGTTGAGGAACGCAAGCAGGCTGTGTCCTTTGCGCCCAGGCCACCGCCACGCCCTGCTAGACCCCCACTTCGTTCCTTCCCCAGGCACAGACCCTATCCCAGACAATCGCCTTCCCGCACCGCACGGCCCGCCAAGCGACCTAATCTTCTCCCAAGGCCTAAGCCAAAACCCCATCAGCAAAATTTTCGGTTAGGCCAACAGTCACGCTCCCGGAGCTGACTAGGGAGACAGCCCGAGGGGGACTTAGATCAGGTAGCACCCCCCCTCGCCCTATCCCCCACCCACCAGCCCAGACCCTCGCCCCCCCTGGCGGGCAGCCTCTCCCGGCATGCCCACCAGTGGAGACGCATACGCCTCACCCCTGGATAGTGGCGGTGCTACAGGAAGGGTTTCGCCTTCCTTGGGCCCACGAGCGTCCCCCCCCTCATGCTATCTCCCCCTCCCTCCCCCAACGAACCCTCCCCCGCCAAAGCAGAAGCTCTTCGCACGGAAGTCCAAGACCTCCTCAAAAGAGGGGCCATCTCGGAGATTTCCCACCCAAACCCCGGCTTCTACTCTTTGTGATCCCAAAAGCCTCGGGAGGATGGAGGCCCATTCTAGATCTTTCGCCCCTCAACAAGTTCCTCAGGCCCACCAAGTTCAAGATGGAGACCCCCACCCAGATCCGAGACTCCATCCATCATCGCGACTGGGCCACATCCGTAGACCTGAAGGACGCCTATTTTTCAGATCCTGATTCACCCGGCCCACAGACGATTCCTACGGTTCGTCTGGCAGACCCCGGAGAGGCCTGCACGCATAGTGGACCTCATCTCCTGCCTGTCACAGGCACCCCACACCTCGGCCAGAACCCTGTCCTCCCTCCTAGGAATGATGGAGTCCCTGTCTCCCCTCATTCCCCTGCGGCGGGTCCCCAAACGCCAACTTCAGAGGGAGTTCCGCCGACGTTTGTCACAGACCTCCGACCGCTGGGACCAGGTCATTCCCCTCGGACACTGGTTCATTTCGGCGACGGAGGAGCGGCTCACTCCAGCCACTCTCTCCACCGGGGTCCCCATCTCCCTCCCAACCCAACCCAACCACTGGAACTTTATACAGACGCCTCCAACTTGGGCTGGGGGGCCCACGTGGAGGACAGTCACGCCTCGGGGAGTGGGAGCTGGAAGCGGTCAGGCTAGCCCTTCTCCAACTCCAGCACAAGGTCGCGCACCGACTTGTTCTCCTCCTCACGGACAATACGTCGGTAGCTTGCTATGTCAACAAAGGGGGAGAGGCCCGCTCCATAGGCCTCTCCCTCAGAACAGAGGCCCTCCTTCGCTGGTGTCGCGCAACCATTGGTTTGTGCCCATGCTCGACCTGTTTGCCACCAGCTTCAACCATCACCTGCCCCTGTACGTCTCTCCCGTTCCAGATCCCCAGGCGGATGCAGTCGATGCACTATCCCTCCCCGGGACGGGCCTACTGGCGTATGCCTTTCCCCCCTTCCCCATCCTACACAAGGTGATCAGGAAGGCAAGGCTGGAAAGACCCAGGCTGATCCTCGTAACGCCATGGTGGCCGACCCAGTCTTGGTTCCCGGACCCCAAGTCCCTCACCCACGTTCCCCCCCTCCGGCTCAGCCCTCGCTGGGACATGCTGAGACAACCCCGGTCAGGTCTTCCTCACTCCAATCCCAAGATGCTTCGCCTACACGCGTGGCTTCTATGCCAGCCCAACTGCGAACATCTGCATCTACCCCCCACTCGGAGAGACCCCAGTCCGTCCTAGACACACTAGCCGGGGCAGGGGCCTCTCAGGGATTACGGGACTTCGCCTCGGCATCTCGCAGAGCCAGCACCGAATCCCTCTACAACTACCGTTGGGAGAGATGGATAACCTGGTGCTCAGATAACTCTGTTCCCCATTACTGCCCCTCCAACATCCAAATAGGAAATTTCCTCTCCCACCTATCCTCTTCCCTTAAGCTGTCGGCTGGCTCCATTCGGGGCTACAGATCAGCTATCTGCACTACCATTCGTCAACTGGGGGGCCCTTCTTTTGACAATGACTTTCTCCTCAGAGAGGTGTCTAGAGGAGTTGCTCTACGGGAAGCTCAGTCCCCTAGGCGCATTCCCCTCTGGGACCTTTTTACGGTCCTCGATGCCCTCAGAAAAACCCCTTTTGAACCCATTGCTTCTATTCCTTTTGACCTCCTCTCCTTTAAGACCACCTTTCTCCTCGCCCTGGCCTCGGCCAGAAGACGAAGTGAGATTCACGCCCTCAGCGGTGACCCCACAGATATCGCCTTCCACAGGGACGGCTCAGTCTCTCTCAAGTTCCTTCCGGAGTTCTGACATCTTGGGAAAGGGAGAAAAAGATGGAGACATGGACCTTTGCCCCTCCAGGTGTCTCAGGTACTACTGGGAACGCACACGCCCCAGGCGCTCCTCCCAGAGACGACTCCTTATCTCCCTCAACCCCAACAATACTAGAGATATCTCGGCGGGAACTATCTCCAGGTGGCTCTCCAAGACGGTGAGATCTACCTACGCTCAGGCGTACAAGGATCTCCCTGTCCTATCACCCAGGGCCCACGAGGTCAGAGCACTGGCCACTTCCACAGCGTTCCAGTACTCTGTCCCCGTGCGCCACCTGCTGGAGGCAGCCTACTGGCGTTCGGAAAATCCCTTCATTAATTTTTACCTGAGGGATATCCGCATGACCAGAGCTGATGGGTCTAAGGGGATTTCCTTTGTGGCGGCCAATGCAGCCATATCGGTCAACCCCAAGAACCACTAGGGCGCTCGCCCTCCTCCGATTCCTTTAAATTCTGCTATGGTCTGACATGGTAAAGTATATGACGCCAAAATGGGGAGTTTGTGTTATACTCCCTGTTTGGCTAGTATACTTACCATGTCAGACTCTAATTCCCTCCCTACCTTCCCCTCTGGCGCCAAGGTTCTCGGGGTCACCATACACCAGGCCTCGCTGAATGACTTATAGGAAGTTGACACTGGCTTCTTCCGGGGCCGGAAGTGGGGTGACATCACGTGACTGTCTTATGACTGCATTGGCCACGGAAAAAATTCGGCCTGACAGAGCTGGCTAACTGCCGTTGAATGCTATGGTCTGACATGGTAAGTATACTAGCCAAACAGGGAGTATAACACAAACTCCCCATTGTAGGCCCGAAATCCACGTAGCAAAGAATTGTTTCGTGAATCAGTTCCTCCAGTTTCATGACACACCTACGTACGTGTTCTTTGCTGCATGGGCACAACGCCTGATTTCCCGCTTCTTTCGGAAGTTACGACTGATAGCAATGACTTCCATACCAAAAATATGAATTGTCTGTAGTTAGGAGTAAAAATTAATGATTAGCCTGCTTTTTGTGTTCGATTAACTTGTGTAAACACACACATACACACACACACACACACACACACACACACACACACACACACACACACACACACATCAGTATTCAAGCATTTTCATTTAATTCTTTTCCAATGCTGTCATAGTGACTGTTCCCACGATCACGCACTGCGATCTTCATGCCTGCGGCTCTGACTTTCTTCTCTGAGGGCAATTTAGCAGTTTATCCAGTCTCAAAGCAATGTATAAACAACGTTGGTGCCATTGCTTCCTGCAAGGAAGGATCAGTTTTCCCACCGGTAAGGGAAGCAGCTGGGTCAGTAGACTCTCACATTCCTTTGGAAAGAGAGGTGTAGAGGGAAAAGGGAGGAGAGCGGAGCTGAGGGAGAGAAACAGAAAAAGAAGAAGGAATAAAAGGATGGAGAAGGGATAGCAGAGAAAAAGGCAAACAGGCTGTCAGCTTGGGGAGGAAGGAAGAGACTTGTGTGAGTGTGTGTGTGAGAGAGAGAGAGAGAGAGAGTTCATTTTCTTTGTAGTCCAGCTGACCTTGTCATGGAATACTAAAATTTACTCCATGGAATACTAATGGCTCAATGTTGACGTAGACAGGTCTGTAGACTGTCAAATAAGATTGACAGTGTTCGATGGAAAACTACATGCTCAGGTTTATGTCGCGTCCACAAACCTTCCTCGTAACTGTCTTTGTAACATAGTTCGTAGGCCCAAAATCCACGTAGCAAAAAATTGTTTCATAAAGGAAGTTAGGTTATGTATACTATTACAACAGTGATTTTTTGAAATTATTTTTTCCACATTTTTTAAGAAAACACACAACAATAAGCAGCCATGCATTAACAATGTGTACACTTCCTTCATAAAAAGAAATTAGTAAATATGCAAAAAACTAGGTAACATGCTGTTCCAACTTATTGGATGAAAATAGAAACACACACACACAAACACACACACACACACACACACACACACACAACACACACACACACACACACACACACACACACAAATGCACTGCACGCACGCACACACACACACACACACAATCCTGTTGTCTCAACAGTTCCAGACCAAGTTAAGCCAAAGGACTACTGGAGTGGAACATGGATCTAAACAGGAGTTTAAGATGTGATTTTGATTAGCCATCCAAGTTGACCTCGCTGAAAGAAGCTAGGTCCTGCATACTGTTAGAACTGAGGTTTCTATTGGTCATACAGGCAGGCCCAGCTGAAGGAAGGTAAATCATGGATACTGTTATAATGGAGGTTCTGATTGGCCATCCAGGTGGGCCCAGCTGAAGGAAGGCAGATCATGGGTACTGTTATAATGGAGGTTCTGATTGGCCATACAGGTGGGCCCAGCTGAAGGAAGGTAAATCATGGATACTGTTATAATGGAGGTTCTGATTGGCCATCCAGGTGGGCCCAGCTGAAGGAAGGTAGATCATGGGTACTGTTGTAATGGGGGTTCTGATAGGTCATACAGGCAGGCCCAGCTGAAGGAAGGCAGATCATGGGTACTGTTGTAATGGGGGTTCTGATTGGTCATACAGGCAGGCCCAGCTGAAGGAAGGCAGATCATGGGTACTGTTGTAATGGAGGTTCTGATTGGTCATACAGGCAGGCCCAGCTGAAGGAAGGTAGATCATGGGTACTGTTGTAATGGAGGTTCTGATTGGTCATACAGGCAGGCCCAGCTGAAGGAAGGCAGATCATGGGTACTGTTGTAATGGAGGTTCTGATTGGTCATACAGGCAGGCCCAGCTGAAGGAAGGCAGATCATGGGTACTGTTGTAATGGAGGTTCTGATTGGTCATACAGGCAGGCCCAGCTGAAGGAAGGTAAATCATGGATACTGTTTTAATGGAGGTTGTGATTGGCCATCCAGGTGGGCCCAGCTGAAGGAAGCTCTGATTGAGAACCGGTCCAAGCTGGGAGAGGCCCAGACACTCCAGCAGTTCTCCCGGGATGCTGATGAGATGGAGAACTGGCTGCAGGAGAAGCTGCAGATTGCCATGGACGAGTCCTATAAAGACCCTAGCAATATCCAGGTCACTGCCTCTGTGTGTGTGTGTGTGTGTGTGTGTGTGTGTGTGTGAGTGTGTGTATGTGTAGGGAGGGAGGGAAAATGGTTTATGTATTTGTGTACATGTGGAAGAGAGCATGGGTGATAGGAATCTGTGTGTGTGTGTGTAAGCACATGTTTGCATCCAGTTTTTTACAGTGAAACGTACCCAAACATATAGACATGAATAAGCCCACTTATATTTCTACACACATGCTAGTGTGCATGTATACATTTGCATGCATAGAAGAGGGTACATATTGTTGTATAGATGTTAATATTGTGGCTTTGTTGGAATACAGTTTTGTTCTGAATTATGAGGTTCTGGATTATGAGGATAATCAAACTTTGTTGGTTCTGCCATCACTTAAGGACTGCATTGGTTTTCATCTGTTATCCATTTTTTAGAGACAAAGTTCGTAAACAGAATGTGTGTGTGTGTGTGTACAGAGCAAGTTCCAGAAACATCAGGCATTTGAAGCAGAGCTGGCAGCCAATGCTGATCGTCTGCAGGGATTATTGGCCACAGGGCAAAGTGAGTCATCCCGTTTACTGTCATCGTTTTCTCTTACACTATAAACAGTCCATCATTGTTTTCTTTCATAACACAGTTCATGTCGTCTCCCCTTTCAGAATATCAACATTTAGCTCTGTAAGGGAGGATAAGCTACTGATGAAAACAACCTTTCTGAATTATTCCTTCAGTTTCTTTCTGTCAAAAGATTATTTTCTCTTATGGGGGTAAATACGGACATTGCTGAATAATCATGTTCCCTTGTTGAATATACACAGTCTGTCAGTATCCTCTCTGATAGGCTGACTGCCCTGTGAAGATGGGAGATCGATGTGTGTGCAGACCTGATCGACCGCCACCAGTGTGCGGGATCGGAAGAGGCGGTGCAGAATCGGCTGGAGTCTCTGGCGTCCCAGTGGGAGGAACTGGTGGCCAAGTCAGCTGAGAAGAATGATAAGCTGAAGGAGGCCTCTAGACAGCAGACCTACAATGCTGGGGTCAAGGACATGGAGTTCTGGCTAGGAGAGGTGGGTGAGGATGACTCATGGGGAAGGGAGGAAGGGGGTGGGTGGGTTAAGGGTACTGGGAGAAGAGAACTACACAGACCAGCTGAAGTAGCCTGGGAACAGCAAGTGGTTGTGGCTTGGGGAGTCAGGGAAGGTTTGATTGTAATGTAATCGTCATCATTCTAACGGATTAAAGTAATCATCATCATTCTAAGAGATTATTTTGTCAGGGTATTGTCTATTCTGAGATGGGTTTGGTTGTAATGTACTCATCATTTCTAAAAGATTGTATCCTCAGGGTATTATCTACTCTGAGATGGGTTTGATTGTAATGTAATCATTTCTAAAAGATTGTTTCTTCAAGGTATTATCTACTCTGAGGTGGGTTTGATTGTAATGTAATCATCATTTCTAAAAGATTGTTTCTTCAGGATATTATCTACTCTGAGGTGGGTTTGATTGTAATATAATCATCATTTCTAAAAGGTTGTTTCTTCAGGATATTATCTACTCTGAGGTGGGTTTGATTGTAATGTAATCATCATTTCTAAAAGATTGTTTCTTCAGGGTGTTATCTACTCTGAGGTGGGTTTGGTTGTAAAGTAGTAATGATCATTCTGAGAGATTATTTCTTCATGTTAAGTAATAATGATCATTTTATGTGATTATTTCTTCAGACATTATGTACACTGAGGTTTCTGCGTTGTATTGTAAATAGAACAGCAATACAAGTCTGTGCTTCCACATGCAATCTCTTGTAAGCACTGTCCCAAACGTGTGCAGATGTTTACACACAAACATGCGCACACACACATATACTGTCACACACACACACACACACACACACACACACACACACACACACACACACGCACTCAAACCTATTACTTTGCATTTGTTATGATTCACATTGTTGATGAGATTGATTTCTGTGTTTGTGTGGTGTTCAATCGTGTCACCCACGAGTGTAGACATTGTGACAGGTGATTCACTAACTCTGCTGACTGTCAGCTCATGGCTTGCATGACTTGAGCAGATGACGGGTACAAAGTATTCAAATCTGGAAAAAAAGATTGGGGGAAAGTGAGAAAACTTGCATTTCTTTAAGTGTTACTTTGTGACAGTGGACAGCCTTAACTGAGGATGTTAAACAGTATCTCCCTTGTTGATTGTGTTCTCCAGGTGGAGCAGATGCTGAGCACAGAGGATCATGGGAAAGACCTTGCCTCTGTCACCAACCTGCTGAAGAAACATCAGTTGATGGAGGCTGACATCACTGCCCATGATGTATGTGTGTGTCTGGGTGAGGGAGATGGGGGGTGGGGGGGGGGGGGGGGGGTATAGCCAGTCTGCTAAAAAAAAAAATCACAAAGTGAGGGTGACTTTGAAGTGACCAAGTAAGGCTCACCCACCAGGATCTGTGTGGTGGGTTTCTTATCCTTGGAAAATTATTCATAAAGGCTTGAGATGAGTCTTTGCATTTGTTCAATGTGAGAAGGCCACTTGACAGTCATTTTAAGAAAATGATTGATGTACCCAGTCTGTTTTCCTTGGTAGTTGACAAGACAGTGGCACTTGTCCAGACAACCGCACCCAATCAAAAGAGAGG
The DNA here is from genome assembly GCA_033310375.1 of Conus canariensis. NCBI lineage: Eukaryota > Metazoa > Mollusca > Gastropoda > Neogastropoda > Conidae > Conus > Conus canariensis. The sequence continues at coordinate 37,760,026 of CM065735.1, forward strand.
TGCTCATAAGTTAGTTTGGTTTTTAAAACAAGATTCTCAGTCATCGGATCCTTTCCACCTCCATGCCCAAGGTGAAGTTGTCAGTCAGTTCATGAGAACCTTTGTTGGATGGATGTGATGATGCTGTCGGGGATGTTTGTTTAGCTGCCTACATGAATAGATAGATATTTTTATCAGTAGGGAGCATAGTAGGGAGCAAGGTTCGTACAGTCTTTTAAGATTTGGAAGAATTTGGAGAAATTGAGGTACCTGTGTGAAGGCCTAGTCTTTAGAAGCAGACTAGTGTTTGTAAAACTTGGAAATTTGATGTTGTACTCGTTAAAAAAAAAAGAAAAGAAATTGCAGTTGTTGCAGGTGAGTTCAGCCCTTGGCCTGGATTAAAAACAAACTAGACTCTGGAACTTGCAGCGTTATTTGAAGATAATTAGGGAATTGGATCCTAACAATAGTTTCATCACCACAAGTGATTTCTGCTTTTATTGAGCCAAGAGGATTACTTCAACCATGAGATCAAATGCTCCTGCTCTGAAATAAAGTGTGTGTGTATTTAAAGCAGCGTATAATCAGTCTTCAGTGTACAAGAAAAGGTACACCCTAAGGTGCCACTGGGACCCAGAGAAGTACTGTCCTCAACCAGCTGGGAGCAGTCCTTCACCACCCTTGGAAGCATGCGTTGTGCTGATACAATGTGCTGGCATGCACAGGGCATTCCATTTAGATGTCAGGGGACATAATTGCTCCATGGCAGATGCCATTGTGTAATGGCCACTGGACGTGACACAACAGAATCTCCATGGAAGCGTCCCTATGGATTTACCAGTCCATTTTTCATGATTGCAGAGCCCATCTGCAGACGACATCACCACCAAGCAAACTGCTGTTCACATCCTGCAGCCCCCCTTGTTCAGTGTCTGTTGAGTTCGGAAATTTAATATAATGGGGTCTGTAAGATTTGTATAAAGTGTCTGAATTTTGTGCTGTTTGTGAGTAGGTACCCAGTTTGATCAGTTTGAACATCTCCACTAAAGTGTCATGGTAGCAGTTCAGTGTCTCTACTGACTGTTTGTTTCATATCAGCCTGTTACTGTGCACTCTCTGGGGTCTGCTGGTGCTGTAGGTGCAAAAAAGTTAACTTGGGTGTGGCTGTGTATGGGGTAGTTAAAAGGTGCAGTCAGGGAGTGATACCACCAAGAGTGTACAAAAAATCAGATAGAAAAAAATGTATGTGTCCTTCAGGATCGCATCAGGGACCTCAACAGCCAAGCTGACCAGTTTGTGGAGGCACAGGTGTGGGAGGCAGAGTCCATCAACGATCGTAAACGGACCATAAATGAACGCTATGAAAAGTGAGTCAGAGCCTGAATTCATGAGGCCTGCTGTCCTCTCTGAGCCTGTACATCTGATGACTTTGCATGCTGGCCACTGCTCCTTCTCCTAAGCTCTTTTATAGTGTGCAGATGAGAGTGTGTGTATGTCCACTAGTTTACACTTTGAAGAAAGTGCTACCTGTAATAGGGCTTTTGTCAAATAAAGCATGGTAACATGTTGTGTAGCTGTGATCTGGCAGAGTAGCTGTATCGACTGGTGTGTGTCACAGAATTAAAGAGCTGATTGTAAATCATCATCATCATCACTGCATACTGACAAGGCGGTGAGTTACCCTTGGAGTGACAGACAGAGACACAAGAGAGAGAATGCAAATTGTCATCCAAGGAAAACTTCGTTGCCTCCAACTTTCATTCACGGTCTTACATGATCTCTCACATTCAACCTTTGTAATCAGGAGACAGTTTTCTTTTGGAGTTCTTATATATTTTAACCTTTTTTTTTGTAAGAGTGTTTACAATAATGTTTTAATAATTTCTTCAGAAATTTTGTTCACCAATTTCTCCTCTCTCACATCAATATTTCATGAAAAGATTACTTAGCATACACTAATCAGTATAACGAGCCTGGCAGACTTCAAACTTGGACAGGAAGACCTTCAAATGACTTTATCAGCTAAGGCCAACAAGGCCACACAAAAACATCTTCAAGTCGGTCACCAGACCACACTATTTCCAAACAACCAACATTGACCTTAAAGGCCACAAGTAAGTAGTTATTGTCTTCCACTCTCAAATCATCCCAAGCTAACTGAGAGCTCAGTCACTAGTTGTTCCATTCATTTTCTTCCAGTTTTAGACTTTCACTGTCTTATATTTATTCATTCTTTTTATTTTTGTCACATAGGGGACTTAGGGGCACAAACTATTTCCAAGGATAAAAATCCCTGCAACAGAAAAAAAAACAATGAAACTTTTGTTAATAATCATTTCCAGCTGTCAGATATTTCTTTCTACTCACGTTTTTTGTGCTTCCAAAATCATCAGGAAACCTATGTATTTTTTATACTTACCTTTTCCTTTCCACATTTAGGCCTACAGTGGCAATTCAATGCCTTAATTTACAATTAAACTTTTATCTACAGAGGTGAGGATAATGCCGACATAGCACCTCTGAAACACAGCCCTATGAAATATTTAATTAGTACAGTTGAGGCCAGTCTCTCTTTCTCAAACACCTCAGCTGACACCGACTACTATCTTAGCCAGCTAGTCCAGCAACAGCCAGTGAGCAGTGTTATCCTATGACATGCAAAAATCATGCTTTTGTTGCACTACGCTCCCAACTAGATATTGCTAAAACCTGCCAGGCAAGCTGACTTGTTATTTGAGTCACTGACCCTCTTAGGGAGTGTGAGTTGAAGCATAAACACTTTCCACATAGTTTTACCTTAGTCTACAGTTTGAACTTTTTAACATAAGGGACACTTACCAATGTTAACTCAAGGTTTACTGACCATCCCCTTGAGCTAGAGTCTAAAGTAGCAGTTAATGATGAATAAAAATAAAGGAACATTTTCCAAACATGTGCACTTAATATGGTGCACATGACACATACTGAGTAATTACCTTTTGGTAGTATGTCTGCTGTTGCTGTGCCCCCCTTCCCCTGCCCCTCCCCACAGTGGGAAATCTGGAGAACTTAAATTGTCAGTGTCTTTTGGAAATGCAGTGCTTGTAATTTGATCTTTTTTGTCACTCTGATTGTCGTCCTCTGCTTTTTACCACAGTGTTATTTCCGTTGATTTTCTGCCCTTGTGACTTTACCATTTTCAACTCAGTTGCCATAACAGAATCCCCTAGTGGTCTGGACTGCCATGAAGAAAACACAAAGAAATCAGCTCACAAAGTAAAAAGAAAGTGAAAGAAAAATTGTTGCAGTGACATGAGTCTTCTGACAGAATTTGGTAAGGTATATATAAGCATGTGAACATGGTCATAACTGAAAATAATTGGACTACACTCACTAATTTAAGTTATCTGGTAAGTTTACTTGAATAATGGCCTTGTTGTTATGTGTTAACTTGTTAATCATTCAGAGTGAATTAATACTCTGTGTGTGTGTGTGTGTGTGTGTGTGACATTTGATAACATGCCATATATATATTGAAATATGGGGACTGGGTGTGTGAGATGGTAAATGCTGTCCAGAATAAACTCTACTGTCCATTTTGCTATCTACCTGCTGTCGTGGGCTTTTATTTTTTTTTATGGCATCACAATTTTTTCCAGCAAGTTTGTACAGTTTTTTTTTTTTTTAAATCTAGGGGCGATTAGTGGAATATTTGACACTCAAATCTTGGACTTCTAGTGTTTTGTGCCTGAAGGATGTCTGTGGTTTGGCAATGATCTGATGGATTGTTTTGATGCTGTTGATCCGATCATGGATTATTTTTATGTCAATGATGTGAAGGATTGCTTGAGGCTTTTTGAGGCTCAACTTTTTGTGCCACCTGGCAGAAGAACGCTGATCATGAAACCACTGACCAGTCTGTGTGTGTGTGTGTGTGTGTGCGTGTGTGTGTGTGTGTGTGTGTGGTGTGTGTGTGTGTGTGTGTGTGTGTGTGACAGGATCAAGGAGCTGGCGGTTCATCGACGTAACCGACTGACAGAGGCCAACACCATGCACCAGTTCCTGAGAGACATCGATGATGAAGAGGCCTGGATCAAGTTAGTGCCAGTAGTGTCACTGAGGTTGGGAGGGAGAAGGGGGTGTTCATGTTCTCTCAGGCCAACACTGGAGGGGGGGGGGGGGGTCAAGACAAGTCCTCTTGCTGTGATTTGGAATGTGGAGGCATGCTGGCAGGTGAACATGGGAAGGCTATGTTAACCCTCTGCCTACCGCATGACTTTGTGCTACATGACTATGAGAATATCATGCCAAGTGAGGTAATTCCGCAATGCATACACACTTGATGTAAAGAAACCTTAATAAAAATTTCCTTTTTACTCATCAATTCCATAAAATTGATGAGAAATTCCAAAGACATCACTCCATCCAAAACAGCCATTTTTTCCCATATGTAGTGAACTGCCTGGTACACAAGGAAAAAAAACAACGAAATACGAACAGACCAACTCCACTTAAGTGTTCTTGGCGCTGATACAGTTTTCCCTGAATTCACCGAACTCACAGAATGTCACGGATTAGGAGCATATAGTGATTTTCCAAGTCTAAACAAAATACTGAAACCTTCAGGAACAAAATAAAGTCGTTCTATATTCTCTGCACACTAAATAATTAACTTTTGTTGTGAAGGAGAAAAACACCTAACTTCAACAATTTTGTTAAACTGAAGGCATCACATACAAGAAGATTTGTCTTCTAACTACTGAGGGGGAAAAAATAACAAGAACAGATTACTGAATACTGGGCTTTAAATTGTGATGGAATTCAGCAAAAATATACCTTTGCACAAGTGCAGTAAGTAATCAACACCCCGCCTACACACACACACGCACACACACACGCTGTGATGATGATGTACCTCTTGTCTGTCTCCTCTTTGCTTTTTGACAAACGAGGTAGATTTAATTTAGGCCAGAGTTAAACTCCATCCTTTTCTGCTTGCTTTTGTGCAGCAAATAAATTTGTGTCTTGCTCAAAGTCTGCCAAAATTCATCTGAAATCAAAAGACTTAAAGGTGACGCTCCCATAAACAAATCATGAGAGACACCCACTGACTGAAATTTGGTCATCATCTGACCCGATTTCCAGGCTGTCAAAACAAGTCAAAGTTTTTTGGGGCTTCACTTCTTGTAGCTTGTCACTCCAATCAACAGTTAAAGAATCTCTAGCAGCTGTTGTTTTTCGAATTTTTTTTTTTTTAGGGGAGCTGGGCCCAGCAGCAATGGGCTATTCAACATCATAGTTATCACCGCCAGAATCATTATGGATTCCAGACTCAAAATTAGTCAGCAGTCGATCTTTGTTTATAGCTAGGTCAAGATCGACGTCAGAATCGTCTGGCTTCAAAATTTCTTTACGAGTGTAACCCTTAGATGCACTCTATTCATCATTATTGTATCAGAAAATGGATTCTAGAAGTTGCATAGTTTCTTGATCCGCCATTTTCCCAGAAAATCTTTGCAAAAAAAAAGAGCTGAACTTTGAAAGTTCACAGCAGCAAAGCTACTCCACCAAAACTCTTGCAACAAAAAACTAAATGGCATCCAGAAAGAGTCCTACCAGAAGACGCTTCTGTCACAATTGCATTCTGGGATACGTGAAAGTGAAAGTTGTTGACCTAGTATTTAGCAGTCGATCTTGGTCAATTCGTTATTCAGAAAAAAGAAATCTTGAGGTGGATCTCGGTCGATGCAGTTGGCAGAGGGTTAATGATAACACACGTAGAAATGTAAAACAATACAGGGCTGTAAAGATCTCCATGTATTGCAGCATCATGCCTCCTTGAGTTCCTGCTCATCCTTCATCTGCTGTAGTGCATGTACAGACACACAAACACACACAGACCCGTGTGTGTGTGTGTACGCATGCTCCTGCACACAATGTAGGAAGTTAGAGCTCCATTACTTACAAAAACATGAAGACAAATATAAAGAAATCTTGTGTTTGTTGGGCACAACCAGAACAAAACAAAACCAACAAGCATGCTCACTCCCTCCTTCATGCCATGGTTCCAAACCAAAAAAACCCCCCAAAACGTTTGAGAGAGGGCCTATGATGTGTATGTTACAGAGAGAAGAAGCTGTTAGTGGGGTCAGACGACTATGGCCGTGACCTGACGGGAGTGCAGAACCTACGTAAGAAACACAAACGTCTGGAAGCAGAGATTGAAAATCACGAGCCTTCAATCCAGGTCTGTCTCCTGCTGGGCTGCCACAGTCAATGGGCATTAATCATTGAGTTCTTTTAAGTTTATATGGATTATTTGTTTATTTCAAGGAATTATTTCATTGGAATGGGCATTTTAACATTTTATAGTTAACTTTGTTTTTTGTTTCTGGACTCATGTTTTGTGGATTGTTTGGTTAACCCTCTGTCTACCTCATGACTTTGTGCTACATGACTATAGAATATCATGCCAAGTGAGGCAACTCTACAACACATACACACTCACCATAAGGAAACCTCAGTAAAAATTTTCTTTTTTTCTCATCAGTTGTATAAATTTGATGAAAACATTCCGAAGACATCACTCCATCCAAAACAGCCCCTGTTTTTCCTCATATGTGGTGAACTGGTTCATGAAGGCAAAACAGCAACAACAAAACAACCAGACACATTCTACTTCAGTGTTCTCCGCACTGAAACAATTTTCCTGAATTCACTGAACCCACAGATGTCATGGATTAGGAGCACATAGAGATTTTTCAAGTCTAAACAAAGTACTGCAACCTTCAGGAACAAAATAAAGTCATTCTATATTCTCTGCACACTAAATAATCAACTTTTGTTGTGAAGGAAAAAACACACCTAACGCCAACAATTTTGTTAAACTGCAAGCATCACATACAAGAATTTTTGTCTTCAACTACTGAGGGGAAAAAATAGCAAGAACAGATTTCTGAATACTGGACTTTAAATTGTGATGGAATTCAGCAAAGCATGTGCCTTTGCACAAGTGCACTGAGCAGTCGACCAACACACATATACGCACACACACACACACTCTCTGTGGTGATGATGTACCCCTTGTCTGTCTCCTCTTTGCTTTTTGACAAATGGGGCAGATTTTATTTAAGCCAGAGTTTATCTTCACCATTTTCTGACTGCTTTTGTGCAGTAAATAAATTTGTTTCTTGCTCGAAGTTTGCCAAGATTCCTCAGAAATCAAAAGACTAAAATACTCAAAAGGTGAGGCTCCCTCAGACAAATCATGGGACACACCCACTGACTGAAATTTGGTCATCATCTGACCTAATTTCTTGGCTGTCAAAACAAGCAGAAGTTTTTTGGGGCTTCACTTCTTGCAGCCTATCAATCCAGAAAGCAGTTAAAGAATCTCTAGCAGCTTTAGTTTTTCAAATTTTCATTTTTTGAGGGGCCTGGGCACAGCAGCAGTGAGCAATTCGACATCACTGTCATCATCACCCGAATCACTATCGATTCCGGCCTCAAAATCAGTCAGCAGTCGATCTTTGTTTAAAGCTAGATCAAGATCGAAATCAGAACGGTCTCACTTCAACATTTCTTCAGGAGTGTAGCCCCCAGATACACTGTCATCATCAATGTCGTATTAGAAAATGGATTCTAGAAGTTGCAGAGTTTCTTGGATCTGCCATTTTCCCAGAAAATCTTTGTGAAAAAGAGCTGAACTTCGAAAGTTCACAGCAGCAAAGCTACTCCACCAGAACTCTTGCAACAAAAAACAAAATGGCGTCCAGAAACATTAAGAAATGTTAAGGGTTTGTTGCAGTTGTCACTAGAATGTTCCCTGTTTCCTGACATTCTTGGCATTCATTCATTGTGTTCGGTGCTAGAGTAGCTCTTGTTTGGTGATTTGTTTACTTGCCATTTTCTGTCTTCCGTGATGCTTCTGGCTGAGTTTTCTATAAATGTTTCACAAAATGAAACATATCCAAAACATTGACTAAATGTTTTACTAATGAACTTTATTCTCACATTTTTTGTTTTTAATTTTTGAAGTTATTGTTGTGTTTAATTCCATTTCCTTTTAATCTTTTTTTTACCAGAATGACTGATTGGTTTATTATTTGTATGTTTTATTATTTCTGGATTTCATGTTGTTTTTCCCCGTTTTATGTATATAAGTAGATCTGCATTTATGTTCCATTCTCTGACATGTAATCACCAACCAAACAGAGCAGAACTTCTGTGAGATGTATGGAGACTCTTGCTAGTCTCATTTGTTGTTGTTTTTTTTTCTGGAAGAAGACCCAGATGCTGAAACACGGCTTTTGTGTTGTAGTTTGTTCCATTTCTTTGGTGGTCTAGTAAGTTGGTTTTTCTTCACAGTGACTGAACAATGACGCATAAGTTGGCTTTTCTTCATAGTGACTGAACAATGACGCATAAGTTGGCTTTCCTTCACAGTGACTGAACAATGACGCATAAGTTGGCTTTCCTTCACAGTGACTGAACAATGACGCATAAGTTGGCTTTCCTTCACAGTGACTGAACAACGACGCATAAGTTGGCTTTCCTTCACAGTGACTGAACAACGACGCATAAGTTGGCTTTCCTTCACAGTGACTGAACAACGACGCATAAGTTGGCTTTCCTTCACAGTGACTGAACAACGACGCATAAGTTGGCTTTCCTTCACAGTGACTGAACAACGACGCACAAGTTGGCTTTCCTTCACAGTGACTGAACAACGACGCATAAGTTGGCTTTCCTTCACAGTGACTGAACAACGACGCATAAGTTGGCTTTCCTTCACAGTGACTGAACAACGACGCATAAGTTGGCTTTCCTTCACAGTGACTGAACAACGACGCATAAGTTGGCTTTCCTTCACAGTGACTGAACAACGACGCATAAGTTGGCTTTCCTTCACAGTGACTGAACAACGACGCATAAGTTGGCTTTCCTTCACAGTGACTGAACAATGACGCATAAGTTGGCTTTCCTTCACAGTGACTGAACAATGACGCATAAGTTGGCTTTCCTTCACAGTGACTGAACAATGACGCATAAGTTGGCTTTCCTTCACAGTGACTGAACAATGACGCACAAGTTGGCTTTCCTTCACAGTGACTGAATAATGACACACAAGTTGGCTTTTCTTCACAGAATAATGACACACAAGTTGGCTTTTCTTCACTGTGACTGAATAATGACGCATAAGTTGGCTTTTCTTCACAGTGACTGAATAATGACACACAAGTTGGCTTTTCTTCACAGAATAATGACACACAAGTTGGCTTTTCTTCACTGTGACTGAATAATGACGCAGTGACTGAATAATGACACACAAGTTGGCTTTCCTTCACAGTGACTGAATAATGACACACAAGTTGGCTTTCCTTCACAGTGACTGAATAATGACACACAAGTTGGCTTTTCTTCACAGAATAATGACACACAAGTTGGCTTTTCTTCACTGTGACTGAATAATGACGCATAAGTTGGCTTTTCTTCACAGTGACTGAATAATGACACACAAGTTGGCTTTTCTTCACAGAATAATGACACACAAGTTGGCTTTTCTTCACTGTGACTGAATAATGACGCATAAGTTGGCTTTTCTTCACAGTGACTGAATAATGACGCACAAGTTGGCTTTTCTTCACAGTGACTGAATAATGACACATAAGTTGGCTTTTCTTCACAGTGACTGAATAATGACGCATAAGTTGGCTTTTCTTCACAGTGACTGAATAATGACGCATAAGTTGGCTTTTCTTCACAGTGACTGAATAATGACGCATAAGTTGGCTTTTCTTCACAGTGACTGAATAATGACACATAAGTTGGCTTTTCTTCACAGTGACTGAATAATGACGCATAAGTTGGCTTTTCTTCACAGTGACTGAATAATGACGCATAAGTTGGCTTTTCTTCACAGTGACTGAATAATGACGCATAAGTTGGCTTTTCTTCACAGTGACTGAATAATGACAAATGACGCATAAGTTGGCTTTTCTTCACAGTGACTGAATAATGACACATAAGTTGGCTTTTCTTCACAGTGACTGAATAATGACACATAAGTTGGCTTTCCTTCACAGTGACTGAATAATGACGCATAAGTTGGCTTTCCTTCACAGTGACTGAATAATGACGCATAAGTTGGCTTTCCTTCACAGTGACTGAATAATGACACATAAGTTGGCTTTCCTTCACAGTGACTGAATAATGACACATAAGTTGGCTTTCCTTCACAGTGACTGAATAATGACACATAAGTTGGCTTTCCTTCACAGTGACTGAATAATGACACATAAGTTGGCTTTCCTTCACAGTGACTGAATAATGACACATAAGTTGGCTTTCCTTCACAGTGACTGAATAATGACACATAAGTTGGCTTTCCTTCACAGTGACTGAATAATGACACATAAGTTGGCTTTCCTTCACAGTGACTGAATAATGACACATAAGTTGGCTTTCCTTCACAGTGACTGAATAATGACACATAAGTTGGCTTTCCTTCACAGTGACTGAATAATGACACATAAGTTGGCTTTCCTTCACAGTGACTGAATAATGACACATAAGTTGGCTTTCCTTCACAGTGACTGAATAATGACACATAAGTTGGCTTTCCTTCACAGTGACTGAATAATGACACATAAGTTGGCTTTCCTTCACAGTGACTGAATAATGACACATAAGTTGGCTTTCCTTCACAGTGACTGAATAATGACACATAAGTTGGCTTTTCTTCACAGTGACTGAATAATGACGCATAGTGCGGGCAAGGATGGACAGAACACACTTGTGTTGGCAGGCCATGTGAAATGAAGGACTTAATGAAAATAACATCCACAGACGGGCACTGACAGAGACAGAAAGGCACAGGCACACGCATGTTAGCTGGCCATGTGAAATGAACTGAATGAAAGAGACCACTAACAGGCACTGACAGAAACATGTATTGTGTGGGCAGGCTGTGCATGAGACAGGAGAGAAACTGATGGCAGAATCGAACATTGGGGCCTCCGATATCCGCAGTCGTCTGGACCAGCTGACTCAGAGCTGGGAGGAGCTGAAGGAAATGGCCGCCAACAGGTGAAGAGAAGTGGTCTGTAGGGAACTGGTCAGTAGGAAAGGAGAACTATTCTTTAGGTCTCCTCGGGATCTGCTTCCTACCAGCCCCCTTTATGGGTGTGGCAAGGTTCCCTATTCCTTGCTGTGGATTAGAGGATGGGATTGACATATGCCCCAGGCCTTACAGGTCCTTGTATTGTGTTGAATTCCTTGTGTTTTGAAACTAATCTGCTCATAGCTTCGTTTGCTTGGAGGCAGTTGTACAGAGACATGGAAAGAAAGAGGTAAAAAGATAGGGAAAGGAAGACAGACAGACAGAGGGAGAGACAGTGAGACGGAGACAGAGTGGGGGAGAAAGAGACGGGGAGAGAGAGGGAGACGGAAACGGAGAGAAAGGAAGACAGACATGGAGACGGAGAGACTGAGACAGAGGGGAAAACAGATGTGGGATGGAAGAATGGGGGCGTGATTCAAGAGAGAGAGAGGGTTGGAAGAAAGTGAAGAGAGGTGGGAGGAGAGTGTTAATCTGTGTGCAGATGGGGATGATGGGTCGGCTTTGCTTTTTTTTTTTAAAATTCAAGCAAGGCAGTTCACTCTATTAGCAGCCCACATGGAAATGCGTTGAGTGGGTGATGATGGTGATGTTCTTTGATGGTAGTCCAAATGCGTGAAGGGGCTTTGAGGGAAGGGGCAGAGGAGGGGATGAGAGAAAAGGAGCGTGTGGGATGGAGGTACAAAACATTTGAATTCATTTTGAAAGATATATCACAGTTTACTTTGAATTCACAGCGAAGGAAATTTTTTCTACAGTCTTCTTTGAAATCTTACTGAAGAAAGACGACATCACAGTTTGCTTTGAATTCTCGCTGAAGGGAAATTTATGATGGTCAACTTTCAATTCACACTGAAAGCAGATTTATCACGTTCTACCTTGAATTCACGCTGAAGGAAGATTTATCATAGTCTGCTATTAATTTTCACTGAGTGGAGGGTTATCATAGCACACTTATCAACTGAAGAGAGAGGAGTCAGAGAGAGAGACAGACAGGGAAACAAAGAGAGAGGTAGACAGATGTCTGTCATCCTGCCTCTTGTTTCCTTTTTTTTTGTCTCCTCTCTCTCTCTCTCTCTCTCTCTCTCTCTCTGTTTCCTTCTCAGATGCAGAAGCAGAAACCAGCATTCAGTGTATCTGTGTGTGTTTGCAGGGGTCAGAAGCTGGAGCAGTCATATGCCTTCCAGCAGTTCAGCGCCAACGTGGAGGAGGAAGAGTCGTGGATCTCTGAGAAACAACATCTGCTGTCAGGAGGGGACTTTGGGGACACCATGGCCGCTGTGCAGGTAGCAGGCAGCTGCTCTCCTGGGGCATCTATGTGTTTGTGAGAGTGTGTGTGTGTTTCTGCATGTGTATGTGTGTGTTTGTGAGAGTGTGTGTGTGTTTCTGCATGTGTATGTGTGTGTTTGTGAGAGTGTGTGTGTGTTTCTGCATGTGTATGTGTGTGTTTGTGAGAGTGTGTGTGTGTTTCTGCATGTGTATGTGTGTGTTTGTGAGAGTGTGTGTGTGTTTCTGCATGCGTATGTGTCTGTCTGTATGTCTGTGAATGTGTATGTGAAGAGGTGGATTACAAAAGAGTGGGATGAGGACAGTTGCAAGGGTTCTTGACCACTCCTCATCCTGTCGACACCCTCTTCCCTTCCCTCCCTACCTTTACCTCCTTCCAGTTTTCTTTGTAAGTGTTTGCAAAATGCATTAGTCGGGTAATGTTGGAGCAGCTTAACCCTTTTAGATTCCCCCCCCCCCCCCCCCCCCCCCCCCAATCAGAAGTTCCCTGTGTGTGTTTAAACCCTCTGCAGCTACTTGCATGTCCCCCAGGCCTGTTGGTGATTGTCCACACATTTGCACAAGCCCTTCTTGAAGGAAGCTTCTTCCTCAGACCAAGCTAAACCAGTGACACAGCTATGGTGCTTCATGTGCTGAAAAGTACAAACACTTTCAAATTGTAGGAAGAGTTTCTCGGTGAGGTTTTTTAATACTAGAGAGTTAAGAAGGGGGCTTTAGTCAGAGAAATGGTGATGTGTGAATGTGGCAACAGAACAGAAAATTTTGTCAGCCGAGTTTAATACCCCATCCCACTCTCCCCCTTCAGCCAGTCTTAGGTTGTTAGTTTGTAGCTTCAGCTCCCTGGTAGTGTATTACCTGTGCTTGAGGTGTTGTTCACACTCCAAGATTCTCTCACTCCTCCTTCCCTCCTTCCTTTCCTTGATGAACTCGGCCCAGCCAGTTATTGTAGGGTAACGGATGTTATCTTTTTTGATGGCGGGGTATGTGTGTGTGTGTTTGGGGAGGGAGGGGTGTGTGTGGGGGGGTGTGTGTGTGTGGGGGGAACAGTGACAGCAAGGTTGCTGTAGAAATCGGAGGGTGACTATTGAGGAGAGAGGATAGATGAGAAGGGACATGTTAGGAATACAGGGGTTAATTTGACACTGTGGCGGCTGTAAAGGCACAGGTCTTGACATTTTTCATTAGGATGTGGCTTAGAAGATGGTGTCCTGTGAATATTGGTTGAAAATCGTCAGCACTGAGTACAGCTAGAATGACTCCGCAGTTGTACAGTGTCTCCTCTGATGGATTGCCTCTTGAGGTCCTGCTTTTTTATGTGGACTGCTGGAGTTGCAGCTGAACAAACCTGTGTGTGGGTAATGCCTCCGGGGATACAGAAGAAGAGTTTCCTCCCTCTCTCACCCACACCCCCATCCCTTGCCTCGCCTCCCTCTGAGTGTCTAACATTTGTTTCATTGTTGATTTTTCAGTTTTTGTTTTTCAGTATATCTGCCATATTTCCTCACCAGCATTTATTACCATGATAGTTCCTTACTTTTTTTTTCTTTAAAAGGTAGATTTAAGCTTTTTACATCCTCAGATGGCCCTAGAGGCTGGCTTGCTGTAAAAATTGATGTGACTGCATTCTGTGATGTGTGGGACAGGGTCTGCTGAAGAAGCATGAGGCCTTTGAAACGGACTTCCAGGTCCACAGGGACCGCTGCTCTGAGATCAAGAGAGAGGGCCAACGTCTGACTGACGAGGTTGGTGACCAGCCTTACCATGTTGATTGTCTTGGTTGTCATAACACAGGTCTATAGTTGTGCCTCTGTGTGTGTATGTGGTGTGTGTGCATGTGAGAGATGATTTTTTAAAAAAATGATGTTACTCAGGGCTGCCAACAAGTACAATGGTGGATTTTTGTGAGTTGCGAAAAAAAGCTTGTATGTTTCCCACCAGTCTCATTTTCAGTGAGTTAACTTGTACTTTAGAAACCATTCAAAGTCCAAATAAGTCTGGTTGGGCAGTGTTCCAGGTCATGTGCATATTTGAAAGATAATTCTGTGAGCATGGGTACATTATATGGGATTCTCTTTGGTGGAGTTAAAGCAGTAAAAATATAGACTTATTCCGTTGCTCTCCGTTTGTCAAGACATGAAATGCCTGAATCATGTTCAAGAGGCCTAGCAGCATGTCAAGTCAGACATGGTGAAAGAAAGCTTTGTAAATTTAGCTGGTAAGCTGTAGAAGACTTATTCTAAATGGACTCATCACCTTTAGACCAGGAACATAGGAAACTTCTTTGAAGTAAAGCTGAAGGTGTTGGAAGCCTGATGTTAAAAGTAAGATGTACATGTTTGTTGATTTATGTCCACTGTCCATTGACTGACCCCGCAGGGCAACCACAATGCAGATAGCATCAAGGAGAGGATCACAGGTCTGGAGGAAAAGCTGAGCGAACTGGAGAGTGTGGCTGGTCAGCGTCGTGGTGCCCTGGTGGACAACTCGGCCTTCCTGCAGTTCATGTGGAAAACTGATGTGGTGGACAGCTGGATTGGTCAGTGCTGCTGCTGGTGACTCTGTGTATGTGTGTGTGTGTATGTGGGAGGCCCTAGGGAAATGGGGGTGACTGGAAAACAGATTGACGTCTTCAAAGGGTTCAGGAGAGGTGTGGATGATGAAGTGGGTGCAAAAGGATATACAAAGTACAACAAAAGATTCAGGTTAAAACAATTATGATTCATCTTGGTTATGTTTCAAAGACACCAGAATTAGCAAGTGGGTAGCGGTTGCAATGGTGACAGAAGACAGTAACGAGAGAGGACGGAAAAAAATGGGTTGCTGCTTCAAATTCTTGCTGCTTGTGGTTCGCATTCTGATTATTTCATGCACCAGTCAGAGGATGTCACCATTTTTCATACATCAGTCAGAGGATGGTACAACATTTCATGCACTAATCAGAGGATGTCACCATTTTTCATACATCAGTCGGAGGATGGTACAACATTTCATGCACTAATTGGAGAATGTCACCATTTTCCATACATCAGTCAGGAGACAGTATTATTTTCATTTCTAGTTAGAGGATGTCAGTATTTTTCATGCATCATTCAGAGGACGTTATTACTTTCTGTGCATATGTCAGAGGATGTTACTACTTTTCGTGTTCGAAATAAAGGACATGACTACTTTCCGTGCACCAAGCAGAGGACGTTACCTTTTTTTTCAAGCACCAATTGTTGCTACTTTTTCAAGCACCAGAGGACGTTACTACTTTTCATGCACCAATCAGAGGACGTTACTACTTTTCATGCACCAATCAGAGGACATTACTACTTTTCATGCACCAATCAGAGTACATTTCTATTTTTCCTTCACTAATTAGAGGACGTTACCATTTTTCCTTCACCAAATCAGAGGAGGCTACTACTTTTCCTTTATAATTAGAGGAGGTTGCTACTTTTCCTTCATAATTAGAGGAGGTTACAACTTTTCCTTCATAATTAGAGGAGGTTACTACTTTTCCTTCATAATTAGAGAAGGTTACTACTTTTCCTTCATAATTAGAGGAGGTTGCTACTTTTCCTTCATAATTAGAGGAAGTTACAACTTTTCCTTCATAATTAGAGAAGGTTACTACTTTTCCTTCATAATTAGAGGAGGTTACAACTTTTCCTTCATAATTAGAGAAGGTTACAACTTTTCCTTCATAATTAGAGAAGGTTACTACTTTTCCTTCATAATTAGAGGAGGTTACAACTTTTCCTTCATAATTAGAGAAGGTTACTACTTTTCCTTCATAATTAGAGGAGGTTACTACTTTTCCTTCATAATTAGAGGAGGTTACAACTTTTCCTTCATAATTAGAGAAGGTTACTACTTTTCCTTCATAATTAGAGAAGGTTACTACTTTTCCTTCATAATTAGAGGAGGTTGCTACTTTTCCTTCATAATTAGAGGAGGTTGCTACTTTTCCTTCATAATTAGAGGAGGTTGCTACTTTTCCTTCATAATTAGAGGAGGTTGCTACTTTTCCTTCATAATTAGAGAAGGTTACAACTTTTCCTTCATAATTAGAGGAAGTTGCTACTTTTCCTTCATAATTAGAGGAGGTTGCTACTTTTCCTTCATAATTAGAGGAGGTTACTACTTTTCCTTCATAATTAGAGGAGGTTGCTACTTTTCCTTCATAATTAGAGGAGGTTGCTACTTTTCCTTCATAATTAGAGGAGGTTGCTACTTTTCCTGCACCAATCGGAGGATGTTACCACTGTTCCTTCATAATTAGAGGAGGTTACTACTTTTCCTGCACCAATCAGAGGATGTTACCACTTTTCCTTCATAATTAGAGGAGGTTACTACTTTTCCTGCACCAATCAGAGGATGTTTCCACTTTTCCTTCATAATTAGAGGAGGTTACTACTTTTCCTGCACCAATCAGAGGATGTTACCACTTTTCCTTCATAATTAGAGGAGGTTGCTACTTTTCCTTCATAATTAGAGAAGGTTGCTACTCTTCCTTCATAATTAGAGAAGGTTGCTACTTTTCCTTCATAATTAGAGAAGGTTACTACTTTTCCTTCATAATTAGAGGAGGTTACTACTTTTCCTTCATAATTAGAGGAGGTTGCTACTTTTCCTTCATAATTAGAGAAGGTTGCTACTCTTCCTTCATAATTAGAGGAGGTTACTACTTTTCCTTCATAATTAGAGGAGGTTACTACTGTTCCTTCATAATTAGAGGAGGTTACTACTTTTCCTGCACCAATCAGAGGATGTTACCACTTTTCCTTCATAATCAGGGGATGTTACCACTTTTCCTTCATAATCAGAGGATGTTACCACTTTTCCTTCATAATCAGAGGAGGTTACCACTTTTCCTTCATAATTACAGGAGGTTAAAAGTATTTCTGCACCAATCAGAGGATATTACCACTTTTCGTATACCAATCAGAAGACAGCTACAAAAATAGCCATCTACAGACTGTTGTCATATTGGCGAGACTGACAATGCCTTCCAAAGAAACAGTCCTTTTTAGACTGTTAGACCGTGTTTTCTCCTCAGTGTGACGAAAGTCTGTAGATGGCAACTTTACACATATGCAGTTTGATCTGCTGATGTGCTGCGTGAGTAGAGGCAACCATTTGATGCTTGTGCTTGTTGCTGTTACCTGATGGTCTGTCTGCAGTGCTAGTTGTAGCAGACATGCTACCTGTTGCTCTTGGGACAAAACTACATACTGTATGAACTTGAAGTACAGAGGTAGAGCACTGAAAACAATATTGGATTGATGGGTCTGTTTCTTCAGTTCATATATTTGTGTGTGTGTGTGTGTGTGTGCACGCATATGTGTGTGTGTGTGTGTGTTACAGCTGACAAGGAGACCCAGGTCAGATCTGAAGACTATGGACGAGACTTGTCTTCAGTACAGACACTTCTGACCAAACAAGTTAGTCACTCTGTCTCTGCTTATTTTTCTGTGTGTCGTGAGTGTGCATTGTGCTGGTATGGATATTTGTCAGTGCAGGTATGGAGGGGTCTGTGTGTATGTGCATGCTCATGTTGAATGGAGGTGTGGTAAAAGCCCTGAATGCAAGTTGACTGTTGGAAGGAAACATTTGATACTTGGTTGCTGTGTATGTGTGTGCAGACCTGTTTACCCTTACCATTTTGCCGAAATTTTTATGAAAAAAAAAAATCAAGATTACGAGAATTACGCCCCCCCCCCCCCCCCCCCCCCACCCCCCCAAAAAAAAAATTACGGGAAAAAAATCAAAGAAAGAAAATGGTCAAACGCAAAGTTTCGTCTGCTACCGTTTCAGTCAAAAGCAGTAAAAAGACATTTCCCCCAGCTTGCCTTACGTCTTTTACCTTGTCAAAGATGGCAACGAAGCAGTCTTAAGCACCAACGGCCGGCTCTTCCAATCCTTCAAAAGTTGTGAAAGTATTGCGATTATGGAGATTACAGGTTTTTTTTTTTTCAAATTACAGGTTTTTGTCTGAGATATTACAGGTACACGAATTTGGGGTAAACGGGTCTGGTGTGTGTTAGCCATGATGAATTGAATGATGGTGTATATTTACCAGGAAACACTTGATCGGGAGCTGCAGAATGTGCGTATTAGGCATGATAACCTCAGTGATGGTGTGAGACAATCCCTGATTTCTGTGGATTGTTGTCAGGAAATGTTTGATGTGGGGATGCAGTGTGTGTGCGTGTGTTACACACGATAAGCTCTGTGGTAATGTGAGGCAAATGCCTGATGTGTGTAGACTGTTGACAGCAAATGTTTGGCAGGATAAAAAACGGTCATACACACACAACTCCACTGTCTGTCTATACAGGGAGTGTCCGCAGGAGTATCAGCCTGCGTACGCAGAAAGAAAGAAAGAAAGACAGCAAATGTGTGTGTTAGCCATGGTAACCTGAATGGTAATGTAAAACAAACTCGTGACGTTTGTGGACTGTTTTCAGGAAACTTTTGACGCGGGTCTCCAAGCATTTGAGAAGGAAGGCATCCAGACCATCACCACCCTGAAGGACCAGCTGGTCAATGCTCGACACGCCCAGACTCCTACCATTCAACGCCGCTATGATGATGTCATCGCCAGGTACATCCCCTGCATCTAGCTAGATTATATCACCTGCTTCTACACCATCAGGACCCTGGTCTAAAGCAAAGACCATCTTTCTTCTTTTAGAAGAAATCCTTTCTATTTGGGACAGCTGTAGTCGGAATAGTGAAGACCTGGATGGGGATTCATGTAGAGTTGATAGGGTACTAAGAGGCTAACCATTTGTCCTATGCAGATGGTATTCTTATGGTGAAGACATCTCTGGTGTCACAGTCTGCACATGGCAAGAGGCTGACCATTTGTTGTGCAGATGGTATAGACATCCCTATGGTGAAGACATCTCTGTCGTCACTGTCTGCACATGGCAAGAGGCTGACCATTTGTTGTGCAGATGGTATAGACATCCCTATGGTGAAGACATCTCTGTTGTCACTGTCTGCACATGGCAAGAGGCTGACCATTTGTTGTGCAGATGGTATAGACATCCCTGTGGTGAAGACATCTCTGTCGTCACTGTCTGCACATGGCAAAAGGCTGACCATTTGTCCTGTGCAGAGGGTGAAGACATCACAAGTGTCACGGTCTGCTCATGGCAATGGGCAGGCTCGAAGTACACTGTCAGCACAATTGCAGTTCTGCTTTGCTGACTTCTTATCAGAGTTCTACCACAGAATACGAGTGTATTATTTCTTGTTTGTTCAGAGTTCCATAGCAGAAAATTTTATGTAGTATTTCTCCTCCTGCGGTGTTCAGAGTTCCACAACAGCATATTATAATGCAGAAGTTTTGTTGCATTGTTCAGAGTTCCACAACAGCATATTATAATGCAGAAGTTTTTGAATTGTTCAGAGTTCCATGACAGAATATTACAATGCCAAATTTTGCTTGCATTGTCCAGAGTGCCATGACAGAATATTTTGATGCAGAGTTTCGGCTTCCTTGTTCAGTGTTCCACAGCAGAGTATTACAGTGCAAATTTTCTCTTGTGTTGTTCAGAGTTCCATGACAGAATATCAAAGTGAAGTATTTCAGCTGTGTTGTTCAGAGTTCCATGACAGAATATCAAAGTGAAGTATTTCTGCTGTGTTGTTCAGAGTTCCATGACAGATTATCATCTGCTGTGGTGTTCAGAGTTCCATTAAAGAGTATCAAAATGGAGCATTTCAGCTGTGGTGTTCAGAGTTCCATGACAGAATATTTAAGTGAAATTTTCTCTTGTATTGTTCAGAGCTTCAGGACAGCATGACAGAATGTGTAAGTGAGGAATCACTACAGTGGTGTGCGCAGAGTTCATCGACATTATATTACGGTAAAGTAGTTCTGCAGTTATTTCAAAGTCAGAGTTAGTGACATAATGATTTTGAAGTGTTTCTGGTCCTTTGTCTTTTCATTCCCTGTTTGAGTAGATGCTGTCAGACGTGGAGAAACACAACATGTTAACTTAAAAAAAAATCTGTTTGTTGGGTTTGAAATCTCTTTAAACCAGTTTTTGGTATGTTTTCTTGTTTCATACATTTCTGTTTTTCCATTCATAGAATACAGTTCCGTGAGAGTGTTGACCCCTGCCTGGCACAAGTCCTTCATTCTTGGCTTATCTTTCCTTGCCTCCAGGTGGCAGAAGTTGCTGGCCGACTCAGAGGGCCGTCGTCAGAAGCTGCTGTTGCTGCAGGAACAGTACCGCCAGATTGAGGACTTGTACCTTACCTTTGCCAAGAAAGCCTCGGCTTTTAACTCCTGGTTTGAGAACGCTGAGGAGGACCTCACTGACCCAGTGCGCTGCAACTCTGTAGAGGAGATTAAGGTCAGTAAGGACAAGGCTTTTGTATTGATTGGGTTGAATTAAAGTATCAACAACAAAGGAGGAAAAGAGGCCTGCCAGTTTTAACAAGTTGGAGGAACAGAATAGAGTGAAACTTGAAAGTCATCCTTGTAATTGAAGAAGGCCACCAAATAATAATCCTTTACAGTCAAGGTTTTGCTCTCCTCTGAATTTTCCTTTATGTGTGGGTTCAGGAAATAGTTCTTTTTTTTTCTCTGGCATTAAAAGAAAATGTGCCAGAAGTCTTTAACCCTCTTGCATTCGTTTCGCTCATATCCGGCCGCTCTGTTTGTCATCCCTGGTGTTCGTTCTGGCTGCACGTGCCAAGTCACTTTCCCTCACATACTGCGACCTTGTTATAAGTCGAGGCTGGCCAAAAATAAATGTGCATCCCTGAGAGGTGTCCAATGAAATCTTAGTAGTATGGGGTGTGGGAAACGATTCATTCAGAAAGGCTAGGGTCGTGAACTGACCGCATTCCATTGCTGCAGATGGCATTGCCTTGTTTCTGAAAATGGCGTCTGCTAGCGTATCTACCGACAGCGATTTTTTGGATTATACGAAAGAGGAGTTGGATGAAATAGTACAAGAAGTAGAGAGATACGAAAGAGAGGAGTTAAATGAAAGTGATACTGATGTTTGAGAGGAAGAAGAGGGAGAAGAAGGCGAAGAAAGTGATGAAGATAATGATGTGCCATTGTCTGCGTTTGTGACCACATGGCGACCGGCAACTTCCGCACCCGTGGTTCAGCCTTTTGAGGAGGAGAGTGGACCAAATCATGATTTGCCAGACACAGCTACACCTCTGGATTATGTTTTGCTCTTCCTGCTGCTGCTGTTTTTTTTTTTTACTACAGCTGCTGATCAGACGAACCTGTATGCCAGGCAGCAGATGGCAAAGCGGGGACAACCTGACCTACTTTGGCAGGACACGACACCTGCAGAGCTGCGCACATACGTAGCTGCGCTCATCATGATGGGAATCAAATGTCTGCCAAGACTCTGGTGCTACTGGTCAACTGATCTTCGATTTAGCGAGCCGTGGATCAGTGGGGTGATGTTGAAAACAAAGTTTCTGCCATGCGGCAAATTTGGTAGAAACCATGGATCAAGAGTAGTGTTTACCATATTGGTGACACGTGACATTGGCAGTTGTGACACTTACCTTCCTGCTGTGTGTGACCAGACACCACATTAGAGTGTAAATAATGGAGTTTACTTCTTTCTGTGACTGTGTATATTCTGGTGTTAAAAATCGTTCAGTAGTGACAAACACACTTTTTAGGATGAAAAACAAAAATTGTTAAGTTACCTGGCTGCATGTTTGAGTATGTGACACTTTGTGACACCCCAAACTGGATTTACTGAACCAGGACTGCTGTTTACAAGTTGAGGTAGGCCACCCTTTGATGATTTATACTAACAAATGCAGGCCGACAATGTTGTTGCCTCTCTGGTGTATCATGGTAACATTGTCAACGTTTGATGTCCCGTTGTTTTGTGACAAGGGTGACAATGACACCAACATGCATCCCAAACAGTGACATCTCTGCATTATGAAATATGATGTATTAATATTTTGCATACTAAATTTGACAGCGCTGCAGTGAAACTTTGTCCACTACAGCCTTTCAAAGGCAGTAGGTGAGTTTTAGGTTAAATTTCTCAAAACAATACGAATACTAGGAGCAGTTTCAGGCTGGAAAATGCGAATGCAAGAGGGTTAAAAAAAAAAAAAAAAGGTGAGGGTAAGAATGCTATACAGGAGATAGGAGGAAAAAGCAGATTATCAAGATATGGAAAGAAACTTTATTAACACTCTCGGGACGAAAGGCCCCAATTGAGTCTCAGCTCACTCACATGTTTTGGACGAAGGGCCTTGATTGGGGCTTTTGTACAGTTTGAATTTTTGGAGTGGCACCCACTTTTATCTGATCTAAGGTTTTGTGGAAGAAAGATTCTTAAAAAAAATTTCTGGTGTGTTTTTAGGTGTATTTTAAAGGGTTGTGTGAATGTGTTTTTTTTTGTTTTTTTTTTGATGGACTTGTGAGTTGACTTTGACGGGGTGAGAGCCCTGACATGGCCCTTTGTTGTTGGCTGGGCTATAAGCAACATTATCTTACCTTTCCTTGCATGAAGCTCATGAGCTCTTGATGTGACTGTGACTGTGTGACATCACTGTTGTATATTTCAGGTACTGCATGAGGTTTTGCTGATTGCGGCCCTGTGTGAGGTTGCTGTGGTGTTTTTCAGGAAGTGTGTGAGGCTCATGAGTACTTCAAGGTGTTGCTGAGTGCAGCCTCAGCGGCCCTGATTGAGGTTACTGTGGTGTATTTCAGGCACTGCGTGAGGCTCTTGAGTGCTTGAAGGTGTTGCTGAGTGCAGCCCTGAGAACGTTGCTGTGGTGTATTTCAGGCACTGCGTGAGGCTCATGAGCAGTTCAAGGCATCACTGAGTGCTGCCCTGTCAGACTTTAAGCAGCTGGAGGCATTAGACAAGCAGATCAAGGCCTTTGACGTGGGCCCCAACCCCTACACCTGGTTTACCATGGATGCCCTGGAGGACACCTGGAAGAACCTGCAGAAGATCATCAAGGTGAGAAACACACTTCAGGAAGGGAGAAGAGGGCGGAATGATCTGGCAGAAGTGATTGATATTGACAAAGAATTGGTTGACAGCTGAAAAAAAAACCCCTAAGAAGTAAAGCCTTGCTGTGGATTAATGTATATTTCCTCCTGTAATTTCACTGTTGAGCTCATCTCAAGTTAAGGGTTCATACGTTGGCTGATCAAAGTGTCTTTGCATCAGAAGTATCTGATTTTTTGTTCCAAAAAAAAAAAAAGAGAACAGAAATAAGGAAGGAAATGGCTGAAATTTCTCTCATCCAGTATATATATTTAGAAGAAAAAAAAAGTTTCTTTTCCATCAAATCATACAAAACCTAAAGATGACTTTGTCGTAAAAAGACAACTTTTCTATATGTATGTTGGAAACAGAAGCTCATCCTAGTGTGCCTGTCCTTGAAATCTCATCTCCTTTTGCATGAACTACTGTTTCTGCTTTGACTCTGGCGGCTGTGTGGACAGGAGCGTGACACTGACCTGGATCGTGAGGAACGCCGACAAGAGGAAAACGACATGCTACGCAAACAGTTTGCCCAGGCTGCCGACGCCTTCCACGCATGGTTGACTGAAACCAGGTCAGTGGCTGGACCCTTCGGAGATGGAGAGCTGTGGTGGTGGAGGGGGAGAGAGTCCTGGTTTACGAGCATTGTCCAGTCTGCCTTATGAGATCATGTCCTACTCGGTGGCAGAGAAGTCCTGTTTTATTGGGAAATTGAATTTGTGGGAAAGGAATCCTGATTTATGGGAAATGGAAAAGAAATTCTGTTTGTGGGGGATTCTGTATGGAAAAACAACTTTCGATTTAATGAAAAGAAATTCTACTATTCTATTCGACCAGATTGGTGATATGCTGGGGGAAAAAAGAAATCTGTGGGACAGGAGTGGTGATTTATAGGAAAGAAATCCAGTGACATATGTAGAGAAAGATTTTTTTTTTTTAAAGAATTATTTCTTTAAGAGAAAGAAGACTAATTTTTTTTGGCTCATAATTGCGTGTATGAAGTCAAAACCATCTTTCATTCAAGGGAAATTTAGGGCACTGTCACTCACTATTGATATTTATTTCCATATGTTCAGATGACTGTTATTCCAGATATTGGGAGCTCATTCAGGTGAGAGGAATTGTTGACGATTATGAAAAAAAAAAATGCAATTCTGTGTTATCAGTGAAAGTTGTGGGTGTCATGATCAAACATCTGCAGTTTGGAGTGAATGCTTTTTATATCACACAGTTCACCTTGTTTGGACTGCTGTCCTGGAACATGCATTTGTAACCGCTATCTTTTGGGCAACAGATAATACTAAACACTTGTCTGAAATGTTCTCCCCTCTCTGGTGGAGCACTCTCCAATCGACTTGCCATCCCTTCCCCCATCTGACGGGTCTTGGTGTCCTCCCCCTCCCCTGTTTGTTACCCACAACAAAACTACTGTTTCAGAGGACTTCTTGTATTGAAAGCAAGGACAGTTGTGAGTCCCAGAATGTTGTACATGGATGCAGTGCTGTGTGTTTTCAGGTCGGCCATGATGGAAGGGTCTGGCACTCTTGAAGAACAGCTAGAAGCCACTAAGGTGAGTGGGACGTGCATTGACAGTCTGTCCTTTGTATGACATGGTGGTTGAATGTCTGTACTACAGGTGGGATTGAAGAATAGCTAGAAGCCACTAAGGTGAGTGGGATGTGCATTGACAGTCTGTCCTTTGTATGACATGGTGGTTGAATGTCTGTACTACAGGTGGGATTGTCTGACCACACCAAAAGAGAGGATGGTTGCCATGCAGTTGGACTAGAAAAATAGATGGATTGGAAAAAAGAAACAGGGACATTGAAATTTGTTTGGTTTCTTCCAAAGGTAGAAGAAATCCATCTGTCAAACACTTCTCAGGCTAGATCGTATGAGATTTGATGCGAGTCTGTGCCAGTACGTAAAAAAATAGCCTGGTGTAAGAAAGTGGGGAGAGAAATGAGTAGGTTTGGGAGGTAGTTGAGCGGAGGGGTTTCTGGAATGGTCAGAGGCTGTGGAAGGTCTGCTGTCATTGGTTAGCATTGTTGGGGGTGGTCATGCCTGTGTCATGTCATGCATTTCAGTCCCCATAGCTGTTCTGTTTTCTTGTAGGTCTCTTGTGGTTTGTTCTCAGCCTGTTGGCATGTCTGACAATGTACAGTTCCAAGGAAAGCACCGTGATCTGTGCAGAAGCCCAGGCAGGGTGCTGAGCTGTATAGCTGAGGGAAGTGAGTGTTGCCTAGATTATGAGTGTGTCTTGTCTGTGGCAGCGCAAGGCAACGGAGGTGCGTGCTCAGAAGGGTCACCTGAAGAAGGTGGAGGATTTGGGAGCTGCCATGGAGGAACGTCTCATTCTGGACAACAGGTAAGGCAGCTCTGCTATGCTGGCATATTGTTAGAGTTGTGTACTATAAATACCAGTGATGGTGTGGAAGGGAGCCAGAATGGACAGTTTGACAATGCACTTTGTTCCACTTTCCCTTCTTGACCATACCCATACCAGCAGCACAGGATAGGTACAGCAGCGTGTGATCAATGGTCTTTTCCTCTACCATGTACACAGATCACAAGTTTTCTGGGCTTTTTTTTTTTTTTTTACAGCAAAGCATGAGCTACAGCAGTGAATGATCAGTGTTCATGTCCTTTACAACTTACATGGATATTAGGATGTACATGCATAGATCATAGGATTCTGGGTTTTTTTTCTTCTTTAACAACACAGCATGAGGTACAGCTGTGAGTGATCAATGCTAACGTCACCTGCCACATAACACAGATGATAGGATTCATATACCAGCACAGGAGGCAGGACATGGATTTTCTCTACTGAGTGGACCCTCAACAGACATACCCTGTCGGGGGTATGGGAGCATTGGTTTGTGCCCATGATCGACCTGTTTGCCACCAGGTTCAACCATCGCCTGCCCCTGTACGTCTCCCCCGTTCCAGATCCCCAGGCGTATGCAGTCGACGCACTATCCCTCCCCTGGACGGGCCTACTGGCATATGCCTTTCCCCCCTTCCCCATCCTACACAAGGTGATCAGGAAGGCGAGGCTGGAAAGACCCAGGCTGATCCTCGTAACGCCATGGTGGCCGACCCAGTCTTGGTTCCCGGACCTCAAGTCCCTCACCCACGTTCCCCCCCTCCGGCTCAGCCCTCGCTGGGACATGCTGAGACAACCCCGGTCAGGTCTTCCTCACTCCAATCCCAACATGCTTCGCCTACACGCGTGGCTTCTATGCCAGCCCAACTGCGAACATCTGCAGCTACCCCCCACTCGGACAGACCCCAGTCCGTCCTAGACACACTAGCCGGGGCAGGGGCCTCTCAGGGATTACGGGACTTAACCTCGGCATCTCGCAGAGCCAGCACCGAGTCCCTCTACAACTACCGTTGGGAGAGATGGATAGCCTGGTGCTCAGATAACTCTGTTCCCCATGACTGCCCCTCCAACATCCAAATAGGAAATTTCCTCTCCCACCTATCCTCTTCCCTTAAGCTGTCGGCTAGCTCCATTCGGGGCTACAGATCAGCTATCTGCACCACCATTCGTCAACTCGGGGGCCCTTCTTTTGACAATGACTTTCTGCTCAGAGAGGTGTCTAGAGGAGTTGCTCTACGGGAAGCCCAGTCCCCTAGGCGCATCCCCCTCTGGGACCTTTTTACGGTCCTCGATGCCCTCAGAAAACCCCCTTTTGAACCCATTGCTTCTATTCCTTTTGACCTCCTCTCCCTTAAGACCACCTTTCTCCTCGCCCTGGCCTCGGCCAGAAGACGAAGTGAGATTCACGCCCTCAGCGGTGACCCCAGAGATATCGCCTTCCACAGGGACGGCTCAGTCTCTCTCAAGTTCCTTCCGGAGTTCTTGGCAAAGAATCAAGAACCGGGCACCCCCTCTCCCTTCCTCGTCATCCGTTCCCTGACGGACATCTTGGGAAAGGGAGAAAAAGATGGAGACATGGACCTTTGCCCCTCCAGGTGTCTCAGGTACTACTGGGAACGCACACGCCCCAGGCGCTCCTCCCAGAGACGACTCCTTATCTCCCTCAACCCCAACAATACTAGAGATATCTCGGCGGGAACTATCTCCAGGTGGCTCTCCAAGACGGTGAGATCTACCTACGCTCAGGCGTACAAGGATCTCCCTGTCCTATCACCCAGGGCCCACGAGGTCAGAGCACTGGCCACTTCCACAGCGTTCCAGTACTCTGTCCCCGTGCGCCACCTGCTGGAGGCAGCCTACTGGCGTTCGGAAAATCCCTTCATTAATTTTTACCTGAGGGATATCCGCATGACCAGAGCTGATGGGTCTAAGGGGATTTCCTTTGTGGCGGCCAATGCAGCCATATCGGTCAACCCCAAGAACCACTAGGGCGCTCGCCCTCCTCCGATTCCTTTAAATTCTGCTATGGTCTGACATGGTAAAGTATATGACGCCAAAATGGGGAGTTTGTGTTATACTCCCTGTTTGGCTAGTATACTTACCATGTCAGACTCTAATTCCCTCCCTACCTTCCCCTCTGGCGCCAAGGTTCTCGGGGTTACCATACACCAGGCCTCGCTGAATGACGTATAGGAAGTTGACACTGGCTTCTTCCGGGGCCGGAAGTGGGGTGACATCACGTGACTGTCTTATGACTGCATTGGCCACGGAAAAAATTCGGCCTGACAGAGCTGGCTAACTGCCGTTGAATGCTATGGTCTGACATGGTAAGTATACTAGCCAAACAGGGAGTATAACACAAACTCCCCATTTCTGTCGCCTGCCAGTGGATGGCACACAGCACAGTGGCACTGATACAGCAGTGGAAGTGTTTTGTCTCTTCTTCACTTCTGTCACAGAGCACAGGCCAGTGGATGCATTCACAGATGATTCATTGTGTTTTGTGTCCTTTGCCAGGTACACGGAGCACAGCACAGTGGGACTTGCACAGCAGTGGGATCAGTTGGACCAGTTGTGTATGAGAATGCAGCACAACTTGGAGCAGCAGATTGAGGCCAGGTCAGAGACCTCTGCGTGTATAAGTCTATGGATGATTGTGTGTGTGTGCGCGTGCATTTGATGTGTTCTCATGTTCCTTTGTGTGAGAGATGCAGCGGTTTTATGCTGGAGAATATTAAGTATTAGCATACACACATTGATTAAATGTTGATTATGTCAAGTTTTAGGTGGATGTGTTGAGTTGTGTGAACCCCTGTACGTAAATGTCTTTCATACTCTTGCATACACACCTGCACATTCACACTCGCTCACACACATGCATGCACTCATTCATGCACACACACACACACGCATATTTCATTCTTAACACGGTGTTTTTCATGCTTTACAAAAACTGCAGAGGTGTGTTGTTTCTAACAGAGCATGTTTTGTGTTTTGCTAAAACAGTACGGGTGTTTTGTTGTTAATACAGCATATTTTGCTTTTTGCAGGAACCGAAGTGGTGTATCTGAGGATGCTCTGAGAGAGTTCAGCATGATGTTCAAGTAAGCAGTTCTTCATTGATCCTATTACTTGCTCACAAACAAGACAGAGAGAGAGAGAGACTGGCATGTGTCAATCTATTGAGCGAGAGAGAGAAAGAGATGAGCGGGAATGTCAGTGACAGAGGGTGCGGTTTGTAAGAAATGTAAAGATGTATCAAGAATGAGGATGATTGAATGATGCCATCTCAAATGGTTTGTTGTCAAATCTTTGAGTAAGGTCAGAACATGAAAATGTGTGAACATGCCAAATTCTTGAAAACAAGAAATGTCAGTTTCGAAACGACATGCTCCGTGTACTGTCATCAGACAGCACAGTTGCACCTTGTCCTACATTGTTGGATTATGTTTTCCATCAGAGCATTGGTCTGTCTGTTGAACATGCCAATATTGGTGTTTTTTTCAGGCACTTTGACAAGGACAAGAGTGGGAAATTGGACCACCAGGAGTTCAAGTCGTGTCTACGGGCATTGGGCTATGACCTGCCCATGGTGGAGGAAGGACAGGTGGACCCTGAGTTCCAGGCCATCCTGGACATGGTTGACCCCAACAGGTAGGTGTGTCCTAGTGGACCACACAGGGCCAGATGGACATATTGTACCTTTGAATGTTTGTAGCATAACCGATTGTTCAAAAACAGGAGTGCAGATTGATAGGATGGTGTGATCCCAATGTAGTCCAGGTCAAATGGATTTATTTGACAGTTCATGGACATTCGGAGGATGAAGGGGTCTACTGGAAAGACAGACAGAATGGACTGGTTGGCTGGACATAGATACAATATAGACTGATCTACTGGAGATGCAAGAACAATGGACTGATCCACAGGAGAAAGAGGAAGAGTGGGTTGATTTTAAAAAGATAAGGGAGAATGATCCACTGGAGATGCAAGAAAAAGGCCTGATCCACCGGAGATACAGAATGGACTGATCTACTGGAGATACATGAAGAATGGACTGATCCATTGGAGATATAGAAAGAATGGACTGATCTACTGGAGATACATGAAGAATGGACTGATCCATTGGAGATACAGAAAGAATGGACTGATCCACTGGAGACACCTGAAGAATGGACTGATCCACTGGAGATTCATGAAGAATGGACTGATCCACTGGAGATACAGAAAGAATGGACTGATCCATTGAAGACACATGAAGAATGGACTGATCCACTGGAGATCCATGAAGAATGGACTGATCCACTGGAGATACAGAAACATTGGACTGATCCACTGGAGACACAAGAATGGATTGATCCTCAGGATATACAGAAATAATGTAGTGATCCATTGGAGCGAAAGAATGGACTGATGCCCAGGAGATACAGGAAGAAACGTACTGATCTGTAACAGGCATCGGTAGAAAAGACAGCTCCAACAGGAATGCAGGTAAATCAATTTCTTTGACATGGGGACTGGTAAAATGGATTGAGACAGAATGGATTGTTCTAGTAGAGGCCAAGTCAGAATCGACCAATGACCAGTTGTCATCTGTGGTAATATTTGTATGATAAATTGTGAAAAGCTACAGTTGTGAATTTGCTCTGTCCATGTTTTCATTGTGAAAAGCCACAATGGTGTATGTACCCCTGTCGATGTTTGTATGGTCAATAGCTACATTGGAGTTTGTACCCCTGTCCATGTTTGCATTGTAAATAGTCCCTAGGGTATATTAACCCCAGTCCATGTTTGTGTTATAAATAGCCACTGTCCATATGTGTGAGAGATGTAAGTGATTAGGTAATGTCTGTCCGTGTGTGTAGGAGGAATGGGTGATGCAGTGATATTTATGTGTGATGTCTGTCCATGGGTGTGAGAGGTGCGGGTGATGCAGTGATGTCTGTTAAAATGTTCTCAAGGAGTGGGTGAATGGGGGTGGGGGGATGACTTATGTAGTGAGAGGTGTGAATGATGGGGCAATGTCTGTGTGTATGAGATGTTGGTGATGTGTCCAGGGATGGCTATGTGTCGCTGCAAGAGTACATGGCCTTCATGATCAGCCGAGAGACAGAGAATGTGCAGTCCAGCTCGGAGGTAGAACAAGCCTTCCGGGCGCTGACGTCTGGAGAGAAGCCTTACATCACTGCTCAGGAACTCTATGCGGTGAGTTTGGTGAGGGTGTACACATTGTGGATGGTAGGAGAGGGTTAGGGTCTGGTGTTAAGTTGTTAGGGGTTGAGGTTTGTTTTGAACCAGTGGTTGTGGGTTTCATCACAGTTTCAGTAGATGTGGTTTTCTTTTCAAAATTGATGCAGAAGGTCATCACGTCAGCATCATTTACCAAATGTTCCCTAATCCCAGGTTGGGTGGGCTGGTCATTTGGTTCAGTGGTGTGTAAACTGCATTACAAGAAACCCAGAATAGAGCATTTTTCTGGCTTGACATCACTTTTAATAGTCCTTGAAAATAAAAACAGGAGTCTTCAAAAGACCCCTTTTTTTTTGTCAGAAGAATTGTATGAACTGTGCTTTTCAGCATGGGCACTATTCAGAAAGTGACATGCCTAGCCAGTGAGCAGAACAGTTCCATTTGAAGCTAAGGTTTAGTGGGCATAGTGTGGATTCCTTACAGCATGCTCTTCCCAAGCCCTTTATTGGTGTAATCAGAATGAACAGGATGGCCGGGCAGTTCTTGGGGTCTGGATCTGTTATCTAATATACAAGGTGCCTCCTGTTCGCCTGCTCCAGTCTGTGTTGGTGTCCAGTGCCTTTTTTGTTGTTAGTTGTACACATTGACTGTTTTCATCTGATCTTCACCTATGGCATGACTGACAAGCAGTCTGGTCAGATAAAGAGTAAATCACTTTTATTATAAAAAGTTGCATCTTTTTATGCAGCCATTTGACAAAGCGAAGCAATGTTGGAATTCCTAGAGAGTCAAACTTATATCTAAGGGAATAGAGGTGGAGAAGGGGCTTGGGGGGGGGGGGGGGGGGGGGCAAGAGGGTAAGGGGACGATGGCTAGTAATTCATGTGTACACATGACTGAAAACAGTGTATGATGTGGAAGCTAGCACATATGCCATACCTGTATCCTTACCACAGGAACTGTGCAAAGAGAAAGAGAAATCCTGACAACTGTAGTTATGTCATTTGGTCTGTACCAATACTTTCTGTCCTTAAATTAAAGAACACACCTTGCATGGACAGGCTGTGGGCACAGATACGAACGAACTGACAGTTACCGATCAGCTGCAGGTTTCCTAGATTTTTTTTCTGTGAAGAATTTCCAAACGGAACATTGTGTTGACAGAATGATTGCTGGTGTAGAATTCAAGCATTTCTGTTTTCAGGCATTAGGCAGAAAATGGCTTGATATCAGCTGCACCAGTGAAGCAATGCACATGTGTACAGATCGTTGTGTGATGCTCATATGCACACTCTGTATTTTAAAGTCTGTTGATTCTTGTCAATCAGCTTTTGCATTTATGCCATCGGTAATATTCTAATAAAATGACTGACTTTGTGTTCTGTGTTACAGAACCTGACCAAAGACCAAGCAGACTACTGTATCGGTCGCATGCAACCTTATGTGGACAAGACGGGCAGGACTGTGCCCGATGCTTATGACTATGTGGAGTTCACCCGTCAGCTTTTCGTCAACTAGCAGCACTTCTTGTTGTCTCTGCATGTTCTGGCTGATGACATTCTTGGCTTCCAGCTGTTGGTCTACCCATTCTCCTTATATTGTATATATGTGGACATTGTTGTTGTTTGTTCCTTATTGTTACCGAGTAAACCAGAAATTCTGTTGTTTGAGGACAAGTTGTGACTTGTATATTTGTTACCTACAGGGACGGAATAATTAGATCCTTGCCCTAGGTCGGTCAGGTCTGGCTAACATTCTGTCAGCAGCTTTCAGTTGATGACTGGGAAGACAGGTTTCGTGGGTTCTGAATATCAGCTATGGGCAGCCTTGACCAGCATGTTGGATGAACTGACAGCAATCCCATGCTGAAGCTGTTTAGTAGGGTACAGTACAGGACTCTTAGCAAGGCTGTATTGACAGATGGTGGCTGTATGGAAAACCAGCTGACTGGCTGTCATTGACAGATGGTGGCTGTATGGAAAACCAGCTGACTGGCTGTCATTGACAGATGGTGGCTGTATGAAAAACCAGCTGACTGACTGTCATTGACAGATGGTGGCTGTATGAAAAACCAGCTGACTGGCTGTGTCATTGACAGATGGTGGCTGTATGGAAAACCAGCTGACTGGCTGTCATTGACAGATGGTGGCTGTATGAAAAACCAGCTGACTGGCTGTCATTGACAGATGGTGGCTGTGTGTTGGCTTGTCTAGGACAAGGAATGACCGCTGGAATCGTGTGTTTTATTTTTAGCTCTGGTGCTATACGAGGCAAAGTAAAAGGGCACACCTGATGATGTCTCCAACTAGGGTGCAAGGATTGACCTGACAACAGCAGGGCAATGCTCGTCACTGACATGGCTGACCTGAAACCTTGTCAGGGGGCTTTCAGGGCTCTGCCCCATTCTATTAAATACAGTTTAGCAGGCATGTTACCTGGCCAGTATGGCATGCATGATATTGGGTTAGTGTGGTATGCATGTCATCGGGTCGATGTGGCATACATGTCAGCGTGTCATGTGTTACCAGGTCAGTGTAGCATACATGTCGGTGGTTTAGTGTGGCATGCTTGTCATTGTATCAGTGTGACATACATGTCACTGGGTTAGTGTAGCACACATTTAATGAGGTCAGTGTCAGTAGGTCTGACACTAGTCCTCCCTGTAATTGTGGTGTGCAGTCAGGCTGTGACCAATAATGATGACATTTTCACAGTGGTGATTAGCTGTTGGTTCTGTCAACGAAATGGCATTATCCACCTCTGTGTCATCCCGTAACCTACAGTATTCCTTTGCATCCCAGTTTCGCCAGTGTTAGGGGAGAAAGGAGCTGAAGTGCTGTGTGCAAAATGTGGTGGCCCAGGCGCATAGTTGCTGATAGCATTGTTCTCAGATCTGAAACCCATCCAGGAAATCAGATGTCGGCTGCAAACAGAAGTGTTGGTCTGTGCTCCTTTTTTTTTTTCTTCTTTTCCCTCATTTTCCGCTGTTAGGTGTTGAATACTGACCTGTTTTATAATCAGTGCAGGAGACAAAACCCGTTCTGAACTGGACTGTAATCTGTAAGTGTTGTGACCAATTCAGAATGTCGCTGAAATTCCATGTTTCAAGGTTTGTTGCCTTCAGGATTTAGGTGATTTAACATGCAGTATTTCCATCTTTTTTTTTGAGGGAAAAATCTGCAATTTCTCTTGTTATGGTGCTTTTAGTTAGTTAATTTTGTTGCTGTTGTTGCTATCGCTAATAATCTGCCAGAGCTGTTCTGTCAAGTAATCAGAATCATTTCTCATATTTTTTTAAATGGAAACTGTACATGGACCAAGTGAGCTTATGTTCTCAAGCATTAGATGTATCTTGATAGTATTGTTCTATCTGCACTTGATTATGATTTCTGGATTTTTTCTGAAGCAGATTCAAGTAATTTTGCCTTTTCTCCTGCTTAATACATACATACAGTTTTTTCTGTGCTGAATAATCGCTGACATTGTGCAAGTGTGTCAGATATAGATTTCCTTTCAGGTAAACTTTGTCTTTCTTGCAATTAAAGATTGTATCTCCAAACCGCATGTTTGTGTGTGTATATGTGGATTCCTTCTATTGTAAGAAGATGTATACGTGGACAAATGAAACCTGTATAATTATCTTCTTGTCAGGTTTTAATTTACCTGTCCCATAAATATCTTTCAAGGGATACCTAATTTACAAAGAACACAAAGACCTTGGGGAACTCTTGCAAGGATGGACAGCTGAGGGGGTTACAGGTAAGCACACACTGTACAGCATGGTTCAGTTCTAAACTCTATCGCACTGTGACAGCACTGTGCACAGTGACTCTTTTCTCTTTATGTAGTAGACTGAGGACATTCAGATTTAAACTGCAAAGCATATAATCTGGCAGGTAGCGGCATGTGTGTTTCCTTTCACCGTAAAATGAGTTACTTGTCACCACAAATATATCACTTTTTTGCTCTATTGTATGGTGAAAATCATCCTGATAGTCACTCCAATTTGCAGGCTTTGGAAGTTTGCTAGCTATCATGAGAAAAGTAACAGACTGAATTACAAGTTAGCCTTCAACTGTTGGGTGTCTTAGAGGAAGAAGGAACATGGAAGTACACAGGTTGTAGCTTGTGCAAGAAGAACCTATAATGTGATTACAAAGATCAACCTTGCCACCCGTATCTCCTATTTTTGGCTGCAAACAGCTAAAGCGTGAAGAGGACGAGAGGCTCGTTTCATGATAACAAGTGTCCTGTAACATAAGTACAATGAAATGAGCAGTGCCAAGTGTTAAAGCACAGTAAAGGCAATCCAAGAACGGGTGGCCAAGACATGAACAGAGAGTTGCGTCACGTGGATGTTTACCTGACAGAAAGCGTGGATGTTTACCTGACAGAAAGCGTGGATGTTTACCGGACAGAAAGCAGTCAACCCTAGGCCTGTTTTGAGAATAAAGGTTTATTTCTGTAGTTGGAGAGAAAAATAAGCAACATTTGTTCATGACAAGATCAACCAATCGAGGTGGAGGGCACAAAACAGAGGGGGGTAAACCTGCATGCCAACATGAGGGATGTTGACATGTCACCACACCACAACAAATGGAGGGGGTAGATAATGTCAACGTGAGGGACATTGACATGTCGCCATAACAGGATAAATGGAGGGTAGATTCATGCCAACGTGAGAGACATTGACAGACATGTCGGCGTAACATGACGGATGTTGCCAACACAATATTGACATTGCACAATGCAACATTAGTGTGTCGACACAACCTTGACATGTTAGTGCAGCACAATCTTGACATACCAGTACACTGCAGCACTGACGTATTGGTACAACACAACATCGACAAGTCAGTACAACACATTGTTGACACTCTGTACAATACAACACTGACACGTCAGTACAGCACAACATGTCAGCTCAGTACATCGACATGTTGGTACAACTCCTCATTGACATGTCAATACAGAACACGGACATGTTGGTTACGCACACATGGACAAAGTTGATGCAACATACACATGTTGGTACAACACACCATTTACATGTCATTGTTGACATGTTGAAACAACATGAATCTGACACCCTAATATATTGACATATCAACAGAGGACTATTGGCACACCACAAAAAACAGACAGGTAGGCGCAAGACACAGACTTGTTAGTACAGCACAACACTGACATGTCAGCACAACATAATGTTGTCATAACACAACATGGACGTCATTACAGCAGACACTGGCATATAAACAAACAACTGTTGGCATATCACAACAAATTGACATGGTACAATTTATCGACTTCTGTTGGTGCAACACAACCAACATGATGATACAACTGGCCCTGGCAAGTTGGCACAGCACAGAACATGTTGACATAATATAATAACTGATATGTCAAACCACCACAACAGGCATTGGCGTGTTGGCACAATGGATAACCTCTTTGTGCAGCACAATATGTTACCGGTTTTGGGGGGCGGTATGGCAGACACTGAAATTCAACATGTCAAACATGACATCAACATGGTGACTCGATAGACGTTAATATTTTAGCCTAACAGAAGATGACATGAAAGCATAACAAAATGCTGACATGTTGGCCTAACGGCAGACCAGCATCTCACTACTGACATCGCACATGTCAACACTGACGTCGCACACTAGCATGTGAACACACATCGAAATGTCAACACAACAGATTTGATGCATCATCACAACATAGCAGATACTTGTTGGCATGACAGATATGTTGGAATAATGCGAGACATTGACATGTCTGCGTAAGTCAACAGCCAGTCAGACCAATATGACAGACTTTGGCAGCACAACAGACAATGACGTGCCAGCATAACAGAGCTGACCCTGACAGGTGGATGTTAGAATAGACCTGTGCTGTGGGTCGTACTGATCAATGTACAGGCTGAGAGGCTGACCACTGTCCCTTCACACAGACAAGGGAAATTGTCCAATTAGAGTTACAATGCTCATCTGTCCCAGCAACACAAACGTTCAGAATGATGGGCCAGAAAGGAGAATATAGAATGTGACATCACATCATTCAAGTCGTGTTGGGAATCAGGTTAGCCTGAAAAATAGGACATGAACTGAAACAGTGAAGTTAATCTCTGTCATTTAAAATGCTCTGCTCTGCGTCATTTGAAAAAAAGAAAAGATATGGTTCTGTGTTGTGAAAAAAAAAAGCACATGCAGTGTGCATTTTGTCACTATGTTTAGGACATGGCCTAGATATCTTTCCACTTTTTCCATTTACTTTACACTAGTTCTGGACTACCACCCTTACTCATTATTATTATTCAGTAGGCAGATGTTGCGAAAGTGCAGGGTACTGTTTCCAATGTGTGCAGGTTTGAGGACAAGAACAGAGTGCCAAGGTCTTCCAGTGTTCCCAAATCGGTCTCTTCATGTAATAACATTATGATATCTTCCAGTGTCCCAAGAGGTTGGTTGGTCAGTGTCTACAGGGAATAACATTGAGGTCTTCCAGTGTCCCAGAACTAATGGTAGATCAGTTCTACAGGGAATAACATTGTGAGGTCTTCCAGTGCCCCAGGGATGTTGGTAGGGTACATGTCTGCAAGGGATAAAATTGTGAGGTCTTCCAGTGCCCCAGGGGTGTTTGTAGGTCAGTATCTAAATGTGATAACACTGTGAGGTCTTCTAATGTCCCAGGGGTGTTTGTAGGTCAGTATCTAAATGTGATAACACTGTGAGGCCTTCCAATGTCCCAAGAGTTTTGGTAGGTCAGAGTATACAGGGGAAAACTTTGTGAAGTCTTCCAACGTCCTATGGGTGTTGGCAAAGTCGGTGTTTACAAGAAAGAACATTGTGAGGTCTTCCAGTGTCCTAGGGATGTTGATATGTCAGAGTCTATAACGGATAACACCGTCAATGTCCTGGAATGTCGGTGCGGTCAGTGATCACAGCAAATAACATTGTGAAGTCTTCAGTGTCCCAGAGGTTTTGGCCGGTCGATATCGACAGCAAATAGAATTGTGAGGACTTCCACTGTCCCACAGATGTTGGAACGCCAGTGTTTTCATGGGATAACACTGTGAGGTCTTCCAGTATTCTACATATGTAGGTAGGTCAGTGATTATAGGGGATAACATAGTAAAGTCTTCAAATGTCCCAGGGTGTTTTGCAAGACCAGTCTCTACAAGGGATAACATTGTGAGGTCTTCCAATGTCCCAGGGTGCTGGTAGTGTTAGTGTCTACAGGGAATAATATTGTCAGGTCCTCCAGCATCCTCAAGGTGTTGTTAAGTCATTGTTTACATCACTGTGAGGTCTTCCAATGCCCCAGACGTTTTGGTAGGGTCATACGCTACAGGGGATAACATTGTGATATCTTCCAATGGCCCAAAGGTGTTGGTTGGTCAGTGTTTACAGGGGATAATATTGTGAGGTCTTCTAATGGCCCAGAGGTGTTTGTAGGGTCAGTCCCAGTCTCATTCCAGTAGTAGGCCAAAGGTGTTGGTTGGTCAGTGTTTACAGGGGATAATATTGTGAGGTCTTCTAATGGCCCAGAGGTGTTTGTAGGGTCAGTCCCAGTCTCATTCCAGTAGTAGGCCAGAGGTGTTGGTTGGTCAGTGTTTACAGAGGATAATATTGTGAGGTCTTCTAATGGCCTAGGGGTG
Organism: Conus canariensis; assembly: GCA_033310375.1. Classification (NCBI taxonomy): domain Eukaryota; kingdom Metazoa; phylum Mollusca; class Gastropoda; order Neogastropoda; family Conidae; genus Conus; species Conus canariensis. The sequence goes on from CM065735.1 coordinate 37,798,635, forward strand.
TTTGTAGGGTCAGTCCCAGTCTCATTCCAGTAGTAGGATTGCCAAAGGAAAAATTGATTACACCTGGTAAACAGTTGTTGGGCACAGGTAGGTATCGGTGACATGCAGGTACCTGTGCAGCTATCAGTTACCATTGAGATACCTGTATGCCTACCAGTTACAGTACAGATACAAGCAAAACTGTCCAAGATGGCACAGATACCAATGGCAGTACAAATCTTAATGGTGGCACAGATACCAACAGTACAGACACCAATAACAAAGCAAACTTTTTGTGTAGACAATGCAGATACTAAGGACATTACAGACACCAACGACAGTGCAAACAGAATTAGTAAGAATTAGTACAGATACTAATCACTCAATGCCTGGACTGATACTAATGACAGTATCAGTACAAAAGTATACGTACCAACAGCACTACTATCATTACAAACAGTGAGTGTACAGATTAGATGTACGGACTCAAAACAACAGCATCCACGGCATGCCAGGATTTGCCTGCGTGCCTTGCCTCGACCAGCAAGAACCATCGTTCCAGTGTTCGACAGAAGTCACGGTGAGTGGAGCAAAGGCATGAAGAAATCAGGGGTCTGTGTTCAGGGAAGGCCACTCAATGTGGAGGGAAGGGCTGAAGGAAGCAGAGATCAGGAGAGGTCACTGTGTGGAGGGAAGGGCTGGAGGAAGCAGAGATCAGGAGAGGTCACTGTGTGGAGGGAGGGGCTGAAGGAAGCAGAGATCAGGAGAGGTCACTGTGTGGAGGGAAGGGCTGAAGGAAGCAGAGATCAGGAGAGGTCACTGTGTGGAGGGAAGGGCTGTAGGAATGTTCTTCAGATCCTATGTTCAGGGGAGGACGCTGTATATAGAGGAAGGCTGAAGAAACCAGTGGTCCAGTTACAGGGGAAAGTCAGGTCGTGGAGGGGAGTAACTAATGAAACAGTTGGTCCAATGTTCAGCGGAGGACAGTCGGTTTACATGTGGAGGAAAACGTTGGTCCAGCACTAGAAGAGGTCGCTCTGTGTGGTGGGAAGGACTGATGAAACCATTGTCCCAGTGTTCCGGGAAGTTACTCTGTTCGTGTGTTGAGGGAAGGACCAAAGCATGCATATACACACCCCGGCCTCAATTTTCATTCAAGAAATGTCTTTCCAAGTCAAGTTGAAAAGTTGATTTACTGAGTGCAATTAAACCAAAGTACAAGATCCAATGTAACAATTGTACTTGAAATGTTTGTAACTGAAGTCGTTGACTAAGTCAAATTAAACAAAAGTATTTTCAGTCCAATGAAACCAAGTAACAGACAGACTCGCAACACAACGTGCACAGCAATGCTTACTTTATGCCAAGTACAAAACACAAGGGAATTTTCCACAAAATCGATGTCTTCTTCAGACAACACACACACACACACACACACACACACACACACACACACACTACTCCTCGGGTGGCTGTTTATTGGCGAATGGCCATATGAAGGAGAGAAGTGCAGTTGAACAGAAGTATCTGAACTAAAATATTTGACCTAATTCAATTTCACAACAGTGCGTCTGCTTCACAAACCGATGTCTATTTTTCAAACAGAATCCTTTTAACCCTTTTTCTGACTGCTGGAATATTCATTGTATCTATTTATTTACTTATGGTGTGCTTATAGGCTAGAGCAGATTTGCATCATTGTTTTTCATGCCCAAACAAAAACGGTGCGCATTCACTTTTCTCCAATTTCCTTTTCTCCCCTCCCCTCTCTCTCTCTCTCTCTCTCTCTCTCTCTCTCTCTCTCTCTCTCTCTCTCTCTCTCTCTCTCCTCCCCTCTCCGCCCTCCGGTGAAACTTCACATATAGTTTGCTAATGTGAAGAGTGGTAAGTTTTATAAAGTAGGAAATTTATATGAAAACTAACACATGGTAGCCTATAGCCCCCAGACTGCCTACTGCCATCGGCAGAAATATCACAGCAGGCAAGAGCCTGACTGCTCGCTATGCGTGTTGGACACCAATACGCGTGGTCTGCAGGTAATTCGTGTAGTGATTCGCTGTCATCATTGCACTGGCTCCAACAAATTTGAATGTTCACAAAAACTGCCAGACGTTTTCTAACAGCGATACCCAACACAGCACCCAACATGACCTCTTAACGTCCAAATCGCGCCAGTTACTCTTATCTTCTCTCTCCCAACGCAAGAACCCAGAATGAAGACGACTGGAAAACCAAGCTGTGTTGGTATCGTGTTGATTCTCTCTAGTTTCAGCATCCTCAGGGAGGCCTCAGGCGTGTAAACTAGTCCATATACGCTACATCACATGTGACGGTAGGGCGGATGGGTTACAGCTAGGTAGCTAGACAGCTAGGTATCTAGACTGCTAGAGAGGTAAACAAATGAATAGATACTTAAATAAGGAAAGAACGGGGACAGGGCTGCTGTTGAAGACCATACAGAGGCTTGACCAGAGCATTAACCTGGTGCGCTGGTTAAACCTGGAGTGCCGAGCTAACGTGGTCTGTGCCCAAACTTTCGTTGTGTATGTGTCCATTTATACGAGCGCCCATGCAGGTATGCATGCATATCCGTCCCTGTCAGTGTACGGGCCGTGTGTGTGTGTGTGTGTGTGTGTGTGTGTGTGTGTGTGTTTGAATTACCAGTTACCTGAAAACATGAAAAATATCCATGCATATATGATTGACTCTCTCTCTCTCCGATCATGAATTGATAAAATACTCTTAAGTGAACAAAGAGGAGGACATTCAGGGTCAAAGAGGAGGACATTCAGGGTCAAAGAGGAGGACATTCAGGGTCAAAGAGGACGACATTCAGGGTCAAAGAGAAGGACATTCAGGGTCAAAGAGGAGGACATTCAGGGTCAAAGAGGACATTCAGGGTCAAAGAGGAGGACATTCAGGGTCAAAGAGGAGGACATTCAGGGTCAAAGAGGACGACATTCAGGGTCAAAGAGGAGGACATTCAGGGTCAAAGAGGACATTCAGGGTCAAAGAGGAGGACATTCAGGGTCAAAGAGGAGGACATTCAGGGTCAAAGAGGACGACATTCAGGGTCAAAGAGGAGGACATTCAGGGTCAATTAAGAGGACATTCAGGGTCAAAGGCGAGGACATTCAGGAAGTAAATAAAGAGGAGTACATTCAGGGGGTCAAAAACCTCTGTCAAGGTTGACTAGCCTGACTCACTGTTGTGCTGGTCCTCAGTGAAAGAGAAACGGCCTACTCCTGATGGCATCACCAGTAAAAAGATAATATTGTCTCCCCTTGCACACCCACACACGCCGACACCCCCCCCCCCCCCCCCCCCCCACACACACACACACATTGATAGGAGTGAAACAGACCCTGTCAGCAAGGCAGTCAAGATCTGATCAGCGTGTTGTGTTCATGACTAGTTTTTCATGTCGGTGGGAGTAGCCGAACCTGCCCAGCCAACAAGGCTCTTTCAGGCCTGTGACTTCCAAGGGGGAAAACCCAGTTCAGTTCTGGACAAACAGAACAGACCCAACAGAATCAGGCACAAAAACACACAGCAGTCTATATCCCTCAACATTCGTTATTTTTGCTTCTGCTCAAAAAGGGGCGTGATTACATGTGGATGATATAAATCTACTGAAGACAGAAAGCAGGGTTGTTGTGGACATATCTGTCACAGTAGGATAGAGTGTTGAACTGGAGCTTGCTGTGCAACATGCAGTTGGTTTTTACACACACACACACACACACACACACACACACACACACACACACACACACACACACACACACACCCCCTCCCCTTTGAGTCCCCGAGTTCACTGCTTTGTTGTTTTATTTCTCAACCGTGTCCCTAGCAAACTTTGAGATATCTGTTTCTGGATAACCCCAGTACTCACATTCTGAAGGCGGATAAACTGTGCTGAGGGCGACAGCTCGGATAGCATGCAGGCCTACGGCAACTCTTCACCATCATACGTCCAGTTCCCCAGACATAACTGGAGATAACAGAAAGCAAGCTGGCAGGACGAATACCTCCGCATTTCCCACACTAGCCTTAATGATTTCTCCTAGTATTGGAGTGAGGTTAGTGTGATGGACAGCTAAGTGAAATAAAAGTAATAGTTACATTACTTTGATTTCATAGTGGTTTGTAGAAATACTTATTTTACAGGGAAAACACCTCAGCATTAAGTTCCTCGCCGTGTGTTTAAAGAATATGTATAACTCAGCAAGCTGTCTGCTCTTCCATTAAGTGCTCTTCGCTGACAGAACAGTTTCTGGCTTTGATGACTTGCTAATGAATTATTTCGTCAGCATTTTCAGTGGCATGAAAAGTATTAAGCTGCACCGTATTTGTTGCGATTTTTGGAATGTGTCTTCTCTTTGAAAGTCACATTTTTATGAGAGAAGCACGAGCAAACGATACGGAACACAACTTGAATTGGAAGTCAGTGTATAAAAGTGTACGAGTGACCATCGGTCAGTGTATATAAGTGTAAGAGTGAACATAAAGTCGGTATATAAGAGTGCAAAACATGAAAGTCAATGGATAGAAGTGTAAGAGTGACCAAGCCACTGCATGTAAATCAAGTCAGTGTATGAAAGTTACAGAGTGACGATAAAGTCAGTTTGTAGTAGTGTAAGAGTGACCATTAAGTCAGTATACAGGAATGTAAGAGTGATAAACAAGTCGGTATGTAACAGTGTAAGAGTGATCAGTATGTAAGTGTATGAGTGATAAACAAGTCGGTATGTAACAGTGTAAGAGTGATCAGTATGTAAGTGTATGAGTGATAAACAAGTCGGTATGTAACAGTGTAAGAGTGATCAGTATGTAAGTGTATGAGTGATAAACAAGTCGGTATGTAACAGTGTAAGAGTGATCAGTATGTAAGTGTATGAGTGATAAACAAGTCGGTATGTAACAGTGTAAGAGTAACTATCCAGTCAGTCTATAGTAAAAGGGACCATCCAGTCAGTCTATAGTAAAAGGGACCATCCAGTCAGTCTATAGTAAAAGGGACCATTCAGTCAGTCTATAGTAAAAGGGACAGTCCAGTCAGTCTATAGTAAAAGGGACCATTCAGTCAGTCTATAGTAAAAGGGACAGTCCAGTCAGTCTATAGTAAAAGGGACCATTCAGTCAGTATATAGCGTCAGGGACCATTCAGTCAGTCTATAGTAAAAGGGACAGTCCAGTCAGTCTATAGTAAAAGGGACAGTCCAGTCAGTCTATAGTAAAAGGGACAGTCCAGTCAGTCTATAGTAAAAGGGACCATTCAGTCAGTATATAGCGTCAGGGACCATTCAGTCAGTCTATAGTAAAAGGGACCATTCAGTCAGTATATAGTGCCAAGGACCATTCAGTCAGTATATACTAAGAGTGATTATGCAGTCAGCGTATAGTAAGACTGACTGACCATCCAGTCCGTATGTCGGAATGCAAGCACTATCATCCGTTCCGTATATATAAGTTTAACGTCGTGTCAGTATGTATGAGGGCAAGAGCAACCATCCAGTCAGTATATACACTAAAGCTGACCATCCAGTCAGTATATACTCTGAGTGACCATCCAGTCAGTATATACCGAAAGAGTCGCCATCCAGTCGTTATATACAGACAGAATGGCCATCCAGTCAATACACAGGAGTCTTAAAGTAACCATCCAGTCGGTATATAGTAGGAGTGACCATCCAGCCAGTATATAGTAAGAGTGACCATTTAGCCAGCGTATAGTAAGAGTGACCATCCAGCCAGTATACAGTAAGAGTGACCGTCCAGTCAGTATATAGTAAGAGTGACCGTCTAGTCAGTATATAGTAAGAGTGACCGTCTAGTCAGTATATAGTAAGAGTGACCGTCCAGTCAGTATACAGTAAGAGTGACCATCCAGCCAGTATACAGTAAGAGTGACCATTCAGCCAGTATATAGTAAGAGTGACCATTCAGCCAGCATATAGTAAGAGTGACCATTCGATATATAGTCAGAGTGACCATCCAGTAAGTGTATGGGAGTCTAAGAGTAACCATCCAGTCAGTATATAGTAAGAGTAACCATGTAGTCAGTGTAAAGTAATAGTAATCATCCAATATAGTATATAGTAATGTAACCACCCAGTCAGTACATAGTAAGGGTAACCATCCAATCAGTATAGTGGAGTCCAGGACTGACCACCCAGTCCGTATAGAGGGGTCACATAGTGACCATCAAGTTAGGACACAGGAGTATTAAAATGACCATCAAGTTAGTATAAAGGAGTTTAAAAGTTACCAGCCACTCAGTATATAGTGAGGGTAACCATCCAGTCAGTATATGGAAGTCTAAAAGTGACTAACAAGTCAGTATATAGAACTTTGAAAGAGACCATCAAACTCATTGTATAGGAGTCTGGCAGTGATCATCCAGTCAGTATTTAAGAGTCTGAAAAAGAAACCGTTAAATCAGCGCATGGGAGTCACAGAATGATCATCCCATCAGTGTATAGGAGTCTAAAAGAGATAATCAAGGCAGTATACAGGAGCCACATAGTGACCTTCCTGTCAGTATAAAGGAGTCATAGACTTACCATCCAGTCAGTATACAGGAGTCACAGAGTGACCATCCAGTCAGAAAACATAAGTCATAGAGCTACCATCCAGTCAGTATACAGGAGTCATAGAGAAATCATCCAGTCAGTATACAGGAGTCGCAGAGTGACCACCTGCAGTATACAGAAGTCATAGAGTGACCATCCAGTAAATATATAGAGTCATAGAGTGACCATCCAGTCAGTATACAGGAGTCATAGCGTGATCCATCCAGTCAGTATACAGAAGACACATACTGACCATCCTGTCAGTATAAAGGAGACATAGACTTACCATCCAGTCACTATACAGGAGTCACAGAGTGACCATCCAGTCAGTAAACATGAGTCATAGAGCTACCATCCAGTCAGTGCAGTATACAGGAGTCATTGAGAAATCATCCAGTCAGTACACAGGAGTCGCAGAGTGACCATCCTGTCAGTATACAGGAGTCATAGAGTGACCATCCAGTTAGTATACAGGAGTCATAGAGTGACTACCCGGTCAGCATACAGGAGTCATAGAGTGACCATCCATTTAGTATACAGGAGTCACAGAGTGACTGTCCATTTAGCATACAGGAGTCAATCAGTGACCATCCATTTAGTATACAGGAGTCATAGAGTGACCATCCATTTAGTATAAAGGAGTCATAGAGTGACCATCCATTTAGTATACAGGAGTCACAGAGTGACCATCCATTTAGCATACAGGAGTCATAGAGTGACGTCCATTTAGTATACAGGAGTCAATCAGTGACCATCCATTTTGTATAAAGGAGTTATAGAGTGACCATCCATTTAGTATACAGGAGTCATAGAGTGATGATCCAGTCAGTATACAGGAGTCATAGAGGGACCATCCAGTCAGTAAACAGGAGTCATAGAGGGATCATCCAGCCAGTATACAAGAGGCATAGAGTGACCATTTAGTCAGTATACAGGAGTTGCAGAGTGACCATCCAGTGAGTGTACAGGAGTCATAGAGTGACCATCCAGTGAGTGTACAGGAGTCATAGAGCTACCGTCCAGTCAGTATACAGGAGTTGCAGAGTGACCATCCAGTCAGTATACAGGAGTCATAGAGTAACCATCCAGTCAGTATATAGGAGTCATAGAGTGGCAATCCAGTCAGTGTACAGGAGTCGCAGAGTGACCATCCAGTCAGTATACAGGAGTCGCAGAGTGATCATCCAGTCAGTATATAGGAGTCATAGAGCTAGCATCCAGGCAGTATACAAGAGGCATAGAGCTACCATTTAGTCAGTATACAGGAGTCAGGGAATGACCATCCAGTCAGTATATAGGAGTCACAGAGTGTCCATCTAGTCAGTATATAGGAGTCACAGAGTGTCCATCTAGTCAGTATATAGGAGTCTCAGAGTGTCCATCTAGTCAGTATATAGGAGTCACAGAGTGTCCATCCAGTCAGTATATAGGAGTCACAGAGTGTCCATCCAGTCAGTATATAGGAGTCACAGAGTGTCCATCCAGTCAGTATATAGGAGTCACAGAGTGTCCATCCAGTCAGTATAGGATAAGAGTGTCATCAGTCATTAAAGTCACAGAGTGTCCATCCAGTCAGTATACAGGAGTCACAGAGTGACCATCCAGTCAGTATACAGGAGTCACAGAGTGTCCATCCAGTCAGTATACAGGAGTCACAGAGTGACCATCCAGTCAGTATACAGAAGTCTCAGAGTGTCCATCTAGTTAGTATACAGAAGTCTCAGAGTGTCCATCTAGTCAGTATAGAGGAGTCATAGAGCTACCATCCAGTCAGTATACAGGAGTCACAGAGTGACCATCCAGTCAGTATACGGGAGTCATAGAGTGATCATCCAGTCAGTATACAGGAGTTGCAGAGTGACTATCCAGTCAGTATACGGAGTCATAGAGTGATCATCCAGTCAGTATGCAGGAGTCATGGAGTGACCATCCAGTCAGTATACAGGAGTCATGGAGAAAATCATCCAGTCAGTATACAGGAGTCATGGAGAAATCATCCAGTCAGTATACAGGAGTCATGGAGTGACCATTCAGTCAGTATACAGGAGTCATAGAGTGATCATCCAGTCAGTATACCGGAGTCGCAGAGTGATTATCCAGTCAGTATACAGGAGTCATAGAGTGACCATCCAGTCAGTATACAGGAGTCACAGAGTGACCATCCAGTCAGTATACAGGAGTCATAGAGCTACCATCCAGTCAGTATACAGGAGTCATAGAGCTACCATCCAGTCAGTGTACAGGAGTTATATAGGTATCATCCAGTCAGTATACAGGAGTCACAGAGCTACCACCCAGTCAGTATAGAGAAGTCATGGAGTGATCATCCAGTCAGTATATAGGAGTCACAGAGTGACCATCCAGTCAGTATACAGAAGTCTCGGAGTGTCCATCTAGTCAGTATACAGGAGTCAGGGAGCTACCATCCAGTCAGTATACAGGAGTCACAGAGTGATCATCCAGTCAGTATACAGAAGTCTCGGAGTGTCCATCTAGTCAGTATACAGGAGTCATAGAGCTACCATCCAGTCAGTTATACAGGAATCACAGAGTGACCACCCAGTCAGTATACGGGAGTCATAGAGTAATAGAGGATCATCCGGTCAGTATAGAGGAGTCATAGAGGACATCCAGTCAGTAAACAGGGTCATTGAGGATCATCCAGTCAGTATACAGGAGTCAAGAGTGATCCATCCAGTCAGTATAGCATGAGTCATGAGAGTGAACCTCCAGTCAGTATACAGGAGTCATGAGTGACCATCCAGTCAGTATACAGGAGTCGCAGAGTGACCATCCAGTCAGTATACAGGAAGTCGAGAGGACCTCCAGTCAGTATACAGGAGTCGCAGAGTGAACCATCAGTGAGTGTAAGGGAGTCATAGAGTGACCATCCAGTCAGTATACAGGAGTCATAGAGTAACCACAGTCAGTATACAGGAGTCATAGAGGGACCATCCAGTCAGTATAAGGAGTCATAGAGTGACCACCCAGTCAGTATACAGGAGTCATAGAGTGACCATCCAGTCAGTATACAGGGATTCATGAGAGTCGTGACATCCAGTCAGTATACAGGAGTCATAGAGTGACCATCCAGTCAGTATAGATAGTCAGAGTGACCATCCAGTCAGTTAGATTAGTCATAGAAGGATGACCAGTCAGTTAAAGGAGTCATAGGGCACCATCTAGTTAGCATACAGGAGTCATACAGTAACCATCCATTCATTATACAGGAGTCTAGAGTGATGATCCAGTCAGTATACAGGAGTCTAGAGGTGACCATCCAGTCAGTATAAGGAGTCTTAGAGTGACCATTCCAGTCACTATACAGGAGCCACTAGAATGCATCCAGACATTAGGGTATCTAGAGGATCATCCAGTCAGTATAGAGGAGTCATAGAGGATCATCCGGTCAGTATAGAGGAGTCATAGGGATCATCCAGTCAGTAAACAGGGTCATTGAGGATCATCCCAGTCAGTAAACAGGAGTCTAGAGGGATCACCAGTCAGTATAGAGGAGTCATAGAGGGAACATCCAGTCAGTATAGAGGAGTCATAGAGGGATCATCCAGTCAGTACAGAGGAGTCGTAGAGGGATCATCCAGTCAGTATAGAGAGTCGTAGAGGGATCACCCAGTCAGTATAGAGGAGTCGTAGAGGGATCACCCAGTCAGTATAGAGGAGTCATAGAGGGATCATCCAGTCAGTATAGAGGAGTCTAGAGGGATCACCCAGTCAGTATAGAGAAGTCATAGAGGGATCATCCAGTCAGTATAGAGGAGTCATAGAGGGATCACCCAGTCAGTATAGAGGAGTCATAGAGGGATCACCCAGTCAGTATAGAGGAGTCTAGAGGGATCACCCAGTCAGTATAGAGGAGTCGTAAGGGATCATCCCAGTCAGTATAGAGGAGTCGTATAAGGGATCACCCAGTCAGTATAGAGGAGTCGTAGAGGGATCACCCAGTCAGTATAGAGGAGTCGTAGAGGGATCACCCAGTCAGTGATAGAGGAGTCGTAGAGGGATCACCCAGTCAGTATAGAGGAGTCGTAGAGGGATCAACCCAGTCAGTATAGAGAGTCGTAGAGGGATCATCCAGTCAGTATAAGGAGTCGTAGAGGGATCACCCAGTCAGTATAGAGGAGTCGTAGAGGGATCACCCAGTCAGTATAGAGGAGTCGTAGAGGGATCACCCAGTCAGTATAGAGGAGTCGTAGAGGGATCACCCAGTCAGTATAGAGGAGTCGTAGAGGGATCATGCAGTCAGTATAGAGGTGTCATAGAGGGATCACCCAGTCAGTATAGAGGAGTCGTAGACGGATCACCCAGTCAGTATAGAGGAGTCATAGAGGGATCACCCAGTCAGTATAGAGGAGTCGTAGAGGGATCACCCAGTCAGTATAGAGGAGTCGTAGAGGGATCACCCAGTCAGTATAGAGGAATCGTAGAGGGATCATCCAGTCAGTATAGAGGAGTCAGAGAGGGATCACCCAGTCAGTATAGAGGAGTCATAGAGGGATCACCCAGTCAGTATAGAGGAGTCGTAGAGGGATCACCCAGTCAGTATAGAGGATCATAGAGGGATCACCCAGTCAGTATAGAGGAGTCGTAGAGGGATCACCCAGTCAGTATAGAGGAGTCATAAAGGGATCACCCAGTCAGTATAGAGGAGTCGTAGAGGGATCATCAGTCAGTATAGAGGAGTCATAGAGGGATCACCCAGTCAGTATAGAGGAGTCGTAGAGGGATCACGCAGTCAGTATAGAGGAGTCATAGAGGGATCACGCAGTCAGTATAGAGGAGTCTAGAGGGATCACCAGTCAGTATAGAGGAGTCATAGAGGGATCACCCAGTCAGTATAGAGAGAGGTCGTTAGAGAGGGATCACCCAGTCAGTTAGAGGACGTCAGTATAGAGGGATCACCCAGTCAGTATAGAGGAGTCGTAGAGGGATCACCCAGTCAGTATAGAGGAGTCGTAGAGCGATCACCCAGTCAGTATAGAGGAGTCGTAGAGGGATCACCCAGTCAGTATAGAGGAGTCGTAGAGCGATCACCCAGTCAGTATAGAGGAGTCGTAGAGGGATCACCCAGTCAGTATAGAGGAGTCGTAGAGGGATCACCCAGTCAGTATAGAGGAGTCGTAGAGGGATCACCCAGTCAGTATAGAAGAGTCGTAGAGGGATCACCCAGTCAGTATAGAGGAGTCGTAGAGGGATCACCCAGTCAGTATAGAGGAGTCGTAGAGGGATCACCCAGTCAGTATAGAGGAGTCGTAGAGGGATCACCCAGTCAGTATACAGGAGTCGTAGAGGGATCACCCAGTCAGTATAGAGGAGTCGTAGAGGGATCACCCAGTCAGTATACAGGAGTCGTAGAGGGATCACCCAGTCAGTATAGAGGAGTCATAGAGGGATCACCCAGTCAGTATAGAGGAGTCGTAGAGGGATCACCCAGTCAGTATAGAGGAGTCATAGAGGGATCACCCAGTCAGTATAGAGGAGTCGTAGAGGGATCAAGTTGTTACCTTTCTGTACAAGCCGTCAGTGCCCACAATATGCGTGGCCCGAGACTAGCAGACCTCATCCAGACCAGGACCACTTGCAGAGGGATTGCACGCCGAGGACAGCACGAGCAGAATGATCGACGTCTTCGAATATTAATGACAGAATGGTTTAGGTCTTTCAGTACTTATGGCGTCATGGTGTGTGTCCTTAAATATCAATGACAGAAGAATCTATGACTGAATATTATTGACGTCTAAATGTATGCCTCTGAATATTAAAGACACCGTAATTATTAATGGCGTTGTAATGTATGTCTTTGAATATCAGTGACATTGTAATCTATGTCTTTGATCGTTCACAGCGTCAAAATGTACATCTTTGAATATCAATGACATCATCATCAATGTCTTTGAATATTAGCAGCATCGTAATGTATGTCTTAAATAGAACTGACATTGTATTCTGTGGGCTTTTTTTCCCCAGCATCAACAACATATAGTTAACATTATATAATCTATGTCTTTAACTATCAATGGTACAATTATTGATATCTTCGATAATTAACAATAATTTACAAATTAGATAACCATATTTTTTGTTAGAGGTCCATATCTTTAAATACAAATGACATAATTGCCCTTGAAAATCAACTACGTGCCGGTGTGTGTCTTTGAAAATCAACAACATACCGGCCTGTGTCCTTAAAAAAACAAATTAACAATAGAAGAGCCCATATCTTTTAAAATCAACATCGTGACAGCCTGTCTCTGAAAATCATCAAAGTATTTGGATACGTCAAAAAAAAAAAAAAAAAAAAAAAAAAAAAATCAACAATGTTACAGTCATGAAGGTGAATCTTAAATGAAGCAGAGAACGGTAAACAGTCAGTAACGAACAAGTGGGGTAACTCTGGCTCCCATGATGACATAAATACACGCCATGAGTCCAAACGAATGCTGCTTACGACACCAAATCGCCTAGAAGAAAGATAACACAGAGCACACAAAAAGAACAAGGAGACTTCTCTCCTGGCTCTGTTGTCATGTCTGCTTGGCGATTTGGTGTCGTGAGCAGCAACTGTTTGGAGTTATGGGCGTGCATTTATTTCATCATGGGAGCAAAAGTTAACCTACTTGTTCGTTATTTTGTAACAGTCTTACGTCTAGCCTAACAATCTACTCTCTTTCTCTCTCTCTGTGTGTGTGTGTGTGTGTGTGTGTGTGTGTGTGTGTGTGTGTGTGTGTGTGTGTGTGTGTGTGCGTGAAATCAACAAGTAACACTCCATCATTTCTAAAAATTAACGACGTAAAAGTTTGTCTTTAAAAACAAACAACGAGACAATCTATGTTTATAAAGAAAAAAAAAAAACGTCTGTCTTTGAAATCCAAGAGCACAACAGTGTATGTTTTTGAAAATCAACAACATAACAGGCTAATCCCGTAAAAGTCAACAACATAAGAGGTTATGTTTGTGACAACAACATAGCATTGTATGCCAGTGAACATCAAGGGCATCCAGGTGTGCGTAGAGAGCACTGAAGGGTGCGGTGCGTAGACTCCACCCACCTGCCAGTGAAGCCATAGTCAACAGCGTGGCGGACCAGGCCTGGGGATGTGTGAGTGGAACAACAGAAGGGAAGGACATTTACGACATCTGCAAAACCTGACAGACAAAACATGTCTACACACAGCAAGCCTATTGTGTCAAATGACTTACATTGGACACAACCATGGTTTTGGAACCATACGCATCTGATACATACTAGCTTTGATTCAAATAAAAGTTGTTTTCATATCTAATTTTTCGACAAACCAGAGGTTTGCACGTTGGGGAAAAATTGAATATCAACAATACTAATGCATATAGACTTACTTCGAAAACATCTACAAGTTTGCTCTGCTTTGTTTTGAGCGAACTTTTTTTTT
>CM065735.1:37822615-37840115 GCA_033310375.1 Conus canariensis
ATGCTCTGATCTGATCTCTGCACGTCCGCCCGCCACTGCTTGCACCCAACCCTGCTTTCTTTGTGCCTTTTGCGTGTCGCTGAACCAAAGGGGCATATTGGACACAACGCGCACAACAATGGAGGGCGACTGATACGTTATTTTTGACCCTGGCAAATGGTGACGTTACAGTCCTGTTAGTCTGCCTCTGTTAAAAACGAGGGTTGCCACATCAAAGGTTGCGCTAAAGTTGACCCGACCCGGTGATGCAATGTTCAGGGTAAGGCACGCAGCAGACGTTCCGTGACCGAACTCGGGATTTAACGATAATCGGCGCGTTCTCGAGAACAACAGAAAACAGATCTTATCCGAAAAAAGAGCAGGTGCAAAATAAAGACTGCAGGGAAAAAAAAAATTGAAGAGAATAGATCCCCAAAGTATCTGGGAAGAAATAATTGGGCACCCCGCCTCTTCCAGCCTGGATTAGAAGCGACTAGATGAGAATGAAAATGGCGGCCATTATCATGTACAATCTTTAAAAAAAAAATATCAAAAACATGATATTCAGTGGTTTGTTGATTTAAAACCATTGGCAGAGAACACCGATTTGAAAGGTCGTCCAGACTGATCACAGTCGAAGAAGAGAAGTTCAACAAGGTCGTCCACTTCCTGCAGGCCTCAAAGGAGGTCGTCACTCACATCCCAAGATTTTATGACTCATGTTGTGCATGTCACACACACACACACGCGCACGCACACACACACACACACACACACACACACACACACACACACACACACACACACACACACACACACACGGTGTCACCATGTTTCAACATCAGGACAGTGGATCGCCCTGTTTCCTGGTCCATCCATACTTGATAACCCAATATCATACCATAACATGCCACAGACATAATTGATTATTGACATATAATTCTGTGACATAATCAGGGAGAAATCCAGGCATGCATGACATGCAGGGAGAAGACTTCAGGCATGCATGGCATAGTCAGGGAAAAGTCTTCAGACATGCATGAAGTCAGGGAGAAGTCTTCAGACATGCATGACATAATCAGGGAGAAGTCTTCAGACATGCATGACATAGTCAGGGAGAAGTCGCCATACATGCATGGCATAGTCACGGAGAAGTCTTCAGGCATGCATGACATAATCAGGGAGAAGTCTTCAGAATGCATGACATAGTCACGGAGAAGTCTTCAGACATGCATGACATAATCAGGGAAAAGTCTTCAGACATGCATGACATAGTCACGGAGAAGTCTTCAGACATGCATGACATAATCAGGGAAAAGTCTTCAACATGCATGACAATCAGGAATCTTCAGACATGCATGACATGGTCAGAGAGAAGTCGCCTGGCATGCATGATATAGTCAGGGAGAAGTCTTCAAGCTGGTTGTCGGGACAGCAACTGATGAACTGTCGTGTTATTAGATATCAATGGAACAAAGTTGACATAATTCAACCAATCGCATAGCGCGACACATTCGTGGACAGATTAAAAAAAAAAAAGTGACAGTGATTAAAACCACCACCATCACGAACACCATCACACCACCACCACCGCCACCAAACTTGAAGACAACGTCTAAACCATCTGGTTTCTGATTCTGTCTCTTTCCGTTACCCTCATCTTGCCTCCATACAAGCAAGACACATGTTGCCTTCAAGATCTGGAGGTCACAACGTACACCTTTCTCATTATGTACCGCCATCAAAGTGAAAATATGGCAGAACAAGAACAAAAAAATGGCGGTTGTGATTTCGTTTATGCAGTTCTACAATATCTTATTCGACTTTTTTTCTTTTACAGGTCAGTGCAATAGTCATGGATTGCAATTTACAATCTACATGTCACTGCCGATAGGAAGTGAACTGGATGTTTTCATTACAGGCCAGTGCCGACAAGGTAGTGAAAGGGTTTAACTGTGCGTAGTATTGTGAACTCTTCTGTATGAAGTGAGTTAAGCCTTGCGCGTGCATTAACTACAGAAGCCATATATGGAGAATCTATTGCCATAAAAAAGATTATACACATCAAAAAATTCTCTGAAGCGAAAAGGTCCACAGATTCACTATGCATGACAGCTTTAGTAATCCCCACAATTTCGGGTAATACCGTACAATGGCTGCATCGTGTATCTTTTCTCAGCCTGTTCATCAACTCACCCTGAAGTCTTGTGATACCACGAATTAAAACTGTTACATTGATACCGATATTCCAAATCTTTTTTTTCAGTTGTTCCACCTTAGCTAAAAAAAAAAAAGAAAAAAGGCGACTTTCTGTATAGGTCCAGTTTTCCTTTCTCAAAGTTCCCACTTCCTCTCGCAGATCATTGAGCCCACTCTCTATACAGCGCAGCAATATCGCCTCAAAGGTCCTCCAAACTTCTGTCGAAATAACCAAACTACAGTCCACTTGTTAATGACGTCAGCCATAGTTGACAGCTGAAGAAGAGTCGAAGTCGTCTGTCTGCTGTCTGGGAAGCACGGTCCACTCCGTGCTGGTCCTGCGTCCTGTCGTGGCCCAGGCTGTTCAATCTTAGCTGCTGGAGGTTGTTAGGTCCAGGACTCTATTCGATGTTCCGTAACGTAGACACAAAATGATGAACAAGGCGAGTGACACGGCAGCTTTGATTCGCAATATCGAACAACGAAATGCATGGCAATTTTTAGTTGCTCTGTTCAACGCAGACGCCTGAAGCAGAGGGACTGAAGTACGTGCCAGGTCGATTTGCTAACAAAGTACAGGGTGTCATTCTGCATCCATCCTCAACAATGGACGGAAGCAAAGGGACAGTGTCACAGTGACCCGCACTCTGCAAGGCGGGTCACACCCAGAGAGAGAGAGAGAGAGAGAGAGAGAGAGAGAGAGAGAGAGAGAGGAGGAGGGGAGGGGGAGGGAGGGAAGGATCGAGAGAGACAGAGATATTACACGAGACACTTAGAAGGAAAGGTGACAACAAGGGCAGAGACAACATGATAATTGCCCTCTGTGTGTGTGTGTGTGTGTGTGTGTGTGTGTGTGTGTGTGTGTGCGTGCGTGCGTGCGTGCGTGCGTGCGTGCGTGCGTGGTGTGTGTGTGTGTGTGTGTGTGTGTGTGTGTGTGTGTGTGTGTGTGCATGCGTGTGTGTGTGTGTGTGTGTGTGTGTGTGTGTGTGTGTGTGTGTGTGTGAGAGAGAGAGAGAGAGAGAGGAGAGAGAGAGAGAGAGAGAGAGAGAGAGAGAGAGAAAGAGAGGACTGACCGACGAATCGTTTGTCACCAGCAGTGGGTCGTTTTTCACCTCCTTAGCACGGCACTGCAGAACCGAGGGTCTTCTGCAATGCGTTAGACTACTTCGACAACAAGGGAAACTAAGCTAACAATCCAGCTTTCTCCACTGTTCCAAATGATCAGAGGACAGTCTCTGGATACATTTTTTTTTATTTTATAAAGTTTATGAGAACCCAGGAGAGTTTAATTCAGCGAGTCTGAAGGAAACAAACAAAATATAACTCACTTAATAAATGCCGAGGAGACAGACAAACCGTCAGTCGCAGAGACATGACGTGAAGGAGACAGACAAAATGTGCATTCACTAGATAAATGACAAGCAGGAGACCTACAAAACGTCAATCAAATATACACAACGTAAATGAAACAAGCAAAACGTCACTCACAGATGTATGACGTGACTGAGACGGACAAAACCTCACTCATAGATGTATGACGTGAATGGTATGATGTCACAATTATATGACGTGAAGGAGACAGACAAAACGTC
Organism: Conus canariensis; assembly: GCA_033310375.1. Taxonomy (NCBI): domain Eukaryota; kingdom Metazoa; phylum Mollusca; class Gastropoda; order Neogastropoda; family Conidae; genus Conus; species Conus canariensis. The sequence goes on from CM065735.1 coordinate 37,826,386, forward strand.
ACTCATAGATGTATTAAGTAAAGGAGCAAGACAAAACATCACCCACATACGTATGACGTAAATGAAACAGGAAAACGTCATTCACAGATACATGACGTGAAGGAAACAGGCAAATTGTCACAATCATATGACGTTAAGGAGACAGACAAAATGTCACTCACAGATAAATGACGTGCAGGAGACAGACGAAACGTCATTAACAGATATATGACGTTAAGGAAACAGGCTTATCACTCATGAAAACAGGCGAACAGGACTCACGACAACAGATAACAGAAATCATGATCCACGAAAAAGATTATCTAGACTAATATAAACAGACATTATAACTCCAGTAACTAGGACTCATGTGAACAAATTATTTTTACGTATAGAAATAGGTACTTATGCTCCTTAAGGCATGCTTTGTGCGTGCTCGCCTTCTATGTCAACACAGCGCAAGCTTTTGAGAGTGGTGCGTGGCTGCTCCCACCTGGTTGGTTCGGCAGTTGAGAACAGTACTTCCCTGAATTCCACTGGCACCTTTGCGTGTATCTTGTCCGCTTTCTGAATGACTCTATAGAAAGGCTCAGTGGTGTGAGGAAGACCCACTGGCCACAGGGAAAGCCCTGCTTACAGCGTGAACGACTGCAACTGCGGATCTTCTTCAGACTGTATGACCGCATGGCGAGAGGTCAGCTACATCTGGTGTTGTACTGTTTTCACTTGTCAGCTAAACAGCGACGAGCGGAGCTGCAGGATGCGCTCAGCAGTTTGCTTGGTGGCGGCATACTTTGCTGGTGGGCGTTGCTGTCATGAAATACGGGCTAATACACCAACGGTGGCGTTTCCATTGAGGGTGTTTTTCAAGCGAACCTGGTGGCTATTTCACAGTAGCATCTGTCAGGGATCAGTTATGCCCCTTGACGTCTTAATGGAATGTTCTGTGCGTACCCTATGTCAACACAGACCGGGCTTCCGAGGGTGGTGCAGGACTGATCAGGCTGGTTGGTTTGGCAGCTGAGGACAGTACTTCTGTGGGTCCCACTGACACTTTCGGGTACACCTCTTTCGTCTCATAGAAACAGATCATGGACCTCAATGGTAATTACGAGTCATGAAAACACGTCACAATGACTCCACTGCATGCACACTGCTATCATAAGTATTGCTGTGCCGACTGTCAGACTTAAACAGACAGCTTTGGTCAGAGTTCAGGGTTACAGTAAGGGTCAAGCAGCAACAAAAAAGTTTGAACAGATGAAAATCATCCTGGCTCTGTGACAAATACCTTTTCTGAATGTGAAAAAGATGGTTTTATCCAGGAATTTGGGGTCAGTAAATTAGTTCAATGTCATATGTCAGCAAAAACTATCAGAATGATGTCCGACTTGTGGATTCTTTGTGTTTCTAAGCCATTAGTAGGACACAAGGATTTTGAAGTGAAAATTCCTGCAAACGACATGAAAACGAAGGGTCATGTGGATCGTGGTTGCATAGAATAAGAAACGAACCTGAGACCTGCCTCAGAGTCAGGTATGGTATGGGTGAAGGGCTACTGTGCAATGAATATGGTTTGGTACTGACTGATCTGCTGACAAAAGCCAGGTGCAGCTTTGAGTGTAATAGAGAACATATAGTGTTTTGGATCTAAACGGTAACCGTGGGCTCAACCTTTGCAAAGGCGCAGAATGACTTATATGACTGCTACAATTCACCGTTTTTACGGGTCTTGTTTACTAGGATTATAAAGAGTTTTTTTTCTTTTCTTTTTTTTTTTTTTGAAGGGGGGGGGGGGGGGGGGGGGGAGTGTCCTTTCTTGATGTCACAATCAGTGAAAGACAGTTTCACATAACAATTACAGTTTTCGCGTCATGATCACTGTCCTCTTGTTATCTAATTACTTTTTTTTTTATATGAAGAGAAATAAAGGGATTTTGATGCTAGCACGCTGCCATATGTTCCCCTCACGTTGCTCTTTACTCTGCTGCGGCGTTCTTCTCTTCTACAAGAACATGCGATTCTGTGTCCCTCTAACACCTGTCTTTGAAGCAAACAGGACCGGTCTGGGAGGACAGTGGAGGGAAGAAGAGGACGGCGAGGGTGGGGGAGTTGGGGGAAGGGTGCAAGGTGCAATGGAACACGGGGGCGGCTATCAGACGAAGCAAATGAAGGAGGGAAAAAACCGCAGAAGATATAAAGCATGTCGCTCGCGCACCCCTTCTCTGATCCCGTCGTCCTTTGCCTAAAAACAGGAAGTGTGTGGAGAGTGACCTTTTCCTGATGAGGATATTATTAGCAAGGTTTGGGAGCTATCTTCCTTTGGTGCCTCCTCCCCCCCCCCCCCCCCCCCCCCCCCCCCCCCCTCTCCTTGAGGCCATCCCACCCCCACAAACATTTCGATGCTTGGCGATGTCCTGTTCATAGCGCACGAGGAACTGACTTTGTTAAAAGAGATACTTGCTTATTGATACTGACTTTGTCAAAAGAGATACTTGCCTATTTGATACTGACTTTGTCAAAAGAGATACTTGCCTTTTTGATACTGACTTTGTTAAAAGAGATACTTGCCTTATTTGATACTGACTTTGTTAAAAGAGATACTTGCCTTATTTGATACTGACTTTGTCAAAAAGATACTTGCTTATTGATACTGACTTGTTAAAAGATACTTGCCTTATTTGATACTGACTTTGTTAAAAGAGCTACATACATTATTTGATACTGACTTTGTTAAAAGAGCTACATGCATTATTTGATACTGACTTTGTTAAAAACAACAACAACAACAATGCATTATCTCATGTCGACTTTGTTTACAGAAATGCACGCATTATTCAATACTGACTGCATTATTTAATACTGACGTTGTTAAAAGAGATACACGCATTATTTAACATTGACTTTGTAAAAAGAGATACACATATAATTCAATACTGCCTTTGTAGAAATAATGCACTCAATATTTGATGCTGAATTTATCAAGAGAGATACACGCATTCTTTGACACTGACTTTGTTAAAAGAGATGCACGAATTATTTGACACTGACTTTGTTAAAAGATACATACAGTATCTGACGCTGAATTTGTCGAAGCATACACGCATATGATTTGATGCTGACCTAGTCAAAACAGACTAATGCACCATTTGATGTTAACTTTGTTCCGCGCGCGCGCGCGCGCGCACACACACACACACACACACACACACACACACACACACACACACACACACTACTTGATGCTTGCTTTGTCAAAACAGACAAACACATTATTTGAAGCTGACTTGTCGAAACAGACATACACATTATTTGGTGCAGATTTTTTTATCGAAACAGACATACACATATTTTGATGCCGGCCGATTTTGTCCAAACAAATTATTTGAAGGTGACATCGATGAAATTGACACAATTACTTAATATTACTTTTATCAGAACAGACACCTGCATTTCTGTCGCTGGCTTTGTCAATACAGATATACACATTATTTCATTCCCACTTTGTCAAAACAGATATACACATTATTTCATTCCCACTTTGTCAAAACAGATATACACATTATTTAAATTCCCACTTTGTCAAAACAGATATACACATTATTTCATTCCCACTTTGTCAATACAGATATACACATTATTTCATTCTTATTTGTCAAAACAGGCAAACACATTATTTAATGCTGACTTTGTCCAAGCAGACACATTCATCTTCTGATACTGACTTTGTCATAAAGACAAAGTCATTGTTTGGTGCTGAATTTGTCAAAATAGATTTAGATGCTGACTGTCAAAACAGACACAGTCTTATTTGATGCTGACTTTTCCAAAACAGACACATTCATTACTTGATGCTGACTTCATCAAAACAGACACATTAGTCTTAGATGCTAACTTTACTAAAACAGACACGCTCATCATTTTTTTTGTGGCCAACTCTGGGGAAAGGTCCAGTGACGGTGAGGAAACACTCACCAACCGCAGGAAAAGTCCTGTTGACAACGGGAAACACTGTGACCTGGGATTCTCTTCAGAGAGCACGTAAGATCTCATGGCAAGAGTTGTACTGTCTTCACCTGTCAGCGCAACAGCGAGTGAGGCTGCGGAATGCACACGGCAGTTGCTTGATGGTGGCATCTGTCGCTGGTGGGCTCTGCAGTCATGAAACTGGTGTGGAAGTGTTGATACAGCTTGAGGTGTTTGCTGTTTTTCTTTCAAACGCTGATCACTTCTCTGGCGAAGATGATACCGATTTCTCCTCTGAATTCCTCCCATGGTTTGCGCAACGTATGACCAGGCATTATTTTGCAGTGATGATGGTGTTGATCGTGAAGGATGCACAACAGCTTTTGTATCAGTTGGTGCTTTCATCCACACTGGTTGTCCAAATTTCAGCTCTGGCAGTGGTATAGTTTGTGATGCTTATCAAAGTATGTAGAACTGACCATTGTTACAGTGGACTTAATTACCTAAACTGGAAATAAACTTTGCAACAGCTGACCGGTGATGATGCGGAGCGTTAAGTCTGTCCAGCACACTAGAGCGTCTTGCTTTTTGATTGGCCCGTACCATGTTGACCAGAACGTGGCTCGTCGTAGCAGACGCTAACTCTACATCTTAAGTTCATGAGATTCCAGTCTCCAGTTCAGATTCCGTAGAGTACTCTCGTCTTAGCCGAAGGACAGTGTCACACTGGCTTTTTGTTGTAATCCGGTGACTAGATAAAGAAACTTGTACACACTGTCCAGGACAGGGTGGACCCCAACTATCCATTCTGTAGTGTCTATTTGCCCATGTGGCGTTTGTATGTGTTCTTATGATGTTGAAATGCAGTGCATTTCTTCAATTTTTTCACAATTCAAAACTATCTGCGAGTGAGAAAGCAAACGGGACGACAGACACTCTCAGCGTGACTTGCTCTTATCCGGCGAAAGGATGTCGACAGTGTGGCCATCATGTCATCAGTTGTGTTTGATTCTTTTGAAGATGCACTCTTGAATGATTTGATCAGCTGAAGATGTGGCTTTGTTTTCTGTGTAAGTTTGACAGACTTCAAAAGACCTTCAATATGGCACTGGGCTATAATGTCAAGAACTACAGACACTATAGCACCCAAACTCACCGTGTGTGCTGGTCAGCACTCACGCCAGTTGTACTTCGTCGGTGATACTTGAAAATGTGATGCACGATGAGAACAGCACAACACACAGCATTATTAAATGGACACAGAATGCTGGATCTTACTGTCGTTTTTGTGCAACGATATGTGGAACATCTATCTATCTCTCTGTCTGTCTGTCTGTCTGTTGTCTATCTATCTATCTATCTATCCATCCTATCTATTTATTTCTGCGCGCGCGCGCGCGCGTGTGTGGGTGTGTGTTGTTGTGTGTGTGTGTGTGTGGTGAGAGAGAGACAGAGAGAGAGAGAGAGAGAGACAGACAGACAGACGACAGACAGTACAGACGAGAACAAAGTAATTTCGCCTCACACCAACTAAAATTCATAATAAACAAATGAGAAATAAAATTTCGCCTCAAAACCATTTCTTACCGCACTTGATGATCAGACTGAAGAATAGAATCTTGTTCCTAAACCTTTCTTTTAACGCCGTTGGTGTCAGGACTGCGGGTACAGTATGGCCTGCGTGCGTGACGTGGTGTGAAGGGGGTAGGGTCAGATAGGGACAGTGTGTGGGGTTTGGGTGCGGGGAGTGGAGGCGGCAATAGCGATGGGAAGATGACGGTGAGTTTAGTGAAAGAGAGTCAACAGTGTGCGCGGTAATATGAGGCGATGAGGCGGGGCGGGGGAGAGAAAGGATGGCGTGCAGGAAGGGGGGGGGGGGGGGGGGGGGGGGGGGGGGGGGGGGGGGGGGGGGGGGGGGGGGGAGCGCGGGAAAGCTAAGGAATTCACAGACGCTACTGCTGTTCAGCAGGAATGATCTCCTGGCGCTCTGTCTCCGCTTGCCTGTCTGTTTGCATCTGATTGTCCACCTTGAGCTCTCTCTCTCTCTCTCTCTCTCTCTCTCTCTCTCTCTCTCTCTCTCTCTCTGCGCTAGATGTCTTCCTCACCCCTCACCCCTTCTCCAGAGACAAGTGAGGGTAGAAGGTATGGTCCTTTAAGGAAAGGCCTTTGGAGGGAGTTCACATTTACATGTGATGAGGTATTTTGTAGATCAAAGTGCTTTCACCTTTTTTTTTCTTTCTAGAACTGGAATGTGTAAATTTCCGGGTACCAGTCATTGAAACGAATTTTTGTTTTCCTCGGGATTATCAAAGCTACTCAAGAATGGCTTAAGTGTAATTTTCCCAAGGCTTATGCATTTAGAAATACTTGGGCCCCGAATTGACAGATAGAATTTACACACGGACAGGCGTGAGATTAATTGAAATTTCATGCCAATACTTTGTTTTTAACATAAAGCTAAAAAATCAATCAAAGGCTACAAACACGTGGGAAATAAAGCAAGTCTCCATCAAACTGATTCTCCATGTAGTTGCAAAGTGAGGCGACTGCAGGCGGAAATCTAAACAGATTTTAAATGTAATTAATAGCGAACCGCCAAGAAAACGTAGACAAACGAATCACAAGTCAAAACACGACGCGTTTCGACCTCTTAGGTCTTCTTCAGGCAAAATACAAAACACTCAGGACAACAAAAATGAACGAGCAATCACTTATCTTCATTCACTTCAGCGCAAGATGGGCATCGTTTGTCTACGTTTTCTTGGCGGTTCGCTATTAATTACATTTAAATTTTGATTTTCCATGGTTGTCATCCTCTTTCAGATAGGGTATTTACAGTCATTTGGCTGGTTGTAGTCCTGTAGGATCACGAGGGCTTATCTTCTTTTAAACTTGTCCCGCTGGAGAAGGAGAGGGATGCCTTCCCTGTGGGTGACATCACTGACTGATGTTGGCCTGCTGTCCTGGTCAGCTAGCCGTTGGACTCGTGTTGGCAGGGGTTCCAGGTCCATCCTGGCCCACAACTCATGGATGGACCCGCCATGTCCATGGAGTGGACAGTGGCTGTACACCTAGTATCACTGACAGCAACCCGCCATGTCCATGGAGTGGACAGTGGCTGTACACCTAGTGTCACTGACAGCAACCCGCCATGTCCATGGAGTGGACAGTGGCTGTACACCTAGTGTCACTGACACTGGACATGGTGGGTTGCTGTCAGTGACACTGTCACAGCCACTGTCCACTCCATGGACATGGCGAGTTGCTGTCAGTGACACTAGTGTACAGCCACTGTCCACTCCATGGACATGGCGGGTTGCTGTCAGTGACACTAGGTGTACAGCCACTGTCCACTCCATGGACATGGCGAGTTGACACTAGTGTACAGGCACTGTCCATCCATGGAATGGCGGGTTGCTGTCAGTGACACTAGGTGTACAGCCACTGTCCACTCCATGGACATGGCGGGTTGCTGTCAGTGACAGCAACCCACCATGTCTGTGGAGTTAACAGAGGCTGTTTGTACACCTAGTGCCAGTGACAGCAACCCACCATGTCTGTGGAGTTAACAGAGGCTGTTTGCACACCTAGTGTCAGTGACAGCAACCCACCATGTCTGTGGAGTTAACAGAGGCTGTTTGTACACCTAGTGTCAGTGACAGCAACCCACCATGTCTGTGGAGTTAACAGAGGCTGTTTGCACACCTAGTGTCAGTGACAGCAACCCACCATGTCTGTGGAGTTAACAGAGGCTGTTTGTACACCTAGTGTCAGTGACAGCAACCCACCATGCCTGTGGAGTTAACAGAGGCTGTTTGCACACCTAGTGTCAGTGACAGCAACCCACCATGCCTGTGGAGTTAACAGAGGCTGTTTGTACACCTAGTGTCAGTGACAGCAACCCACCATGTCTGGAGATGACAGAGCCTGACCTGTACTCTTAGTCTCATGGATTCCGGCTGGTAGAGTCCTCAAATTCGCCTTCTGAACTTTTTTGAACGTGTGTGGTGTCAGTCAGCATGATGTGGTTTAGCAAAACTGTTGTACATTTAATTTGCCTGTCTCCTCTTTAAGGGCATAGCATTAATTGGATTCGAGACAGTAGAGACTGATAACTGGCCCAAGTTAATCAATTTAAGAGAAATAACTATATAACTTTAGTCAATAATCATGTGATTGAAGTAATCACATAATTTGAACATATAAAGAAAGACATCAGTTGAACTAATTCATCTAAGCGTTTTGACGAACAGACATAAGTTAATAAGCTAACCATCTGAATACATAAAAAAAACAGAAAAAAGTCAATCATTCGAACATAATTAACCAAGCTCTGAGACAAGTTATAACTAATCTTGAAAAATGAATGATTTCACAGTAAAGCACATCAACAGGATTTAACAACTAGATACTATTGACTGACGAGGTGGCAGCCCTAACATGTCCCTTCATGGCTGGGCTACAAACAACAGAATTTGATTTGTACATTTGGGTCGGGCCTGTGAGCTGGTTTGAGTGTGTTGGATCTCAGAAGTGGGAATTGGTCATTTCCCATGCTGACACACACCTGGGTCCATATCTTAGTTTCAGTGGGCACTTGCATATTTTCAGTTTATATTTTCAGTTTAACGGCTGTAGGCGTGTGTCCGTGCAGCGTTTATCCTGTTCTTTTATTATAGGTGGCCGCCAAGATAGGGACAGTCCAAACAAAGGCTGAGTGTGACAAATCCTTTCACTAACTGGCAGGTGTCACACGATAGCGACGGTCCAAACAAAGGCTGAGTGTGACAAATCCTTCCACTAACTGGCAGCTGAGTGTGACAAATCCTTCCACTAACTGGCAGCTGAGTGTGACAAATCCTTCCACTAACTGGCAGCTGAGTGTGACAAATCCTTCCACTAACTGGCAGCTGAGTGTGACAAATCCTTCCACTAACTGGCAGCTGAGTGTGACAAATCCTTCCACTAACTGGCAGGTGTCACAAGATAGCGACAGCCCAAACAAAGGCTGAGTGTGACAAATCCTTCCACTAACTGACAGCTGAGTGTGACAAATCCTTTCACTAACTGGCGGGTGTCACAAGATAGCGACAGCCCAAACAAAGGCTGAGTGTGACAAATCCTTCCACTAACTGACAGGTGTCACAAGATAGCGACAGCCCAAACAAAGGCTGAGTGTGACAAATCCTTCCACTAACTGGCAGCTGGGTGTGACAAATCCTTCCACTAACTGGCAGCTGAGTGTGACAAATCCTTTCACTAACTGGCAGCAGTCACAAGATAGGGACAGCCCAAACAAAGGCTGAGTGTGACAAATCCTTCCACTAACTGACAGGTGTCACAAGATAGCGACAGCCCAAACAAAGGCTGAGTGTGACAAATCCTTCCACTAACTGGCAGCTGGGTGTGACAAATCCTTCCACTAACTGGCAGCTGAGTGTGACAAATCCTTCCACTAACTGACAGGTGTCACAAGATAGGGACAGTCCAAACAAAGGCTGAGTGTGACAAATCCTTCCACTAACTGGCAGGTGTCACAAGACAGCGACAGTCCAAACAAAGGCTGAGTGTGACGAGTTCCCCAGCTTAAACAAGCCAGCCAAAAGTTTACTTACACGTGCAGTGATTATAGTTGACATGGGTTGATTATACGTCACTCTCATGCCGTCAGTCAGGCATCTCGGCTGGTGGCATCAAACACCAAATGCCACTGTGCCCCGTCTTGTGGGAAGGTTTTGGAAAGAAGTACTCCTGCTTCTCCTCTGAGAATGCCACAAGACACAGGGGAGGTAGGAGCAGCAGATGCATTTAGATATCAGAGAGAGGGTGAGATGATAACTGGCCAAGCCACTGTGATCACCCACATATGTGAAAGAGTAGCAGGAGGTGGGGTGAGGTCCCTTCCATATGTGCTGTCTGCTCTCCTTTGTTGACCAATGCACGGGTTTTCTGTCTGTCTGCTCTCCTTTGTTGGTCAATGTACAGGTTTTCTGTCTGTGCCTTGACTGCTTCTCCTTTGTTGGACAATGCACGGGTTTTCTGTCTGCTCTCCTTTGTTGGACCAATGCATGGGTTTTCTGTCTGCTCTCCTTTGTGGCCAATGCACGGGTTTTCTGTCTGCTCTCCTTTGTGGTCAATGTACGGGTTTTCTGTCTGCTCTCCTTTGTTGGTCAATGCACGGGTTTTCTGTCTGTCTGCTGTCCTTTGTTGGTCATGCACGGGTTTTCTGTCTGTCTGCTGTCCTTTGTTGGTCAATGCACGGTTTTCTGTCTTTGCTCTCCTTTGTGGGTCAATGCACGGGTTTTTCTCCTTTGTTGGTCAATGCACGGGGTTTTCTCCTTTGTTGGTCAATGCACGGGGTTTTCTCCTTTATTGGTCAATGCACGGGGTTTTCTCCTTTGTTGGTCAATGCACGGGTTTTTCTCCTTTGTTGGTCAATGCATGGGTTTTTCTCCTTTGTTGGTCAATGCACAGGTTTTTCTCCTTTGTTGGTCATGCACGGGTTTTCTCCTTTGTTGGTCAATGCACGCGGTTTTTCTCCTTTGTTGGTCAATGCACGGGTTTTTCTCCTTTGTTGGTCAATGCATGGGTTTTTCTCCTTTGTTGGTCAATGCACAGGTTTTTCTCCTTTGTTGGTAGTGCACGGGTTTTTCTCCTTTGTTGGTCAATGCACAGGTTTTTCTCTCCTTTGTTGGTCAATGCACGGGTTTTCTGTCTGCTTCCTTTGTTGGTCAGTGCACGGGTTTTCTGTCTGCTCTCCTTTGTTGGTCAATGCACGGGTTTTCTGTCTGCTCTCCTTTGTTGGTCAATGCACGGGTTTTCTGTCTGCTTCCTTTGTTGGTCAATGCACGGGTTTTCTGTCTGCTCTCCTTTGTTGGTCAGTGCACGGGTTTTCTGTCTGTTCCTTTGTTGGTCAATGCACGGTTTTTCTCCCCTTTGTTGGTCAATGCACGGGTTTTTTCTGTCTGCTCTCCTTTGTTGGTCAATGCACGGGTTTTCTGTCTGTCTCTCCTTTGTTGGTCAATGCAGGGTTTTCTGTCTGTCGTCCTTTGTGGTCAATGCACGGTTTTCTTCTGCTGTCTTTGTGGTCAATGCACGGGTTTTCTGTCTTGCTCTCCTTTGTTGGTCAATGCACGGGTTTTCTGTCTGTCTGCTTCCTTTGTTGGTCAATGCAGGGTTTTCTGTCGCTGTCCTTTGTTGGTCAATGCACGGGTTTTCTGTCTGCTGCTGTCCTTTGTGGGTCAATGCACGGGTTTTCTGTCTGTCTGCTGTCCTTTGTTGGTCAATGCACGGGTTTTCTGTCTGCGCTGTCCTTTGTTGGTCAATGCACGGGTTTTCTGTCTGCTGTCCTTTGTTGGTCAATGCACGGGTTTTCTGTCTGTCTGTGTCCTTTGTTGGTCAATGCACGGGTTTTCTGTCTGTCTGCTGTCCTTTGTTGGTCAATGCACGGGTTTTCTGTCTGTGCTGTCCTTTGTTGGTCAATGCACGGGTTTTCTGCTGTCTGCTGTCCTTTGTTGGTCAATGCACGGGTTTTCTGGCTGCTCTCCTTTGTTAATCAATGCACGGGTTTTCTGTCGTAGCCTGCACCGAGCAGATTAGTCTTGTGAGGGGAGGGAGGGTAGAGGGGTGGATGAAGAGGAGAGGGGAGGGATCGTTCGACATCGAATCACCGATGCAAGGATGCCAGCACACCAAAGGGGACGGGAAAGAGGTGAAACAGAGGAGGTGGGAGGGTGAAGGTCACCATCGTCTAACATCACGTACAATGCCAAGAGAGAGAGAGAGAGAGAGAGAGAGAGAGAGAGAGAGAGAGTATAAGGGTTGAGCGGATGGTGTAGTAATCAACACGTCACACCTCTCCCTTTCCGTCTCTGTTGCTTTTTGTGTCTATTTCGCCTGTCTGTCTATTTGCCTCTTGAGAGAGGAGGAGAAGAGAGAGAGAGAGAGAGAGAGAGAGAGAGAGAGTGTAGGTGTGTGTATGTGTGTGTGTGTGTGGGTGCATGCGTGCGTGCGTGGTGTGTGTGGGGGGGGGGGTGAGAGAGAGAGAGAGAGAGAGAGAGAGAGAGAGAGAGAGAGAGAGAGAGTGCGTGTGTGCGTGTGTGCGCGTGCACGTGTGTGGTCTTAACTACATATATGTGAGTTTGGTTTGGTTTGCGCAAGCAGGCGCGCGCGTGCCTGTCTACCTGCGTGCACGCGTGTTTGGTTGTTGTGTGGTGTGTGTGTGTGTGTGTGTGTGTGATGTGTGTGTGTGTGTGTGTGTGTGTGTGTGTGTGTGTGTGTGTTGTGTTTATTAGTACAACAATTATGTTAATATGACAGTAAATGGTTTCAATCAGTCAGTGTGTGTGTGTGTGTGTGTGTGTGTGTGTGTGTGTGTGTGTGTGTGTGTGTGTGTGTGTGTGTGTGTGTGTGTGTGTGTGTGTGTGTGTGTGTGTGTGTGTGTGTGTGTACAACTAACCTTACAGGCAATGTTTTCTTCATGTTCATGCAAGCCATTTTCACATCTGGCCGCGGCAAGGCGAAGGGAACGGGCTGGGTGGGGAGTGGTGATGGGGGTAAAATGTAATAAAAGGTTTGTCACACAATAGACGCCCCTCTCTCTCTCTCTCTCTCTCTTCTCTCTGTCTGTCTGTCTGTCTGTCTGTCTGTCTGTCTCTCTCTCTCTCTCTCTCTCTCTCTCTCTCTCTCTCTCTCTCTCTCTGTCTGAACTGGAACTGTCCCTTTTGTAGTGACAAACTTTGTAGTGACAAACTTTGTAGTAACAAACATTGTAGTGACAAACTTGAAACAGAAATTCACTTCGTTTTTGAATGCCCGCAATACAAAGGTTATAGACAAAAGTATATGCAAAATATTGTCTATGGCGATGGTGCTGGGAGTAACAGTTTAGCATGTTTAAAATTATCCGAGGAAAACATTCTTGATTTTTCTAAGTTTCTATTCTTCTCACTGAAGCTCTGACTTCAAACTGTTAACACCAATGAAAACAGATAGCTATTGTGACGACGGTGTAGGATGTTCAAACGAAGATGAATCGCGATGATTTCTGAAGTTGTGTACACGAATTGTATGTGAACGCCTGTGTTGTGTGTGTGTGTGTGTGTGTGTGTGTGTGTGTGTGTGTGTGTGTGTGTGTGTGTGTGTGTGTGTGTGTGTGTGTGTGAACGCGAGCCTTTGCGGGCGCGCGAGTGTGTATGTGAGTGTGTTCGTGCGCGTGCCCGCGTGCAATGAATCCAGTAGTCCACGCTGTCTCCCTCCATTGAAAGGGGCTATGGCCTATTCAATAAACTTGTGTCAGTGTCAGTGTCAGTGTCCCTCCCCCCCTCTCTCTCTCGCTCTCTCTTTCTGTGTGTGTGTGTGTGTGTGTGGTGTGTGTGTGTGTGTGTGTGTGTTGTGTGTCTCTCTCTCTCTCTCTCTCTCTTTCTGTGTGTGTGTGTGTGTGTGTGTGTGTGTGTGTGTGTGTGTGTGTGTGTCTCTCTCTCTCTCTCTCTCACACACACACGCACACACACACATACAACGCACGCACGCACACACACACACACACCACACACACAAACACACACACGCACGCACGCACACGCACACACACAAACACACGCACGCACGCACGCCGCCGCGCGCGCACACACACACACACACACACACACACACACACACACAACACACACACACCAGCAAGCATAACATAAGCTTCCAAGAGCTGTGACCAACCACGGAAACAAAGTCACTGACCACATATTTCCTGCAGGGAAAGGTCATCGGTTGTTATAACAAAAAATGTC
>CM065735.1:37845115-37850115 GCA_033310375.1 Conus canariensis
CGGATGCCTTGCAGTTACCAATAGTTTCGTGAATTGGAATATTTCATCCAATATTGATTATTCTGCTGAAAAAAGAAAGGTGAAAAGTCAGAAATGCAAAATCGTATCGCACTTTCACACCATGAGATGTCTTCACGAACTTGCCGTATGGCATGATTGTGACTACTGTGTACGGGATATTCTTTGTTGGCAGTCAGGTATGTGGTGCACACTGAATGTAAAACTGGACTTGTGCAGTGTGTGTATGACTGGTGGGAAGGAAACATCAGCAATTGTCAGCATTGTTGAAAGTGTGTGTTCCAGCTGGCTGCGTTTAAATCAAAGGTCAGTGACTGTGTGGGTGTGTGAACAGACTGTCAGTCAACAAAGACAGGTCAACATCTCTTTTCTCTAGTGTCTCCTCTTATGTTCGTCGAACTTCAAGAACAACTTAGGAACCCAGAAAAAGAAATTCATTGTTTGAAAGAAAATGCTGAAGTGTTAGAATACAGACTTAAACAAATGGAACAACAACTCGAACGACTTACCATGTCGATGAGAAAGGACAATATTGTATGCTATGGAATACCAGAGGGAGCAGACATTGACGAGACAAGGGAGGACTGTACAAACTCTCGTTGACTTACTTAAGTCAGCATGACTTGTAAAAAGCTCGGTTTGGAGACGATTTTCCTCCATGTATAGACTAGGTCAGAAAAGCGAAATCCAAACCCGACCACGCCCTGTGTTGGTGAAGTTTTTAAGGAACAAAGACAAACACAATCTAATCGGCAACAAAACATTCAGGGCAAATTAAACGATGTTGACTTGCGGAGGAGCGGCGTCACAAACCGAAAGACCTGAAGGCGGAGTGGTTCACGGGTTTTTACCGCGGCTTCGATCTCATCAAATTCAGAAGTCGAAGACAGGATGACTATGGTACAGTCAACAACGGCTGTGCACGTGGACAGCTCAATGACAAGGATAATGGCAGGCAGAAAACACTGAGCTCACATGATTCTGCCCCGTTCCCCTTCACGTCTTCTCCACAAAGACAGGTACAAACGGAAATCCAGCCCGGACAACAACCAGCGACCTGCAAACAGGATGAGGGGACCACAGGCACTTCAGAGAGCTGTCCGCCTATCACCTCCACAGGTGAACGAGGCCAGGGCAGAGGAGGGGGAACGGATGGTAATCCAACACGTGATGCTGGTGACCGGGGATCACCGCGAGGCTTAGGTCGCAGTCATGGGCCACGTCTCCAAGCCAAGGCACCAGATACATCCCACCGGGTCACAGGTCGTTGTGGGATCGACGTTCTCCTCGTCGACCCCAGCTTCAAAGCCAGGATCGGATCGACAGCACGGTACAGAAACGATTATAGAGGAAATGACGTCAAGTTACTAGGGCTTCATGTGATTGGTTGCAGCGAGACCATGGTACACAGCGCGATATCTGTGACAATGTGAAAGACAGTCCAACCACGGATATCAAATTAAATAGCAAAACTCATAATTCAACTTTTTGGGGTAGGACCAGAGATAATTGAACAAAAATGAACAGGCAGTCTAGGTCAAAGGAACCCAGTTTACTGGGTGTAAAATCAAACAATAGATGTATGCGCATTCTTAACTGGAATACTGAAGGCTTGCTTTCTAAGGTGTCTGACCCTGATTTCATGCACTACGTTCGAAACTTTGACATTATTTGTTTTACTGAAGCCTTTCTCGAACTTAGGAAAGCATTAGATTGCTTCCCCACCTGTATTCAATTTATTAGTACTGCAGTAAAACTCACAGTGCACGGTGGAAACAGTGGGGTGTGGTGATAATGGTGAAACGTTCATTGTAGTTGTTCACTGAGCAACTACACACATCACAAGACGACTTGTTTTTAATTACTAAGTTTCATGACAGTATGTTGAGCAGTGCAAACGATAGAATATTGTGGATTGTATACGTGTGTCCCCAAAGCCCTTACTAAAAACAGCCACACATTTCTGTCGATTCTGGTATCTGTTTGCTTAAACAGTGTATTCTGAATTATGCTAAAAAATTGAGTGATTCGTGTGACTGTCTAATATGCAGAGATGTTAACGACAGGACAGGAATACTGAATGTTGCATCACGTGAGATAGAAAGGGATTTATATGATCTGAATCAGCCAGACCTGTGTGAAAGGAAGTCACAAGATCATTCGGTGAACGCTCAGGACCGACCCTTGAGTTCTGCAGTGCGTGTAATTTATCAGTACTGAACGGAGGGTGTGCTGGGGACGAAAATGGAAGTTTTACTTATGTCTGTGCAACTGGTGATAGTGTAATTGACTATTTCATCTGCTCAGAGGTGCTGAAAGGTAACAATATGGAGCTCAGGGTGGGTGAAATGTTTACCTCTCAACATATGCCTGTAGAGCTGACGGTACATTACAGAAAGATCTTCACAAATGAGAGGAAAAGACGTTTACAGAAAAAAAAATTGTATGAGATTTCAGACAAATCTGTTTATTTTCAAGCAGCTGTGCAAAGTCCCTTTTTTCAACCAATCTTGGTTGAAGCAACACGTCTTTTACCTGTGTCTGTGAACGATGCTGTCGTGTGTTTAAATGATGGGTTGATTAAGGCAGCGGAATGTATGAAGCATAACATTTTCACAGGCCTAGAGTCAAGCCCTTGGTATGACAGAGAATGCAGAGTAGCCAAAAGAGATGAGAATGTGGTGGAGAAATTTTAAGCGCTGTAAAATTGAAACTGCTAAAACGCAAAATAGAATTGGTTTGACGAACAGCAGACTACAGTACAAACATTCAGTTAAATACAGAAAGTAATATAAAAAGGTAAAAAAGAAAAACCCTCAATTCGCTCATCATGAAAATAAATGATTCAGGCAAATTCTGGACTAAAATCACGTCTCTAAACCGAAAGACAAAATGCACACCTAGTATTAGCACAAATGAATGAATGAATCATTTCCGATCTGTATTTAATTCTGTTTACCCTGTTATGGACAACTCTCAAGATAATGATGACAGCCAAACATATGTTGATGAGCTGGACAGGCCAATTTGCAGGGAAGAAATATAAATTGTGCTGTTCGCTCTCTGAAACTGAGCAGAGCTCCAGGACCTGATGGTATTTTAGCAGAAATGTTAAAAAGCTCTATCGAAGGCATCGTGCCTTTTCTGCTGCGTTTGTTTAATCATCTACTTGACACACATGAGTACCCAAGCATGTGGAATTTTGCCATTATTGTATATCTACACAAGACCGGAGATATTGATAATGCTGACAATAACTATCTGGGAGTGCTTGTAATGAGTATACTTGGGAAAGTGTTTGCCAGGGTATTAAATTACCACCTTACACAATGGGCAGACGATAATGAAAAGACTGTCGAGGAACAAAGTGGTTTTAGATTTGGCTATTCTACTTCCTCAACCAACGAACAACAGTAAGGACAGTATAATGCGGGAGGAAATAGTCGAAGCATTTAAATCACTGAAGCCCGGAAAATCACCTGGTGTGGACAACATACCAGCAGAGATGATCAAGGCGGAAGGAGACCCAATGGTAGACATGCTACTAGTAATATGCAACAAGATCTGGGAAACTGGCGAGTGGCCAACGCCTTGGACGCAATCCCTTATTATAACTCTGCCAAAGAAAGGCAATCTCCAACTATGCCAGAACTACCGTACTATAAGCCTCATCAGCCACCCAAGCAAAGTCATGCTTAAGGTAATCCTGAACAGACTGAATCCCCAAGTGGAAAAGATCATCGCCGAAGAACAGGCGGGTTTCAGGCCAGGCCGAAGTACAACAGAGCAAATCTTCAATTTACGAATACTGTGTGAAAAGTACAACCAACACCAACAAGATCTGTACCACGTGTTCATAGATTTCAAGAAAGCCTTTGACCGAGTGTGGCATGAAGCATTATGGGCGACAATGAAACTCTACAACATCAATGCCAACCTCATCAAAGTCATCGAGAGCCTCTACAACAAAGCCACCAGTGCGGTTTTCTTCAACAACAACATAGGCCAATGGTTCCGAACAACTGTCGGAGTGCGCCAGGGCTGTCTACTCTCTCCCACGCTCTTCAACGTCTTCCTGGAAAGAATCATGACTGATCACTTGAAGACCATGAAGGATCAGTCAATATTGGAGGCAGAACCATCACAAACCTCCGTTTTGCCGACGACATCGACGGTTTAGCTGGAGAGGAGCAAGAACTAGTCAATCTGATCAACAGGCTGAACAACACCTCCACAAAATTTGGCATGGAGATCAGCGCAGAAAAGACCAAAGTGATGACCTAACAACCCAATCGGTTTTGCCAACGACATAATGATCAACAACAAGAAGCTTGAACCCGTCAACAGCTTCAAATACTTAGGTGCAACAATCGCAGATGAAGGATCAAGACCAGAAATTCTCTCCAGAATTGCTCAGACCACAGCCGCATTGACAAAGTTGAAGCCAATATGGAACAACAAAAACATCTCCATCAGCTCAAAAATCAGACTGATGCGATCCTTAGTCATGGCAATCTTCCTCTATGCTTGCGAATCACGGACACTAAAAGCTGACCTCGAAAAAAGGATCAAAGCAGTTGAAATGAGGTGCCATAGAAGACTCCTTGGCATTACATACAGAGATCACAGCACCAACGAGGAAGTAAAGAGACGCATCGAGAATGAAATCGGTCCATATACAGATCTCCTCACTTCAGTTAAACGACGCAAGCTGAAGTGGCATGGAC
This sequence comes from Conus canariensis, assembly GCA_033310375.1. Taxonomy (NCBI): domain Eukaryota; kingdom Metazoa; phylum Mollusca; class Gastropoda; order Neogastropoda; family Conidae; genus Conus; species Conus canariensis. The sequence goes on from CM065735.1 coordinate 37,849,861, forward strand.
ATGTCACGAGGTCATCAGGCCTTGCCAAAACAATCCTGCAGGGCACAGCACGAGGAGGAAGGCGGAGAGGTCGACAGAGAAAGAGATGGGAAGACAACATCACAGAGTGGACGGGCCTGGAGTTGAGGGACGTGTTGAGGAGGGCGGAGTGCCGGGATGAATGGAGAGGACTGGTTGTCAGAGCTACACAGGTGCCCCTACGGACGGGAGTCTAAGGGATCAAGGACAAGGACAAGGATTCTACTTCCGGCAATA
>CM065735.1:37865115-37875115 GCA_033310375.1 Conus canariensis
GAAGTCAGGAACTTTCACAAAGAAGTGGGGGGGGGGGGGGGAATGAAGTCAGGAACTTTCACAAAGAAGGGGGTAGGGGGGGCACAATGAAGTCAGGAACTTTCACAAAGAAGGGGGGAGGGACAATGAAGTCAGGAACTTTCACAAAGAAGGGGGGGGGGGGGGACAATGAATTCAGGAACTTTCACAAAGAAGGGGGGGACAATGAAGTCAGGAACTTTCACAAAGAAGGAGGAGGGGACAATGAAGTCAGGAACTTTCACAAAGAAGGGGGGGGGGGACAATGAAGTCAGGAACTTTCACAAAGAAGGGGGGGGGGGGACAATGATTTCAGGAACTTTCACAAAGAAGGGGGGGACAATGAAGTCAGGAACATTCACAAAGAAGGTGGGGGGGCAATGAATTCAGGAACTTCACAAAGAAGGTGGGGGGGGCAATGAATCAGGAACTTTCACAAAGAAGGGGGGGGCAATGAATTCAGGAACATTCACAAAGAAGGGGGGGGGGGCAATGAAGTCAGGAACTTTCACAAAGAAGGGGTGGGGGGCAATGAATTCAGGAACATTCACAAAGAAGGGGGGGGGGCAATGCATTCAGGAAATTCACAAAGAAGGGGGGGGGGGCAATGAAGTCAGGAACTTTCACAAAGAAGGGGGGGGGGGCAATGAATTCAGGAACATTCACAAAGAAGGGGGGGGGGGGGGCAATGAATTCAGGAACTTTCACAAAGAAGGGGGGGGGGCACAATGAAGTCAGGAACTTTCACAAGAAGGGGGGGGGACAATGAAGTCAGGAACTTTCACAAAGAAGGGGGGGGGACAATGAAGTCAGTAACTTCACAAAGAAGGGGGGGGGATGAACCTAGGAACATTCACAAAGAAGGGGGGGGGGGGCAATGAATCAGGAACTTTCACAAAGAAGGGGGGGGGGATGTACTAGGAACATTCACAAAGAGGGGGGGGGGGGGGGCAATGAATTCAGGAACTTTCACAAAGAAGGGGGGGGAATGAAGTCAGGAGCTTTCACAAAGAGGGGGGGGGGGCAATGAAGTCAGGAACTTTCACAAAGAAGGGGGGGGGGGGAGGGGCGGCAATGAAGTCAGGAACTTTCACAAAGAATGGGGGGGGGGGGACAATGAAGTCAGGAACTTTCACAAAGAAGGGGGGGGGGGGGGGACAATGAAGTCAGGAACTTTCACAAAGAAGGGGGGGGGGACAATGAAGTCAGGAACTTTCACAAAGAAGGGGGGGGGGGACAATGAAGTCAGGAACTTTCACAAAGAAAGCGGGGGGGGGGGGGGGGAGACAATGAAGTCAGGAACTTTCACAAAGAAGGGGGGGGACAATGAAGTCAGGAACTTTCACAAAGAAGGGGGGGGGGGACAATGAAGTCAGGAACTTTCACAAAGAAGGGGTGGGGACAATGAAGTCAGGAACTTTCACAAAGAAGGGGGGGGGACAATGAAGTCAGGAACTTTCACAAAGAAGGGGGGGGGACAATGACGTCAGGAACTTTCACAAAGAAGGGGGGGGGGACAATGAAGTCAGGAACTTTCACAAAGAAGGGGGGGGAGACAATGAAGTCAGGAACTTTCACAAAGAAGGGGGGGGGGGACAATGAAGTCAGGAACTTTCACAAAGAAGGGGGGGGGGGACAATGGTCAGGAACTTTCACAAAGAAGGGGGGGGGGGGGACAATGAAGTCAGGAACTTTCACAAAGAAGGGGGGCGGGGGGACAATGAAGTCAGAAACTTTCACAAAGAAGGGGGGGGGGGGGCAATGAATGAGTCAGGAACTTTCACAAAGAAGGGGGGGGGGGGGTGGACAATGAAGTCAGGAACTTTCACAAGAAGGGAGAGGGGGGGGGGGGACAATGAAGTCAGGAACTTTCACAAAGAAGGGGGGGGGGGGGGGACAATGAATCAGGAACTTTCACAAAGAAGGGGGGGGGGACAATGAAGTCAGGAACTTTCACAAAGAGGGGGGGGCGGTGGTACAATGAAGTCAGGAACTTTCACAAAGAAAGGGGGGGGGACAATGAAGTCAGGAACTTTCACAAAGAAGGGGGGTGGGACAATGAAGTCAGGAACTTTCACAAAGAAGGGGGGGGGGAAATGAAGTCAGGAACTTTCACAAAGAAGGGGGGGGGGACAGGGAATGAAGTCAGGAACTTTCACAAAGAAGGGGGGGGACAATGAAGTCAGGAACTTTCACAAAGAAGGGGGGGGACAATGAAGTCAGGAACTTTCACAAAGAAGGGGGGGACAATGAAGTCAGGAACTTTCACAAAGAAGGGGGGGGACAATGAAGTCAGGAACTTCCCACAAAGAAGGGGGGGTGAGGCAATCGAAGTGGAAACTTTCACAAAGAAGGGGGGGGGGCAATGAAGTCAGGAACTTTCACAAAGAAGGAGGGGGGGGAATGAAGTCAGGAACTTTCACAAAGAAGGGGGGGGGGACAATGAAGTCAGGAACTTTCACAAAGAAGGGGGGGGGGGGCAATGAAGTCAGAAACTTTCACAAAGAAGGGGGGGGGATGAAGTCAGGAACTTTCACAAAGAAGGGGGTTACAATGAAGTCAGGAACTTTCACAAAGAAGGGGGGGGGGACAATGAAGTCAGGAACTCTCACAAAGAAGGGGGGGGGGGGGACAATGAAGTCAGGAACTTTCACAAAGAAGGGGGGGGGGGGACAATGAAGTCAGGAACTTTCACAAAGAAGGGGGGTCAATGAAGTCAGGAACTTTCACAAAGAAGGGGGGGGGACAATGAAGTCAGGAACTTTCACAAAGAAGGGGGGGGGACAATGAAGTCAGGAACTTTCACAAAGAAGGGGGGGACAATGAAGTCAGGAACTTTCACAAAGAAGGGGGGGACAATGAAGTCAGGAACTTTCACAAAGAAGGGGGGGACAATGAAGTCAGGAACTCTCACAAAGAAGGGGGGGGGGACAATGAAGTCAGGAACTTTCACAAAGAAGGGGGGGACAATGAAGTCAGGAACTTTCACAAAGAAGGGGGGGGACAATGAAGTCAGGAACTTTCATAAAGAAGGGGGACACAATGAAGTCAGGAACTCTCACAAAGGGAGGACACAATGAAGTCAGGAACTCTCACAAAGGGAGGACACAATGAAGTCAGGAACTCTCACAAAGGGAGGACACAATGAAGTCAGGAACTCTCACAAAGGGAGGACACAATGAAGTCAGGCACTCTCACAAAGGGAGGACACAATGAAGTCAGGAACTCTCACAAAGGGAGGACACAACGAACTCAGGAACTCTCACAAAGGGGGTGTTTACAGACGAGCACATGTTGCATATTACTCCGATCCAAAACTGTATCCTACTGTGGCAGAAATGAGCACAATGACGCTTCTCTGTTTCTGCAGTTAATTCAAATTGTCTGTACGTATTTATATTTCTATTCGTGAGCTGCAAAGCATATGTCAGCAACTGCTGAGAGAAGCATTCAAGCAAATAAATAATGAATGGAGGGGAAAAAAAAAAAGGGGGGGGGGGGGGGTTGGAGAGGGGGGTTGGAGACAAATATAGACAAACCAAATCCTTCGTCATTTTAGCAACTGTTACAAAAATAAAACGGAGGTGGAGGAGGGGGGGGGGGGGGGGAGGCTGGAAGGGAGATAAAGAAGAGGGAGTTACGATGTAAATATCAAAATGTTCACAATCAGGAAATGAAATCCAAAGTAACCTGTTTTGTTTTATCATTAGCATGTGCATGCCTGTATGAACGGATGCGTATTCACGTAGATATGTACATGCATCACATATGAATTTCGTATAAAACTGACACGCAGGAATCTCTCTCTCTCTCTCTGAATTTTCTGAACGCATGAGCTTATATCCCAAGAGATGCTACGTGATCCATATTTTTTTCTTCAATGTTGAGAAGGTCTGTCTGTGTACTCCCTTCATCCTCTCGAAAACACACACCCACACTATATCAACGCCCACCCAAGCACCCTCTCTCTCTCTCTCTCTCTCTCTCTCTCTCTCTCTCTCTCTCTCTCTCTCTCCATTGGATTCTTTTGATTTCTGAAGTGTACATTCTTCTTTGGAAAGGGCTACAAGCCTTCATCTGAGTAAGTCTTGAGTGCGTCTACCCCCTTCCCTTTCTCTACCCCCTCACCACACACACACACACACACACACACACACACACACACACACACACACACACACACACAGCCTTCCGCAGGTCATCTTCTGTCTGTGCTGTAACTTTTTGACAGCCAGCCAGAGTTTTCCTGGCAAGGCTGTGAAGTCCACTAGAGTGTGAAGTTTGCTGCAGTGGCCTCCCCTTGACATTAAAGACCATGTGCCCCTTCTGTCCAACCACATGATTCACATGGCCGCCAGGAGACAATGCGGGTGGAAGGGGGGGGGGGGGGGCAGGGGGTATTAGAAGTTGGACGAGGAGAGGGAGGAAGGATGGGGTGGGTGTGGAGGCATACTTGGACGAGGTTTAAGAGAGCCACTCTAACAACAGAGAGGTCAAGAGTGCAAACAGAGGGATAAAAAGGACGAACGGATGAGAAACTAGAAACGACACTGATGACGGAAGAAAGAACGAAAGGAATAAAGGGAGAAGACAAGTTTCAGACTCTTTTAGCAGTGACAATTCCTTCCTTCTACCCTCTTCACGCCACCCTCCCCCCCCTCCACCCTCCTGCCTCTCCCCATCCTACATAGAACAGGGAGCGAATATTGACAATAGACAATCGTTTAAAAGAAACCCAAAACGCAAATGAACACAAAAAGGTGTAAGTAATGCAGATTTTATACACTACATAAAACAAAAATGCATACTTTTTTTTTTTTTACAAATATGTCCTTTTTAGAGAAGGAGGAGGAGCAGGAAGACGAAGAAGAAGAAGAAGAAGAAGAAAGAGAAGAAGAAGAAGAAGAAGAAGAAGAAGAAGGAGAAGAAGAAGAAGAAGAAGAAGAAGGAGAAAGAAGAAGAATGAAGAAGAAGAACAACAACAAGAACAAGAACAAGAAGAAGAAGGAGCAAAATGATGATGATGAAAAAAGGAGGAGGAGGAGGAGGAGGCGGAGATGGTGGAGTACGAGGAAGAATATGAGGATAAGAGAAAAATAAGAATAGGAGGGAGAGGAGGAGGAGGACGACGACGACGACGAAGGTCCGCGGACCCAGGAGTCCAGTCCACAATAACTAGAGTCATCAGATCGCCAGCAGGCGGCTTTGTGTTTTCCTCAGAATGAATTACACACAGAATGGCCACCAAGTACACATCAGGCCAACTATTTATGGCGCATGAGGAAACCACAGTTTGGTAGCACATCATTAGAACAGACTTCACAGCTGACATTTAGCCCTTTAAGACAAGATTGATCTGCATTGTACTGAAGATGAGACAACTACAACGAAAATCAGATGAATTTGTATACCACGAGTTGGTTGTTTAACCCTCTGCTTTTCATCTCTGTCCCTATCTATGTCACGCCTAATCCGAGTTTCTGCACGGAGTTCGTACGGCACAAAACTGCTTAGAGCGTCAACTTAAGAAGTTTCGACAAAGTTTAAAACCTAGTCACAAAGTCACCTTCTTTCTGTCTAAATTCCATTCTGTCAGCATCTGTATTGTCTGAATCGAAGTTGGGGGTGGGGGGAAACGCAAAGAAGCTGTAGCGGAAACTGGGTTTCTACAACTTAATCTCTCTCACGTCCATGCATTAAGCCAATGCGGATTTATGCAGGAATATAGACGGGTCACATGCCTATCAGTAATAATCCACTGTCTCTGCCCGCTCTTCTTGTGCCGACATGACTTTGAGTGGCATCACCAAGTCACGGGCAGGGACAACAGTCGTGACTGCGTGGTGTGGGGACCAACACACCGACTTCGCTTGATCAGCCACGTTGGTAGGACACGTCGATCCGGCCTGTACGTGCATAGAAACGTGGCACGTGAAGATGTGTGTGTGTGTGTGTGTGTGTGTGTGTGTGTGTGTGTGTGTGTGTGTGTGTGTGTGTGTGTGTGTGTGTGTGAGCGCCCGCGTCCGTGCGTGTGAATGCGTATGTGTGTTTAAAATAATAGTCATCATCATCATCATCATCATCATCATCATCATCATCATCATCTCCTTCATCATTGTTATCATCATCATCGTCATCATCGCCATCATTTTCATCATCATTATGATCATCATTGTTACGATTGTTGTTGTTGTTATCATCATCATCATTATACTTATTGTTATTGTTATATTATTATTATTATTATTATTATTATTATTATTCTTAGCATCATCACTATTGTTATTATCATTATTATTACTATTTTTGAAAGTGCTGATACAGCGCCTATCCTTGGCTTGAAAAGACGCTCAAAGCGCTGTCCAATTCACACTCTCGTTTACACAACGGGCTGCCTATCGGGACAGAGCTGACTGAAGATCTGCCTGCGAGCGCAACGTTCAGTCATTCCTGTTGTCATCGGAAGATTTTAAGTCACTCAGTTTTTCATGTTCTTTCGATTTTCCACGGCAGGTGGCAAGCTGTATGCATTCGTGTCATCCACAAAAACGCGCGCGCGCGTGTGTGTGTGTGTGTGTGTGTGCGCGCGCGCGCGCGCATGTGGATGTGTGTGAGTGTGTGTGTGTGTGTGTGTGTGTGTGTGTGTGTGTGTGTGTGTGTGTGTGTGTGTGCATGCGTGCACGCGCGTATGTGTGTGTGGTGTGTTTAAATCGTATGTATCGAGGGATGCCTGGTCTTAAATAATCATATTTATTATTTCAATCTTATTAAACTGAATATGTTTAAACAGAGTATGTTGCTTGCTTCTAATGATGATTATGATGCTCACTTTTTGTAATTTTAGGTTCCATGTTTTAAAGAGAGTGGATGTGTACTGTAGCTGCGCACGCACATGTGTGTTGTGTGTGTGTGTGTGTGTGTGTTGTGTGTGTGTGTGTGTCGGGGGGTGTGTTGTGTGTGTGTGGGGGGGGGGGGGGGGTGTGTTGTGTGTGTGTGTGTGTGTGGGGGGGGGCATGGGGGTGTGTGTGTGGAGTGTGTGTGTGTGTGGTGGGGATGCATATTGTGGGGTTGTGTGGAAGAGTGTTTGTGCTTGCATGAAGATATTTTACTGATGGATTGATTTCAATGGTCTTACACAGCAGTTTACGCCTTGTGTGTGTGTATGTATGTATGTGTGTGTGTGTGTGTGTGTGTGTGTGTGTGTGTGTGTGTGTGTGTGTGTGTGTGGTGTGTGTGTGTGTGTTGTCCTGGTATATGGTTGCTGTGCTGTCGAAAATGAATTTTCCATCTTTTCGACAAATAAAAATTGTTATCCTGTTAAATGGTAACGAAAAACAGGGAATGGTAAGGAAAAGTAGGGAATGATATGGAAAAGTAGGAAATGCTCAGTAAAAGTAGGAAATGCTAAGTAAAAGTAGGAAATGCTAAGTAAAAGTAGGGAATGATATGTAAAAGTAGGGAATGGTAAGGAAAAGTAGGGAATGGTAAGGAAAAGTAGGGAATGATATGTAAAAGTAGGGAATGGTAAGGAAAAGTAGGGAATGGTATGGAAAAGTAGGGAATGATATGTAAAAGTAGGAAAAGGTAAGGAAAAGTAGGGAATGGTAAGGAAAAGTAGGGAATGGTAAGGAAAAGTAGGGAATGATATGTAAAAGTAGGAAAAGGTAAGGAAAAGTAGGGAATGGTAAGGAAAAGTAGGGAATGGTAAGGAAAAGTAAGGAATGGTAAGGAAAAGTAGGGAATGATATGTAAAAGTAGGAAAAGGTAAGGAAAAGTAGGGAATGGTAAGGAAAAGTAAGGAATGGTAAGGAAAAGTAAGGAATGGTAAGGAAAAGTAGGGAATGATATGTAAAAGTAGGAAAAGGTAAGGAAAAGTAGGGAATGGTAAGGAAAAGTAAGGAATGGTAAGGAAAAGTAGGGAATGATATGTAAAAGTAGGAAAAGGTAAGGAAAAGTAGGGAATGGTAAGGAAAAGTAGGGAATGGTAAGGAAAAGTAGGGAATGATATGTAAAAGTAGGGAATGGTATGGAAAAGTAGGGAATGATATGTAAAAGTAGGAAAAGGTAAGGAAAAGTAGGGAATGGTAAGGAAAAGTAGGTAAAGGTAAGAAAAAGTAGGGAATGGTAAGGAAAAGTAAGGAATGGTAAGGAAAAGTAGGGAATGATATGTGAAAGTAAGGAATGGTAAGGAAAAGTAGGGAATGGTAAGGAAAAGTAGGGAATGGTAAGGAAAAGTAAGGAATGGTAAGGAAAAGTAGGGAATGATATGTAAAAGTAGGGAATGGTAAGGAAAAGTAGGGAATGGTAAGGAAAAGTAGGAAAAGGTAAGGAAAGTAGCGAATGGTAAGGAAAAGTAGGAAAAGGTAAGGAAAGTAGCGAATGGTAAGGAAAAGTATGAAAAGGTAAGGAAAGTAGCAAATGATAAGGAAAAGTAGGAAAAGGTAAGGAAAAGTAAGGAAAAGGTAAGGAAAGTAGGAAAAGGTAAGGAAAAATAGGAAAAGGTAAGGAAAGTAGCAAATGATAAGGAAAAGTAGGAAAAGGTAAGGAAAAGTAGGAAAAGGTAAGGAAAGTAGGAAAAGGTAAGGAAAAATAGGAAAAGGTAAGGAAAGTAGCGAATGATAAGGAAAAGTAGGAAAAGGTAAGGAAAGTAGCAAATGATAAGGAAAAGTAGGAAAAGGTAAGGAAAGTAGCGAATGGTAAGGAAAAGTAGGAAAAGGTAAGGAAAGTAGCGAATGATAAGGAAAAGTAGGAAAAGGTAAGGAAAGTAGCGAATGGTAAGGAAAAGTAGGAAAAGGTAAGGAAAGTAGGAAAAGGTAAGGAAAAATAGGAAAAGGTAAGGAAAGTAGCAAATGATAAGGAAAAGTAGGAAAAGGTAAGGAAAAGTAGGAAAAGGTAAGGAAAGTAGGAAATGGTAAGGAAAAGTAGGTAAAGGTAAGGAAAGTAGCAAATGGTAAGGAAAAGTAGGAAAAGGTAAGGAAAGTAGCAAATGGTAAGGAAAAGTAGGAAAAGGTAAGGAAAAGTAGGAAAAGGTAAGGAAAGTAGCAAATGGTAAGGAAAAGTAGGTAAAGGTAAGGAAAGTAGCAAATGATAAGGAAAAGTACCAAATACTAATGAAAAATGGGGAAAAGTAAGGAGAGTCGCAAATGATAACGAAAGCCGGAAATGATAAGGAAAACAGGAAATGGTAAGGAAAGCAGGAAATGGAAAGGAAAGTAGAAAATGGCAAGGGAAGTAGCAAACGGTAAGAAAAGTAGCAAATGGTAAGGAAAAGTGAAACTGTAGGGAAAAGTATGAGATGGTAAGGAAAGTGGGAAATGGAAAGGAAAATAGGGCATGGTAAGGAGAAGTAGAAATGGCAAGAAAAAGTAGGAAATGATAAGGAAGAAAAAAAAAAACGGCAAGAAAAAGAAGGAAATGGTAAGCAGAAAAGGAGATGGTAAGAAAATAGGAAATGGTAAGGAAAAGTAAGCTACGGTAAGGAGATAATAGGACGTGGTAAGAAAAACTGGAAATGTTTAGGAAAAGTATTAAATAGAAAAGAAAATAGGAAATGACAATGAAAATAGGGGAAAAGTACGGAAAGCAGGAAGTGGTTGGAAGAAAATAGGAAATGGCACGAAAAAGTAGAAAACGGTAGAATGTAGAAAACATGTGGAGAGAAATGAGAGACAGGAAATGTTACGAAACACTGTGAGACGTTCTTCAGATCTAGTCTGCTCACATTGTCTGTATTTACAGCTTCAACCACGCGAGAATTGAATGCGTCTGTGTCTGCTAGATGTCGTGTCGTTGCTTTGTCCTCTCTGTCCTTTTCAATATACAAACACACAGGATGCACAGGGCACGCGTGCATACAGAGAATAGAAGAAACTAAGTAGATTACAGTGAGAAGGCATTAACAAAAGAACATACTGCAACTGATAGTACTGAAAGATGTTGAACGTTTAAACCAGTAAGTCCAAGAGGAGAGAGAGAGAGAGAG
>CM065735.1:37880115-37925115 GCA_033310375.1 Conus canariensis
AGCTGCTTGGCTTGCTGGTACTTCTGCTGTTTCTTCTTGCAGGTCTTGTCGCTGAGGTGATCTCTGTGGGTCTTCACCGCTGGATAGCACCGTTGTAAACAGCACTGCGAAGTCGAGTGAGTAAGTCACTCCTGCCAGTGCATAGCCTCTCACTATAAGCCCTATATGGTGCTTCCACGTAGCAACGCATGTCCACTGGGTGCCTTGCGGCTCCAGGCCAAACTACAGGGGACCTGGAGGAGGTTTGGCCCCGCTCCAAACAATGGCGCATGCTTGACTGTGATTGTTCGCCAGAGGGACAGACATGGTGTTCTAATTACACGTTGCATGAGGGGAGCTGATTGCTGGTCAGATCACCACCTGATCAGGAACAAGATGAACATCCAGCTTTCCCTGAAGCACAAAATTGGACAGAGATAGGCCCCCGAGAAGGCTGAACATTGCTCGCCTGTGTAACAGCAGAGACATTCTGCAAGGAAGAACCCAGGAATGTCTGTGGAACATCACCCTCACTGGAGAGGACAGTGGCGACAAATGGAAAGCCTTCAAAGAATCTCTGTACAACGCTGCAGCTGACACCCTGGGCTTTATTGAACACAAACATAGAGACTGGTTTGATGAAAACGACCCAGAGATCAACAAGCTCATAGACATGCTCCACAAGACCCACAGAGATCACCTCAGCGACAAGACCTGCGAGAAGAAACAGCAAAAGTACCAGTGCTACTATTACTACTACTACTACTATTGCCAGCACTGCTATTACTACTTATAATGATGGTGAAAAAGAAACCAAACAACCTGTCTTCACAAACATCTTAGGCGCCCATTTCATAGATGTTTGTGTCTCCTCGCTAGACAACCGGCCAGTGAGAACCTACCCTGGAAAAATCACCACCTTCAACTACAACAAACAGTACATCAACCAACCACCCAACCGGTGTGACAGGTGTTGGCCGCGTGACAGGCTGACAGCTCATTAGTTTGCCTAAAAAAATCAATACACAAGACAGAAACAGCTCCCCCCCCCAAAAAAAAAAAAAAAAAAAAAAAAAAAAGAACCCCCCCCCCCCCCCCACACACACACACACAATCTCCATAATGCACAAAACAAATAAGCCAGATATACACAACGCGAGCGCGCTCCAGCGAGTATGCGTTTCGTTTTTCACCTAAACAGACACACAGAGACACACACATACGCGCGCGCACGCACACACACACACACACACACACACACACACACACACACACACATGTACGCACGCACGTGCGCGCGCGCGCACAGACACACAGACACACAGACACACACACACACACACACACATGCGCGCGCGCGCGCGCTCGCACGTATGAACGCATACACACATAAACACACAGAAACACACGCGGGTATACAAGCTTTGACATAACAACGTAACAGATTGTTTTCGGGTACTAACAATGCTACCACGTCTCACTCACACAAAGCCGGCTGAACTGAAACTCACTTCTCAAAAGCCTGATGGGATATAAGAAAAAGGCCAATCATCACTCAAATCTTATGTATAGGGAATAATTCGAGTGTTTAGATTAGCATTCCGTGTTGTACCTTTAAAGGAAAATCCGTTCATGATATGCGATACACCTTAGCAGAGCAATTGCAAATGACTTTAAGAGGCAGGTCAATGTCCACACTGACTTTAAGAGGCGGGTCAATGTCCACACTGACTTTAAGAGGCGGGTCAATGTCCACACTGACTTTAAGAGGCAGGTCAATGTCCACACTGACTTTAAGAGGCAGGTCAATGTCCACACTGACTTTAAGAGGCGGGTCAATGTCCACACTGACTTTAAGAGGCGGGTCAATGTCCACACTGACTTTAAGAGGCAGGTCAATGTCCGCACTGACTTTAAGAGGCGGGTCAATATCCACACTGACTTTAAGAGGCGGGTCAATGTCCACACTGAACTTTAGGAGGCGGGTCAATGTCCACACTGACTTTAAGAGGCGGGTCAATGTCCACACTGACTTAAGAGGCGGGTCAATGTCCACACTGACTTTAAGAGGCGGGTCAATGTCCACACTGACTTTAAGAGGCGGATCAATGTCCACACTGACTTTAAGAGGCGGGTCAATGTCCACACTGACCTTTAGGAGGCGGGTCAATGTCCACACTGACCTTTAGGAGGCTGGTCAATGTCCACACTGACTTTAAGAGGCGGGTCAATGTCCACACTGACCTTTAGGAGGCGGGTCAATGTCCACACTGACCTTTAGGAGGCGGGTCAATGTCCACACTGACTTTAAGAGGCGGGTCAATGTCCACACTGACTTTTAGGAGGCGGGTCAATGTCCACACTGACCTTTAGGAGGCGGGTCAATGTCCACACTGACTTTAAGAGGCGGGTCAATGTCCACACTGACCTTTAGGAGGCGGGTCAATGTCCACACTGACTTTTAGGAGGCGGGTCAATGTCCACACTGACCGTTAAGAGGCGGATCAATGTCCACACTGACTTTAAGAGGCGGGTCAATATCCACACTGACTTTTAGAGGCGGGTCAATGTCCACACTGACTTTTATGAGGCGGGTCAATGTCCGCACTCACCTTTAGGAGGCGGGTCAATGTCCACACTGACTTTTAGGAGGTCGGTCAATGTCTGCACTGACCTTTAGGAGGCGGTTCAATGTCAACACTGACTTTAAGAGGCGGGTCAATGTCCACACTTACTTTAAGAGGCGGGTCAATGTCCACACTGACTTTTAGGAGGCGGGTCAATGTCCACACTGACTTTTATGAGGCGGGTCTATGTCCGCACTGACCTTTAGGAGGCGGGTCAATGTCCACACTGACCTTTAGGAGGCGGGTCAATGTCCACACTGACTTTAAGAGGCGGGTCAATGTCCACACTGACTTTTAGGAGGCGGGTCAATGTCCACACTGACCTTTAGGAGGCGGGTCAATGTCCACACTGACTTTAAGAGGCGGGTCAATGTCCACACTGACCTTTAGGAGGCGGGTTAATGTCCACACTGACTTTTAGGAGGCGGGTCAGTGTCCACACTGACCGTTAAGAGGCGCATCAATGTCCACACTGACTTTAAGAGGCGGGTCAATATCCACACTGACTTTTAGAGGCGGGTCAATGTCCACACTGACCTTTAGGAGGCGGGTCAATGTCCACACTGACCTTTAGGAGGCGGGTCAATTCCACACTGACCTTTAGGAGGCGGGTCAATGTCCACACTGACCTTTAGGAGGCGGGTCAATGTCCACACTGACTTTTAGGAGGCGGGTCAATGTCCACACTGACTTTTAGGAGGTGGGTCAATGTCCACACTGACTTTTAGGAGGCGGGTCAATGTCCACACTGACCTTTAGGAGGCGGGTGAATATCCGAACTTCAACCCGTAATCCGGCTAACATACTTGAAAAAATCGGTTCTTGATTTCTTTTTCAAATGTGCGTTCTTTGTTATTTGATTTCAGTATATTGGCTATCAGGTCAAAGTCCTCACTGCAGAAACTGGAGCTAGGGGGTTTGTAGGAACGTCTGCATACAGCCTCATGAAACAGCTCTCAGTTGCAGGGAAGGAAAAAACCAGAGCCCTGAAAGCAATGGCAGAAGCGGCAGAGAGGTGTTCAAGCTGGATCTGGTCAAGGAGGAACAAAAGTGAACTTCATAAGGCTTAATTTCCCTACAAATATCAGGTGTCCCTGTGGCTCAGTGGTTAAAGCGCGAGTCATTAAGTGGAAAATGAGCATGTCCAGAGGGTCATGGGTTCGAATCCCAGCCATGGCTCGTCCCAAGATGGAAAAAAAAAAGGGGCAGCAGAGGGACATCCGGAGTCATGAACCGGGTGTGGCCCAACCCCCCTAGAGTGTCAGGAGATAAGGGCCGAAACACTTGCTTGAAGGGGGCTTCTCTTCTGAGGACTCTCTGCTGCCACGCTCTCCACGAGTTTCTTTCTACTGATGCATGGGTAAACCATTGACTTCCGGGAATAGGCCGGAGGACGTCCGGGAAAGACCGGAGGACACTGGGAAAGACCAGAACCAAGGGCTCTGTGGGCTGGCTCCCCACTTTGCCTAAAACATGTGGCTACTAAGAATAAAAGGAAAAGATGCTCCCAGGATTCACCGAAAGGGGGAGAGAATGATGAATCCATCGGTGCTCAACCAATCATGACTGCAAATCCCAAACGGACTATGAACATGGACCAAATGGAATATCCATGTGTCTGTGGAAAGCGTTTCGCTACCACCCGTGGCATGAAGATCCACAGAACAAAGATGGGATGTGTGAAGACTCATCTGAATGAGCAGCAGCGCACTGCATCAGCAGATAAGACGTCGGAAGACCAAGGCCAGGATTTAAACCACAGTGCCAAGGACATCCACGCTGTTGGTTCGGATGAGGAATTTGCACAGGCCCTCGATGCCAGGCGCCTGAAACTCAACCTGCCACGAGCAAACGAAACTGAAGATTGGGAGAAACTGGATGCAAAAATCGTCCAAAGACTCGATGCACTGATAGGGAAAAGCACCCTGGAACACAAACTAGCCACATATGGGGACATTGTGTATGCCACATGTAGAGACGCATATGGAGCAAAACTACCCAAAGAGAAAACACCTCCAAAGAAATCCAGACGCCAAGAAAAGATGGACAAGATCAGGGTCCAAAAGAAAAACCTCAAGATGCAAATGAAGACCGCACTGCCAGCTGAAAAACAAGGCTTGGAAAAACTGTGGAAAGACCTGAAAGAAAAACACAGCGCCCTCAGCAAAGCGGAATCTGCGAGGAAGAGGAAGAGCAAAAAGAAGAAGACACAAGAGCGCTTCTTCAGAGATCCCTTCCAGTTTGCCAGAACACTGTTTGAGCAGCCAAAATCTGGGACCCTAAGTGTGGACAAAGGAGTTCTTGAGCAGCATCTGAGGAAAACATACTCTGACCCACAGAGCAAAGCACCACTCGACATTCAAGGTCTGGTGTGGCCAACCAACCCTGAGGAACAGTTCAATGGCAAGCCTCCAACGTTGGCGGAAATCAAGAAGGTGGTCGACAAAGCCAGAGCCAAATCATCACCAGGGCCAAACGGAATACCTTACCAGCTTTACAAGAAATGTCCCAAGGTGCTGGAGTGGCTCCACAGGCTGCTGCGATCGGCTTGGAGAAACCAGAAGATCAGCGGCCAGTGGATGACGGCAGATGGTGTGTACATCCCCAAAGAGCAAAACTCAAGTGACATCAGCCAGTTCAGGCCAATATCACTACTGAACGTCGAAGGGAAAATCTTCTTCTCTGTCATGGCAGCAAGGCTGACAAGTACCTGATGGAAAACAAGTACTTGGATGTGTCGGTCCAGAAAGGTGGCATCCCAGGCGTGGCTGGCTGTGTAGAACACGCCACAATGATCTGGGACGCAATCCAAAAAGCAAAAACAGAAAAGAGAGACCTGGACGTAGTGTGGCTTGATCTGGCAAACGCATATGGATCTGTGCCCCATGAGATGATACAGTTGGCTCTTGAGATGTACCATGTGCCAAAGAACATCCGCGACATGCTCAAGAAGTACTTCAATGGCTTCTCAATGCGGTTCTCTACCAAGGAGTACACAACAGACTGGATCAACTTGGAAGTGGGTATTGCAATGGGCTGTGCAATTTCCCCAATACTGTTCGTGCTGGCAATGGAACTCATCTTGAAAGCAGCAACAAACAACGCGAGACAAACAGACCTTGGCGATGGATACAAGATGCCTCCTCTCAAGGCCTTCATGGATGACACTACAGTGATTTCATCCAGAGAAGACGAGACACATCATGTGCTGGAGAGGCTGGACGACATAGTAGCCTCATCCAGAATGAAGTTCAAGCCAAAGAAATCACGGAGTCTCTCACTGAGGAAAGGAAAAGTGGCCGGATCTGTGGTCTTCAGTGTTGCCAACCAGGCCATTCCAACAGTCACAGAAGAACCAGTCAAGAGCCTTGGAAGATGGTATGATGATACGCTGAAAGACATACAAAGAGCAAAAGAAACCAAGCAGATGGCGGAGGAAGGCTTGGAGACCATTGACCAGTGTGGGCTCCCTGGCAAATACAAGGTCTGGTGTCTGCAGTTCATGCTGATACCAAAGCTCCTATGGCCTCTGATGATATACGACATCTGCACCAGCACAGTGGAGGCAATGGAAGCCAAAATCAACAAGTTCACAAGGAAATGGCTTGGTGTCCCACCCTGTCTGACTGACATAGCGCTGTACTGTCGCCAAGCAAAGCTGAAACTACCACTGAAATCCATCCTGGAGGAATACAAAGCAGGGAAGATCAGACTTCAAAGCATGCTGGAGGACTCAGGAGACAAGGTGGTAGAAGCAATCAAGCCCCAGCTGAAGACAGGCAGAAAATGGAAAGTTCAAGAGGCGATGGATTCCGCAAAAGAAAGTCTCAAGATCAGAGAAATAACAGGACACACACAGACCAACAGACAAGGACTGGGGGTGACCAAAACTGAATGGTGGTCAAAGGCCAAAGGAAAAGCCAAAAGAGACATGATGATTCAGGAGATGAGAAAAGAAGAAGACCAAAAAAGACTCCAAAAAGCAGTCCAGCAGAGCCAGCAAGGGCAATGGACAACGTGGGAGAATGCACTCCAAAGAAGTCTCACTTGGAATGACATTTGGCACATGGCCCCTCTCAGGATCAGCTTCATTCTCAGATCTGCATATGACCTTCTGCCCTCAAATGCAAACCTGGTGAAGTGGGAGAAAACAGACGATCCTGCATGCCCCCTCTGCCATGAAAAACAAACAGTGGAGCATGTCCTAAGCTCATGTAAAGTAGCCCTGGCTCAAGGAAGGTACACATGGAGGCACAACCAAGTGCTCAAAGAGATTGTACAAGTAGTCTGGGCTAGTACCAACACCACAAAAGGGAAAATCAGGACTCCAAAAGCACCCGCAACATTCTTCACGGCAGGAGGCAGCAAATCATGGCCAAGAACAACAGTGCCACTCGAAACATGCAGGCAGAGTCTGCTGGACGGGGCAGATGACTGGGAGTGCACTGCAGACCTCCCAGAATGGAAGAGTCACCCAGAGATCATCAGCAAGAGTGGCATGAGACCAGACATAGTAGTCCACTCTAAGTCAACCAAGCAGCTGATCATGATCGAGCTCACGGTGCCATATGAGAACAGAATGGAGGCAGTTCAAATCTACAAGACTGAAAAGTATGCTGATCTGGCAAACAGCCTGAGGAGAGAAGGCTATCAGGTCAAAGTCCTCACTGCAGAAACTGGAGCTAGGGGGTTGTAGGAACGTCTGCATACAGCCTCATGAAACAGCTCTCAGTTGCAGGGAAGGAAAAAACCAGAGCCCTGAAAGCAATGGCAGAAGCGGCAGAGAGGTGTTCAAGCTGGATCTGGTCAAGGAGGAACAAAAGTGAACTTCATAAGGCTTAATTTCCCTACAAATATCAGGTGTCCCTGTGGCTCAGTGGTTAAAGCGCGAGTCATTAAGTGGAAAATGAGCATGTCCAGAGGGTCATGGGTTCGAATCCCAGCCATGGCTCGTCCCAAGATGGAAAAAAAAGGGGCAGCAGAGGGACATCCGGAGTCATGAACCGGGTGTGGCCCAACCCCCCTAGAGTGTCAGGAGATAAGGGCCGTCACACTTGCTTGAAGGGGGCTTCTCTTCTGAGGACTCTCTGCTGCCACGCTCTCCACGAGTTTCTTTCTACTATTGGAACAAGTACCATTTTTGAAAGACTGCATTTTACCTTTTGCGTATCCAACAAACAGAAACGCGTAAAGACTTTCAATGTTCCATTTCATTTTTTAATAAGCGTGTTGTTTGTCATATGACTCATCCAAAACATGAACACGTACTGTGTGTTCTGGAACTGCAAAAGATAAACTGTCGTAACGTGTATGCATGGACTTTCAAGCGCACAGCGCTGGGCGCACACCGAGCTCTACTATAGGTGTACACGAGAAGACAAGACCGAGTAGTGGTCATCCCACTTCCCTCCCCCCCCCTCCCTCCTCCCTGCCCCACGCCATCTCACCCTGCCACTCCCCCTCTCATTTCCTACACAGCTAGTCAGTTCCCACGCCATCTCACCCTGCCGCTTCCCCTCTCATTCCTGCACAGCTAGTCAGTTCCCACGCCATCTCACCCTGCCGCTTCCCCTCTCATTCCCTGCACAGCTAGTCAGTTCCCACGCCATCTCACCCTGCCGCTTCCCCTCTCATTCCCTGCACAGCTAGTCAGTTCCCACGCCATCTCACCCTGCCGCTTCCCCTCTCATTCCCTACACAGCTAGTCAGTTCCCACGCCATCTCACCCTGCCGCTTCCCCTCTCATTCCCTGCACAGATAGTCAGTTCCCACGCCATCTCACCCTGCCGCTTCCCCTCTCATTCCCTGCACAGCTAGTCAGTTCCCACGCCATCTCACCCTGCCGCTTCCCCTCTCGTCCCCTACACAGCTAGTCAGTTCCCACGCCATCTCACCCTGCCGCTTCCCCTCTCATTCCCTACACAGCTAGTCAGTTCCCACGCCATCTCACCCTGCCGCTTCCCCTCTCGTCCCCTACACAGCTAGTCAGTTCCCACGCCATCTCACCCTGCCGCTTCCCCTCTCATTCCCTACACAGCTAGTCAGTTCCCATGCCGGCGGATCAGTGGACATCAACATATTCCGGACGCAAAGCCTTCATCTTCCAGGTCACCGCAGAAACGTGATTCCGGTCGTCAGGAAGGATTTCACAAACTGTCATCGCTCTCTGTCTGTCTGTCTGTCTATCTGTCTATCTGTCTGTCTGTCTGTCTGTCTGTCTGTCTGTCTGTCTCTCTCTCTCTCTCTCTCTCTCTCTCTCTCTCTCTCTCTCTCTCTCTCTCTCTCTCTCTGTAAAATCTGATTTGGTACCGTGCTAGAAAATTCAATGAGGAAAATGTCATTTGTCCATTGTGCTATACGAAGCAATCAATATTGAGATCTATTTTGTTCTTTCTCGTTGAGAACCCAGCGCTGTTAGGCAAGAGTAGGCTATATCCAATAGACATTACTATGATAGGACACCAATTCCTGTTCGAGTTACGTTTGTGGCTCTTGGAACGAAATTCTTGTCACACAGCTCTTCGTAAGTGTAAGGCATTTAAAGTAGAACTTCTTATTACAGCTGTTAGCATTCATTTTCATTCATTATGCCCATCGCTCCTGGTGGAGCATAGGCCATCGACGACCCTTCGCCATCGCACTCTGTTCTGGGCTGTTCTGGTCATTCCAGTTCAGTTGGTCCCTTGTTGTTTCAACTCCGCCTCAGCTGTTAGCATTATGTCTGTATAATTCATGCGAAGTATAATACTTTCTTGACACAACATTTTATTTTCCTGACATTATGTTCCAGATCATTGGTCTAGATTTTTATACGCCCCTCTTGGAGGCACGACCTGACAGAAGGAACATCTCTCTCTCTCTCTCTCTCTCTCTGGGCTTACTTGATCTTACCGCCAAGCAACGACATAATTTTGGAGCGTTGTTAGTTCGGGGAGGATTATCGTATTGTATTACTACAGTAATTAATGGTATATTGAAGTTCTCGTGTGTCGCATGCAACTGGTGAAATATTACCACCCCTGTGAGCAGTCTGTGTCTCTGTGTTACCTGTGACCTGCTTCGGCCCATGTAGGCCTCCTGCCGCTGCACGGCGAAGTTAGAGCACCGTGGAATCATTACTGTGCAAGACACACGGACGGTATTTTTGTTTATGACTGCCGCTCGATAGAAGTGTAGCACTAACGTCACTCGATAGAAGTGTAGCACTAACGTCACTCGACAGAAGTGTAGCACTAACGCCGCTCGATAGAAGTGTAGCACTAACGTCACTCGACAGACGTGTAGCACTAACGCCGCTCGATAGAAGTGTAGCACTAACGCCGCTCGATAGAAGTGTAGCACTAACGCCGCTCGATAGAAGTGTAGCACTAACGTCACTCGACAGACGTGTAGCACTAACGCCGCTCGATAGAAGTGTAGCACTAACGCCGCTCGATAGAAGTGTAGCACTAACGCCGCTCGACACCGCTCGATAGAAGTGTAGCACTAACGCCGCTCGATAGAAGTGTAGCACTAACGCCGCTCGACAGAAGTGTAGCACTAACGCCGCTCGATAGAAGTGTAGCACTAACGCCGCTCGACACCGCTCGATAGAAGTGTAGCACTAACGCCGCTCGATAGAAGTGTAGCACTAACGCCGCTCGATAGAAGTGTAGCACTAACGCCGCTCGATAGAAGTGTAGCACTAACGCCGCTCGATAGATGTGTAGCACAGGGAGCAACAGGGTGACTGCAAGGGTGCCCCTGACAGGACTTGGGCTCATGTCCTTTCCCTCTGTCACTCAGCTGACTCGGGCTTCTCACCTGTCACTTCGCCATGAAACGGCAGTAAATGGACCGAAGCAGGCCACAGGTAACACAGATTCTGGAAGCAATAGATCTGCGGTGTGAACAGTTCCAGGCTCTTTCAACCGACTTTTCACTCATGGGGAAAGATTTGTTCCGTCAAAACGGACATTGTCTATGTCGGAACAAAGTGAGAGCAGATAGGAAGATGCTGTGAAAGCCTTTCTAGAAGAGAGAATTGATGTTTGTTCAGTGTGCCCCATACAGAACAGATTGAGAACTAAGACGCGTGTGCCAGACAGCTTGCTGACATATTAAACCGAGTGGAAACGCCACAGAAAGGATGTCCGATTATTTGTCTGAGCTCATCGGGTAGATGAGAACAGCAATAGTCAGCCAAAGCCGATGAATGCCAAATTCAGTCGGTGGAGGGAAAAGATTACAGTCATCACGAATCCGGAGTACGGAACCAGGCTGGAACCGAAAGACGTACCAGTAGCCACCGACCTTGCCAGAAAGCAGGCTAGTATTGCAGAGCAGGCGAAGACGGAGGGAAAAGCGGCTTTCCTGAGACGAGGAATACTGATGGTGTGCCAAGGCCTGATCAGGGTAGTGTTGCTTATAGCCCAGCCGACCGCAAAGGGCCATATCAGGGCTGTCACCACGTTGAAGTCAACTCACAAGTTATCCACAAAAAAAAGAAGAAGAAAAAAATGATTTGTATGTCTCTACTTTAGATTGTGTCTAAGCGAAAGTCTCATCGAATACACTTTTGACTTAACTCGCGTTTTTGTGGTCATTTCAAGTTCTGTGCTCAAGCAAGAAACTTGTCACGATGTGATCGGAATTCAGAAGGCGTTGCTTCTCGATAAAGAAGTCATTACATAATTTTGTGTAAAGTTGACTTCATCGTGGTGACAGCCCTGATATGGCCCTTTGCCGCTGGCTGGGCTGTATGCAACATTATCTTTCTCGCTTTTCCTCATTCTGTCTTCTGTCTTTTTTTAATGGATCTTTCATATATTCATTTCTCCTCCAGGTCTTGTTTTCCGCATTCTTCTTTTCTCTGTGGTCTGCTTACGATCCACCGCATTTATCGTGTGGTGCAATCTGTGATGGAGGGAAATGAGATCCCGGTAATTGAGTGGGCAGGTGCTCTCAACACATCTCTTTGGCTTGGATCTCTTCTAAAAAGGAGATATACAGTGCCTAGGTGTATCAAACGGCTACCCCTCGTGGGGCTATGTAAGACAGGCAGTTTTCCAGCTGCCCAAGGTACCCCTGTAGTGCTCGGTTCTCTGTGTCCGGAGTTGAGCATGATCAGAGGGGATAGGGTTGGTGGGCTTCTGTTTGTCACATATCCCTCCCAAAGCCTGAAAGGGGTCAAGACAGTGAGTTCTTAGCCCTGGCCCCGTGGTTGGACTCCATGGCTGGTGGGCTTCTGTTTGTCACATATCCCTCCCAAAGCCTGAAAGGGGTCAAGACAGTGAGTTCTTAGCCCTGGCCCCGTGGTTGGACCCATGGCTGGTGGGCTTCTGTTTGTCACATATCCCTCCCAAAGCCTGAAAGGGTCAAGACAGTGAGTTCTTAGCCTGGCCCCGTGGTTGGACTCCATGGCTGGTGGGCTTCTGTTTGTCACATATCCCTCCCAAAGCCTGAAAGGGTCAAGACAGTGAGTTCTTAGCCCTGGCCCCGTGGTTGGACTCCATGGCTGGTGGGCTTCTGTTTGTCACATATCCCTCCCAAAGCCTGAAAGGGGTCAAGACAGTGAGTTCTTAGCCCTGGCCCCGTGGTTGGACTCCATGGCTGGTGGGCTTCTGTTTGTCACATATCCCTCCCAAAGCCTGAAAGGGGTCAAGACAGTGAGTTCTTAGCCCTGGCCCCGTGGTTGGACTCCATGGCTGGTGGGCTTCTGTTTGTCACATATCCCTCCCAAAGCCTGAAAGGGGTCAAGACAGTGAGTTCTTAGCCCTGGCCCCGTGGTTGGACTCCACGGCTGGTGGGTGAGGGTGCGATGCAATGAAAAACAAAGCAGACACAACTGGCCTCCTCATTACCCCCGCCTTATAAAAGGACAGCACAGTCACATTCATCGAGACTGTCTCAACACTCCAATATATACAGAGACTCAGACACAGAAAAAGAAAGAAGACAGGGTTCTGGGCTTCTTGGCTAGTGGTGGATGGGCCTGAAGAGGAGAAACCTATATCAGCTTTAAGTCCTCTTGCCATCCAAAAGGGGTTTAAAACCATCGCATACAACCCTAAATCGATTCAATGGCTTTGGATTTGTTCATTTCTCATTTAGCGCAAGTCCAAATGTCAAAGGGAACAGCTTCAACGTGCTACAAAGCTGGTGGATAGGGGGATCAGGGAGTCTCCTCACACACATTGAAAGGCGTTATAAGATGTTCTGATCTCAAGCGTCTCGGAGGCAGAAATTAAGAAAGAGTTAGAACCTCCAGAGGTGATTGATGCTCACGAAGCAACCATTCGGAAAGGGTCAGATCGAGTGCCCACAAACACGTTGTTTCTGACGATTTGTTCGCCATGCCTTCCACAGGCCATCTAATATAGCTACCTCATTGTGAAAGTTGAACTCTACGTCCCATCTCCCATGAGGTGTTTCCATTGTCAGGACCTTGGCCATGTCTGTGACAGGTCTTGGGGGAGGAGATTTGTGGTCTGTGCTGCAAAGCAGTCCATGAAGAGCCATGCCAGGGACCAGCCCTTTGAGCCAACTGTGGTGGCAGCCACCCCTGTTCAGCGCGGGACTGTCTGAAATGGAAACTAGAACAAACCATCCAGCAAGTGGAAACAGAACAACGAATTCCTTTCCACGAAGCCAAAAAACTGGTGCTTGGTCGTCAGTCCCAGTCCGGAAGGTTATACTCAGCAGCTCTTAAAAAAGTCCAGACAGTGTCCATATCCCGTCGGACGGTCGCTTTTTTCTTTTCAAAGTCTTGTCAGGAATAAACAACTTGTGCAACGGAAAATGACTAGCAATTCTGTCCGGGAAGTCCTGCGCCCTCAGTAGAGGCGTTAAACCCGCTACCCCCAGCCTCTCCAGCAGCCAAAAAAAAAGTCTGCTACTGGGCAGACTGGGGAAACAGACTCCTCCCAGATCCTCCTAACCTGGTTCTACTGGGACGGACGGGAACAGAAAACCTACTGTTCTCCCCAAAGGCTCTGAAACCCATCGAAAAGTTCCCGAGGAAAAATGTGTGGAAGTGATAGAGGTGGATGGGCCTCCATCTGCGTTAAACAGATTGTCCATTACTCACTGCGATTCGAAACCCTAAGCTAAGGCTTACATCAGTGATCTCTGGCAAAAGGAATGGTACAGGCAGATAGATAACAAACTCTTCCAAATCCGTCCAAAGAGTTTTTACCATGTTCCAAAGGCGGCCGTAAAGAAGAAACAGTCTTGTGCCGTTTGCGCACTTTTATCTTTTAAAAATGAAGAAGACTCCGTGGCGCATATTCCATGTCAAATACCACTCACAATGAAACAGGTTCTTATAGAGTGTTGGGACTTGTCAGACATAAACACTTTACAGCAGACTCCATGAAAACCTTGTTCAGAGCGGCAAATTTTGAATTTCTGAAAACAATCAACATTTCTCATTTAATCTAAGATTTTAAGGAAGAAAGGTTTTGATAAATTACCAGTGTGTTTTTAGAAAGTATGTTTCAATGATTAATGTAGATTTGTGTCTTTTCTATGACGTGAGAGTTGACTTCAACGCAGTGACAGCCCTGATATGGCCCTTTGTGTTCAGCTGTTGCAACAACCTGCTTTGCTATCTGCAGTCTGCCTACCATACTGGCCACAGTACTCAAATTGCTCTCCCGAAAATAGTCAATGATCTCCTCACTGCTCTTGATGAAGGTCAAATATCTCTACAGTATTTTCTGGACTTGCCTGCCGCTTTTGATACTGTTGATGGAAGTACCCTTCTGTCACGTCTTCTCCATTTTTTCGGTATCTCAAATAAATTTCTTTCATGCTGTCAATCGCCCTGGTCGCACACAAATTATTTTTGTTAATGATTTCTTTCTTCTCTCTTAGCTGCCTTGCACTACGGAGTCCCTCAGAGATCCATGATGAGCCTTATTCTTTTTGTTCTCAGTATCAGTCCTACCTCTTATACAGTTGCCCATTATAGCTTTTCTTATCAGTGTTTTCCAATGACAGTCAACTTTACATCTGGTGATATTTCTCAGTGTCCTGTTATCCATTACACACAGTAATGTATTTCAGATATTAAAAGCATGAATGATAAGCAACAAACTTCATCTGAAAAATGACAAAACTGACACGACTGCACCCTAAAGACTTCTGTCCACAGATTTTGTTTCCACTTCTGTCCAGTTACATGTATCATGCTTTTCCATGTTTTCCGAGCATCTTATAACCATTCTCAAACAAGGAGAACCCGAGTTAAACTGGTTCAACTAATGGAATCACTGGCACCACACATCACAACAATTTACACCAGTGAAACTCCGAATTATTTGATTCCCTCAATGGAATCACAAGTCACACACACACACACACACACACACACACACACACACACACACACACACACACACGTGCCGCGCTTGCACACACACACACACACACACACACACACAACACACACACACACACCACAACGACCAGCACCAATAACTGTGAGATTCCACCAATGAATTTCTGAGTTAATCGGGTTCCACCAATGGAATCACTAGACATCCCTACATATACAACAAAGAGTTGGGTACCACGTGGTTCATGCATAACATCCAGTTTCTAGCTCATGTTCGATCGATTCCCCAAAACTGCCCATTGTACTAACAGCCGAGACTCCACAAGCAAGCTCTGATGCTTCAAGTCTTTACTGCAAACCACTTAATAGGTCGAAGCTTTCCCGAAGGTGTTCATCCCTCAGGACAAGCACGGCTGAATGGTCACTGTGACCTGCCTGCAGGCGACGGTCACCGAAGCCTGACAGTCACCTGGCACGATCCCGCCCTCCTCAAGCCCACTGGAGAACCCAGTGAATAGCCGTTGGTGGAGGTGGATGCTTTCCTCACCCAGAACCGGCAGTTTGGTGTGTACTTGTTACTACTCCGCCCCTGAACATGCGAACTCAGGGTTTCCCCATCAATAATGCTGTGGTTCGCACACTTGAAAAACTAATCTCAACATCAGCAAATTTGACCTTAATTTGCCTAAAGGACTGGAGAACATTCAGCCAACTCGTGACATTCTCCATCTCTACACTCCATCACGACAGCTGCGCTCTTTATCTGTTACTCATCTCCTCAATATCCCTCACTTTCGCACCAACACTGCTGTCCAATTTTCTGTCCGGGCCCCATCCTCGTGGAACAAATTCGCTTTCTCATTCCGTGGTTCCGACTTTCTGTCATCCTTCAAATCTTGTCATAAAACTATTTTTATATGCTGACTGATGTCCCTTCTTCTCCTTCCCGTTGCTTCTCTCTCCTCTCTTCTCTCTCTCCTCTCTCTCATGCTCCTCGTCTCTCTCTCTCTCTCTCTCTCTCTCTCCCTCTCTCTGTGAAGGGGGATAGGGGGTGGGGGCTGGGGGTGGGATTGAATTATTGATTGCATAATGGGTAAATGCATCCTGTACTGTATAATGTTGTATTGTGGTGCCTGTGCTGTTTGGCTTGTGTATTTTTGTCCTTTGTTTGTTTGTTTGTTGTTGTTGTACGTACTAATAACTTATTTAAGACTGTGCACCTATCTATAACAACAACAACAACAAAGACAACATGAACAACGAGAATAATTATAGTTGTAGTAGTAGCAGTAGTAGTAGTAGCAGCAGCAGCAGTAGTAGTAGCAGTAGTAAGCCTAGTAGTAGTAGTAGTAGTTGTTGTGATTGCTGTTGTTGTAGTAGTACTACTACCACAACCACTACTACTACTGCTGCTGTTAATAATAATAATTATAATAATAATAGTAAAAAATAATGATGATGATAATGATAATAATAATAACACTGATGATGATAATGACGATGATGATGATAATGATGATGATGATGATGATGATGATGATGATGATGTGTTGTCTTGTTGCGTGTTGTATTGTGGTGCGTCAGATGGTGCCGTGTTGTATTGTGTTGTTGTGTGTTGACCTGTACCATGCTTCATTGTATCTTGATGCGTGATATTGTACTGTGTTAAGTTGTACTATGGTGTGTTGAATTTTGTATGTTGCTGTTTTGTATTGAAATATGTTAAACTGTGCTGTGCTGTATGTGTATTGTGGCGTGTTGAATTGTACTGTGCTGTATTGTGGCGTGTTGAATTGTACTGTGCTGTATTGTGGCGTGTTGAATATTGCTGTGCTGTGTTGTGGCGTGTTGTATTGTACTGTGCTGTATTGTGGCCTGTTGAATTGTACAATGCTGTATTGTTATGTGTTGAATTGTACTGTGCTGTATTGTGATGTGTTGAATTGTACTGTGCTGTATTGTGGTGTGTTGAATGGTACTGTGCTATATTGGGGTGTGTTGAATGGTGACATGGTGTATTGTGATGTGTTGAATTGTACTGTGCTGTATTGTGATGTGTTGAATTGTACTGTGCTGTATTGTTATGTGTTGAATTGTACTGTGATGTATTGTGGTGTGTTGAATGGTACTGTGCTGTATTGTGGTGTGCTGAATTGTACTGTGCTGTACTGTGGTGTGTTGAATGTACTGTGATGTCTTGTGGTGTGTTGAATTGTACTGTGCTGTACTGTGGTGTGTTGAATTGTACTGTGCTGTACTGTGGTGTGTTGAATGTACTGTGCTGTACTGTGGTGTGTTGAATTGTACTTTGCTGACTGTGGTGTTGAATGGTACTGTGATGTCTTGTGGTGTTTTGAATTGTACTGTGCTGTATTGTGGTGTGTTGAATTGTACTGTGCTGTATTGTGGTTGTGTTGAATTGTACTGTGCTGTATTGTTATGTGTTGAATTGTACTGTGCTGTATTGTTATGTGTTGAATTGTACTGTGCTGTATTGTGGTGTGTTGAATTGTACTGTGCTGTATTGTGATGTGTTGAATTGTACTGTGATGTATTGCGTGTTGAATTGTACTGTGCTGTATTGCGGTGTGTTGAATTGTACTGTGCTGTAATGTGGTGTGTTGAATTGTACTGTGATGTCTTGTGGTGAGTTGAATTGTACTTTGCTGTACTGTGGTGTGTTGAATGGTACTGTGATGTCTTGTGGTGTGTTGAATTGTACTTTGCTGTACTGTGGTGTGTTGAATTGTACTGTGCTGTACTGTGGTGTGTTGAATTGTACTCTGCTGTATCGTGTTGTGGTGAATTGAATTGTACTGCGCTGTATTATATTGTGGTGTATTGAATTACGATGTGTTGTATTGTTGATTAATATTGTATTGTTTTGTGGTGGACGCCGTTCATAACATGTAATCCCAGGCCTTTCTAAGAAAGGGACTTTGTAGTGTTCTAAAATGTCCCCGTGTGTTCCGGACTTATTCTATGAGATCACAGTGGGTTTTGGAAATCATCTTTCAGTCCTGATTTATTAGCAGGAAAAATGTTCTGTATCGATCACACACACACACACACACACACCACACACACACACACACACACACACACACACACACACACGCACGCACGCACGCACGCACGCACGCGCGCGCGCGCGCGCATGCAAACCCGCCCGCCCGCCCAAACCGGCAGCCAGTATATGTGAAAGTGTGTGTGTGTGTGTGTGTGTGTGTGTGTGTGTGTGTGTGTGTGTGTGTGTGTGTGCGTGCGTGCGTGCGTGCGTGCGTGCGTGCGCGCGCGCTAATGTGCAGGTGTGAGCGTGCGTGCGTGCGCGCGCGTCTGTGAGTATGTATATGTGTTTTCTTCATCAGTCTATATTCTTTCTCCTTTGAGGATCCGTGCGAATGCCGACGCTTATCTGTGTTGTCTTTAACGGACTGTTCGTTAAATTCTTATATAGAGCCAAACGACGAATTTAATTTGAAACCTGTGCCCACGTACATGCTTTTCTGAAAGTTCGGGAGGTTTTTCAAATCGATGCTGAAACTGGAATCTGTTCATGCGTTCTCTCACCTCCTTTTCATCTTCCCTCACCCTCCATTCCCCGGCCCACCCCTCCGCTTCTGTCCCCTTCACCTCTAACAACTTCCTCTATCAAACGGAGAGAGAGAGATAGGTAGATAGATAGATAGATAGATAGATAGAGAGAGAGAGAGAGAGAGAGAGAGAGAGAGAGAGAGAGAGAGAGATTCAGATTCAGAATCTGATTCAGATGATTTATTCATTTAGGCCTTAGCCCATAAGGGTCTGTGAACATGTAAAGCACAGTATTCATAAACAATCATATGATATGGATCAAAAAGGAAATCCTTGTCACATATTCAAGCCGAAACAATTTCTCTAAGTTTAAAGGCTTTGTTCAGAAACCAAGCGGAAGTTGATGATATAAGCAGATTAAACAAAGATGGCTTTTCTCTGATGCTCCTAAGAGCTGGACAGCACAGAACAAAATGTATTTCTGTTTCCTGTTATTCTCTACATAGAGGACAAATCAAATCACAAGTATTACACGTTCGATGTCTAGAATAATGGCAAGCTCATGCAGATATTCCTAATCTGAATTTTGCTGTTACATGCTTTAAATGCCTATCCACATCTATGTTCAAGTAAGTCTTCAGGTTATGAGAACATGAGAAATTCCTATAACAATCAAGCCTGTCACTATCATGAATATGATCAGACCATCTTTGCCATCTGCAATCTACCAATCGCTGGCGAAAAAGATGTAAAAAGACTTTTATTTTCTCAACTCCCTGGTTCAACCAGACGAATCCAAACCCATATTTAAACAGACAGAGGCGCACTTTGGTTACCCAGTTGTTTTTCCCTTTAGTATCATATTTTACGCTTAACGAGGTATTCTGGTATCTTCCATGTGAAGCAGTTTCAGCCAATATCGGATACATTTAACGGCAGAAGCAATATAAATAGGAAATCGACCAGTTTCGCCATAAACGAGATCATTTGGAGTACGTCTGTCAACACCTAGGAACTTCTTCAAAGCGAAAACATGAACCGATTCACAATAAACAGCCGCTTTTTCTAGTCCCCGTAGCTCAGAACCATATTGCACAATCGGCTGAACCTGGGTGTCAAAGAGTTTCATAAACAACGTGAATGAAGAATTATTTAGAGTATATAACTTTTTCATAATACAAATCAAAACATTTTTGGCCTTATTAGACAAGTCCTTACATGCACCAACGAAACTCAAACGTGTTGAGAATAATAAACCCAAGTACCTATAGACATTAACAACTGGCATAAGAGTGTCATTATACAACCACCGAGAGAGAGAGAGAGAGAGAGAGAGAGAGAGAGAGAGAGAGAGAGGAGAGAGAGAGAGAGAGAGAGAGAGTCCAAACTGAGTAACTCTTGGAGCAGCTATACGTTTGTTTTCCATCTGCATTTCTTATTTGCCTCAAACCACATTCACTCCAAACCCCATTTCAGCACACTACCACCCCCCCCCCCCCCACCCCCATCCCCCTGCCCGTTTAAGTAAAAAGATTCTGTCGTATGTTGGTCCGCCCTATCCCGCTTAACTGCTTTCTCCTCTCCCAAACTGTTTCACTGAACTGGATGTCTGAGGGTTTTGTTTGTTTGTTTGTTTTTCAAATCTGTGTGTCCTTGGTTTTTTTTTCTGATCTGGGTCTCCAGGGCTTTTTCCTCTGATCTGGATGTCAACTTGCTGTTTTTTTTTTTTTTTAATCCGATCTGTATGGCCAGGGGTTTTACACTGCTCTGTATGTCCAGGACTTTTTTCGCCTAATTTGATGTCCAGCGCTCTTTCCCTGATTTTAATATCCAATCTTTTTTTTCCTCTGATTGAATGTCCAGGGCTTTTTTCATATTTGGATGTCCAGAGCTCTTTTTCTACTATGAATGTCCGGGCTTTTTCTCTGATCCGTATTTAGAGAGCTCTTTCTTTGATGTGGATGTCCAGGGGGTTTCCGTTGACCTGCATTGTCCAGAGTTTCTTTCCTGGGACTTTCCCCCTTGGTTTGTATGCCCAGGACTTTCCCCTTGGTTTGTATGCCCAGGACTTTCCCCCTTGGTTTGTATGCCCAGGACTTTCCCCCTTGGTTTGTATGCCCAGGACTTTCCCCCTTGGTTTGTATGCCCAGCGCTTTTTCTTTGATGTGGAGTTGTATGATCAGGATGTCCCGGGCTTTTCCTCTTGTCTGCAAGGCAAGGGCGTTTCCCCTGCTCTATGTCTCCTGGGCTTTTTCTTCCCTGATCTGGACGTCCAGGGCTCTTTCTCAAATCCAGATGTCCAGCTATTTTTCATTGATCTAGATGTCTATTTTTTTTCTCTCTGGCTTGGATGTCCATGGCTCTTTCCCAGATCTGGATATCCGGTTGTTGTTTTTTTCTGATCTGGATGGCCAGTATTTTTCCCCTATGATTTGAATGCCCCGGCTCTTTTTCTGATCTGGACGTCCTTTTTTTCTCTGATCTAGATGTCCAGCGCTGTTTCCGTGATCAGGATGTCAAAAACTTTTTATCTGTTCTGTATGGCTTTTCTCTTAACTGGATGTGCAGGGCTTTTCTCTAATCTGTATGTCCTGAGCCTTTTCTCTTATCAGAATGTTTACAGTTCATATCTAATACAGATGTCCCCGGCGTATTATCTTTTTCACTCACTATCAGAATGTTTACAGCTCATATCTAATACAGATGTCCCGGGCGTATTCTCTTTTTCACTCACTATCAGAATGTTTACAGCTCATGTCTAATACAGATGTCCTGGGCGTGTTCTCTTTTTCACTCACGCTCTTTGATCTTTCTGTCTCCCACCCCCTCCCCCCAACCACGTCTGCTTCCATGCCCCCCCCTCCCTTTCACAGCCACCCAAATCACCACCCACTCACTGTCTGTTTGTCTGTCTGCACGCCTGTTCGTCTATCTTCCAGTTACGTTTTACTGTTTCTAATTCAACCTTTCAATCGCCCGAACTTTGCTTTTCTTTCTGTGTTGTCTTGCTTTTGTCACATTGATCTCAAACGCTTTGGCCTTTCTGGCCGCCCCCCTCCGACTCTCTGTCTCTCGCTCATGTCTGTTGATCTCTCCAAAATGTCCTCTCTATCCCTTCACTCTCTCTCTCCTTCTCTTCCATTTTTTTTTGTGCTTAGATCTGCCCCTCACTCTCCCTGAGTCTTCCCCAGCTCTGTCCTCTCTGGTTGTTCTCTCCTCTCCTCTCTTCTTTCCCGCAGCTCCCTTCCTCCCCCCTGAAAAAAAAAACATTCTCTCTCTCTCTCTCTCTCTCTCTCTCTCTCTCTCTCTCCCTCCCTCCCCTAGGCGACATTGGCATTCAAAGTGGACTCTCGGAAAGAGACTTACGCCGCCACCTCCAACCCCTCCAGTCTTTCCGCCACCCCACCCATCCCCCTCCAACATCCCCACTCCCCTTCCCTTTTGTAGGCGTCCGTGGCCCCACAGAGAGGCTTAGCCCGTCTAGTGACCAGTGACTAGGAGACATCAAACAGGTGATGTCCTTGTTGGACAGTCGATGGGGATTAGCTCTGAGGCACGTGCAGCTGTCGTCATTGGTTTCTGGTTTGTGCTTCCCAGGTCGGTCAGACAGCACGACCGTTCACTACAACAGTTGTTCTGTCGACATAGCTGTTTACTATTACTGCTGTTGCTGTTACGATGAAGACAACACCCACCACCACCACCACCACCAACCACCACCAACTACCACTACTATTACCTCCACCACCACCACCACCACACCACCACCACACCACTACTGCTGCTGAGGCGGTGATGTTTTCAGAGCGCTTTTCCACACTTCGAAGTCTTTTACAATTGCAAAATGCAGATTCTACATCTGTGTGTAGTCAGAAACAGATCACACCAGAGTAACCCTCCCTTACCTCCTTACCCCTTCCCCGATCCCTCTTCTCCCCCCCCCCCCACCATCCCCCCGATATACACGTAAAGATACAGACATCAATACAAAAACACATCAGTCTACTCTTCCCTCTCTCCATCCTTCGCTATGCAAAACAGCCCGCCCTCACGCAAGCACGTTGGCGACAAAAGCGGCTTGAAAATACTGCCATCACCTCCACTACCACAACCACACCACCACCACTACCACTACCACCACAGATGACGAGAAGAGAAATATGGAACGGACAGCGTTGCTCAGTGTGGAGGTATGCCAATCAGAGGAAACAATCGCAGAGAAAAGAAGTAACATGACACTTGTTATCTCTTTGTATGATCCTTCTGCACTTTCTGCACTGGCCACCAGTCTTGGCAGGATTGATGATCACCTGACCACCCTCTCCTTTGCCGTCATCGCTCTTTCTGAGCCTGCCTTCCTGTCTAACTGACTGCACAGCCCAAAACCTTCCGGCACCTCTGCTTTTTCTTAACAATCATCTCCTGTGGCTGCCCACATTGAAAACAAAGACCCTAGGTGAAATATCTTACCAACATCTAACACACTACCTTTGCCTCTGAGATATTTAGATTCTCTCGCTACAGGCTTGAAAACACATATCTTCGTAAACGTGCAGTATGAAGAATGCTTAAATTATTACCTGTTGATTGAGCATAGATACGGAAGGTTAAGACTGCATGTATGTTATATTTATGCCAACTAGACAAATGAAGTATGTGTGGATGGGACTGTTCGCGTGTTGATTTATGTTTACTAACATGAAAAGCATGTACGTGGAATCAGGACTGTTCGTATGTTATGTTTATGTTAACTAGACATGTGAAATGTGTATGGGTAAGATTAGGTCGGTTCGTATGTTATGTTTATGTTAACTAGACATGTGAAATGTGTATGGGTAAGATTAGGTCGGTTCGTATGTTATGTTTATGTTAACTAGACATGTGAAATGTGTATGGGTAAGATTAGGTCGGTTCGTATGTTATGTTTATGTTAACTAGACATGTGAAATGTGTATGGGTAAGATTAGGTCGGTTCGTATGTTATGTTTATGTTAACTAGACATGTGAAATGTGTATGGGTAAGATTAGGTCGGTTCGTATGTTATGTTTATGTTAACTAGACATGTGAAATGTGTATGGGTAAGATTAGGTCGGTTCGTATGTTATGTTTATGTTAACTAGACATGTGAAATGTGTATGGGTAAGATTAGGTCGGTTCGTATGTTATGTTTATGTTAACTAGACATGTGAAATGTGTATGGGTAAGATTAGGTCGGTTCGTATGTTTTGTTTACGCAAACCAGACGTAGACCCGATCGGCTCCTACCCAGAGTTGAGTTTGTATAGGCGTCATCCACTTGATGAATGCGTCTCTGAGAGTGTTGCTCAAATTTCCTGACCAGCATTGTAAGTGTCTGTATCTCTCGGGCCTGGTTGTCGCCGGGATATATTATGAAAATAAGCATAGAGTACAGCCCTGTCACGCAGTCTGCTGACACCGGAATGGAAATTCGTAGCATCATCTTCATCATTCTCATTCTTATCGATCAGCATAAAGAAAAAGTCTCAAATTCTGTGGCCTTTCATGCTCTGCTCTCATGGTGACCTTAGTTTCGATGTCCTCTTCACGTCCATGGCCTTGGTTTGTTTCCATCGGGGTCACCGGTATCAGCAAATTCATGGGGACTGTTGTTGGATGGATTGAGTGACGCCTCCCAGAGGAGAGCTCACTCATACCAGCTCTGCGACTACGCAATTATTGTGTCCTGCATACGTTGGATCAGAACAGGCGCTACTGAACACCACCGAAGTGACTCGGCAGCAGTGCAGTGTCTCCTCTGGTGGGTTGCCTCTTGACGGCTTGACACCGGCTGCTTCCTGTGGATTGCCGGTGCCGAGGCTGCGGCAGGCCGGGCTGGACTGTTGCTGTGGACGCGGGTTCTGAATGAGCTGCGTGGGTGCGATATCACTGAGGTGGCACAGAAGATCGGACAGAAAAAAAACTATACACGTATAGAATGTATGGATAAGATTAGGACTGTTCGTGTATTCATGCCAACTAGACATTTAAACTACGCACAAACCGATCGTTGAATGATAGTCCCTGTGTAATCTCCGCGGGCAGATCACCAGAATTAAAGTTGAGAAACCATCATTATCACCAGGTTTCATCGCCATGACCATTACCTTCGGAGACACATGAAGTGAAGCATGCTACACCCAAACTGGCGGGCAGCACAACACGAAACGACCGTGATCGCTAGGCTTGGTTTGTCTTCTGTGTTTTTCATGACAGCTGACATTTGCAGATGTGTAAATCAGATCTCTGGTGAACAGCTTATGAACAACGAGTGTAATTCTATTCCCACGCTGAAACAACTCCATGCACATAACTCAAACTCTGATGCTTGTGGCACCCTCTACCCCAACACACACACACACACACAGACAACAAGAACCCAGAAGAAATCAGGAAGCATCGCTCAAACAGTCGAAGGAAAGTTGCTGAGAACTTCTCTTTGAGGGAGATTTGTTCGTTTGATTGTTTTTGTTTTGAGTGTCCCTTGTCTTACGTTGGTAAAGCCATGTGACAAGATCCAATGGACTTGCTTAAAGAATCTTCCAGGAAATGTTAGTGTGGCCATCCACTGTTATCCAGTGACCTGTTAAAACAATCCCCCATCAAAGAAATACAGATGTAATGTCTGTTTAATATCTGCATGAATGCTTTCAGCCGTGGAGTACAGCCAGTGGGGCAATGGAAAGACGTCATCTACTGAAGGTAAAGCTGACGTTCTGTATACAGCGTCGGGAAAAAAGCAGAAAAGCTTGAACAAAACAGAAAAAGGTAGGACACAGTCGAAAAAGGTAGAGCACAGTAGGAAGTCTGGACGCAAGCAGACAGACAGGACACAGTAGGAAAGGCAGGATACAGTAAGAAGGATAGGACACAGGAGGAAAGATAGACCACAGTAGGAAAAGGTAGTAGGAAAAAGGTAGGACATAGTAGGAAAAAGGTTGGACTGTGTGGGAAAGAGGTAGAAACAATGGGGAAAAGGTAGGACACAGTATGAATAGAGTACGTAGAAAAAGTAGAATACGAAAAGTAGGACACCGTAGAAAAGGTAGGATAAGCACAACAAGATAGGTTATAATACGAAAAGATAGGACACAACAGGAAAAGCTAGGATAAGTCACACAAGGTAGAACAGAATTAGAATGGTAGGACGCAGTAGGAAAAGATAGAACACAGGAGGAAAACGCAGGACGCACTATGAAAAGGTGTGACATGGTTTAAAAATGTAGGACACAGTTTGAAAAGGTGTGACACGGTTTAAAAATGTAGGACACAGTTTGAAAAGGTGTGACACGGTTTAAAAATGTAGGAACACAGTGAAAAGGTGTGACACGGTTAAAAATGTAGGACACACTATAAAAGGTGTGACACGGTTTAAAAATGTAGGACACACTATGAAAAGGTGTGACAGGTTTAAAAATGTAGGACACACTATAAAAGGTGTGACACGGTTTAAAAATGTAGGACACACTATGAAAAGGTGTGACACGGTTTAAAAATGTAGGACACACTATAAAAGGTGTGACACGGTTTAAAAATGTAGGACACACTATAAAAGGTGTGACACGGTTTAAAAATGTAGGACACACTATAAAAGGTGTGACACGGTTTAAAAAATGTAGGACACACTAATAAAGGTGGGGACACGGTTTAAAAATGTAGGACACACTAAAAAAGTGTGACAAGGTTTAAAAAATGTAGGACACACTATAAAAGGTGTGACACGGTTTAAAAATGTAGGACACACTAAAAAAGGTGTGACATGGTTTAAAAAAGCAGGACAGCACTATAAAAGGGAGTGACATGGTAAAAAAAGCAGACGCACTAGACAAAGGGTGACATGGTTAAAAATGTACGACACACTATAAAAGGTAGTGACACAGGTTAAAAATGTAGGACACACTATAAAAGGTGTGACACGGTTTAAAAATGTAGGACACACAAAAAAGGTGTGACAGGTTTAAAAAAGCAGGACACACTATAAAAGGTGTGACAGGTTATAAAAATGCAGGACGCACTATAAAAGGTGTGACATGGTTTAAAAATGTACGACACACTAAAAAGGTGTGACACGAAAAGAGGACACAGAAAAGGACAGGAAAAGCAGGACACTAATAAAAGGTGTGACATGGTTTAAAAATGTACGACAACACTATAAAAGGTGGACACGGTTTAAAAATGCAGGACAGCACTATAAAAGGTGTGACATGGTTAAAAATGTAGGACACAAATAAAAGGTGTGACAGCGGTTTAAAAAATGCAGGACACAAAAAGGCAGGTAAAAAGAGACAGCAATAAAGGAGGACACGGTTAAAAATGTAGGACACACTATGAAAAGGGTGACACGGTTAAAAATGTAGGACACACTATGAAAAGGTGTGACACGGTTTAAAAAAAATGTAGGACACAGTTAAAAGGAGGACACGAAAAGGAGACAGCTAGAAAAGGCAGGACACGGAAAGTAGGACACAGAAAAGGGGACAGAAAAAGTCAGGACACAAGTAAAAGGAGGACACGAAGGAAACGAGACAGAGAAAAGGCAGGACAGAGAAAGTAGACAGAGAAAAGTGGGGACACTGTAATTCAAAGGAGAGCAAGCAGAGAAAAGTAGGACACATTATGAAAATGTAGGACAGCAGGAAAGGCAGGACAGCAGAAGAAAAAGGCAGACCACCGTCGGGAAAAGGTAGCGCAATAGAACGAAAAAGGCAGGACACAAAAGTAGATTAAGGTAGGACACATCAGGAAAGGTAGGACACATCAGGAAAGGTAGGACACATCAGGAAAGGTCGGACACGGCACGAAAAGTAGGACACAGCAGGAAAGGTCGGACAGAAACAGGTGTAGTTAAGACATAGGAAGAAAGGAAGGACGCAATAGGAAAAAGGCAGGACACAGTAGAAAGGGCACACAGCTGGAAAAAGTATGACAAAATGGGACAAAGTAGGATGAAGGTAGGGCATGGTGAGAAAAAGCAGGAGACACAGTGGGAAAAGGTAGGACACTTTAGAGAAAGACAAGATGCAATAGGAGACAGTTAGACATAAGAGAAAAAGATAGGATACGGTAGGAAAAGGTGGAACACTGTAGGAAAATGTAGGACACATTTGAAAAAAAAGGACATAGTAGGTAGCTATAGGACACCATGAGAAAAGGTAGGACACGCTTGGAAAACGGAAGAACAAGGTAAGAAAAAGTTTGGACACAGTAGGAAAATAAGTAGGACACAGTAGAAAACGGTAGAACACAGTAGAAAAAGACAGGACACACCTGCAAAGGGCAGGACACGATGGATAAAGGAAGGGCAAAGGTTGGACGAAGCCATGACGGCTGACAGGAATTGTGATAAGAACCAAATCCTGCACTGTGGTGGACACTCCATGAGGATGAGCACCCATCACGTCTCTGTCCATTGTCGGCTCAGACGTTGACCTCTGCTTACCCTCGGCTGACCCGTCAATGGAGGGAGGAATAAGGGTGAGGAGGAAGGGGGAGGTGGGGTGGGGGGCCCAACATCCGTTTTCTTAAGGTCTGATCGTTCCTTTTTTCCCCCTGCAAAAACAGGTCTGCGCTGCAATCTGTCTCATTTATGCAAGGTCATTGGGTGGAATTCTGAATATATGACAAAAAGTTCTTCCTTTCCCCAACCAGCCTCCTACCCCCCACCTCTCCTCTCTCTCTCATTCTTTTCTTTGTTGTGTATACATGCGCGCGCATGTGTGTGTGTGTTGGTATGTATGTATGTGTGTGAAGAGTGTAATGTGTTTAAAAGTAAGTTGGTTAAAGCAAATGTAGGCAAAGAAAGACCACATCAAACCACAATGACGAAACATCGAAATAAGACCCTACTTTAGCTTAAGACTCTTCTTTAGGTTCAAACAACAGAGGAACAGACAGTGATCAGGGATAAACAACCTCAGACCTATTCAGCAAGTAGCCATCCGTGACGAATTGTCAACCACACCATCCACCTCTCCACACACCGTCCTGTACTACTTCTACAAACACAAGCACACACCCAGGTCTTCTTCCCCCCCCCCTTCTTCCCTCCTCTTTCTATCTCTCTCCTTTTGTCTCACAAACGGCAATAACGTTTTCACTGCCGTCACTCCCCCCCCCCTCCCCCTTTTTCTTTCCCAATTCAAACCCCTCACCCCTCTCACTCTTCCCACGGTTGTTTAGAAGCTGTGGGCAGCCCGGCTTCAAAAACAGTGTTACGGGAAAAAGATAACGCCACTTTCCAAGTATATGGCTCACTTCACTCCCTCTCTGCTCCCTTCCCATAGCTAATTGCGCATTCTCTTCTCTCTCTCCGTTAGATCAGAGAGAAGCCGACACCTCCTTCCATCTCCCCCCCCCCCCCCCCCCCCCCCGCACACACAGCACACTGACGGTCATGCGGGCGGCTCCGGAATGATGCAGTTATGTTAAACAGTCCTTTGTCAATTGACATGAGCTGATACAGGCGCATTCAATTCAAACCCCAATGGCCCAGCAAGCACATTTTTGGAATGTTCTATACTGTTCTTCCAACAGTAAGTGGTGAGGGATGACCAACCCCAACCCCCCTCCACCTCCCCTTTTCTTTGTCTTTAGTGACACAAAGCCAACCGGAACAGGAAGTGGAATGAGTGGTTTGGCCTATAAAAAGGGGAAACTGACAGGGAGCAAATCACTGCCTCATTTCATTTCCGACTTCCTCCACAGACCAGCTGTAGATGGGCTAACACAGTGTAGCCACAAAGACAACATAGGTACACCAGAGAGAGTGAAAGTTTATCTCATCTACTCTGATCTGGTCTAAGGTTCACTGATCTCCCAGAACTGTAAGTTGAAACTAGGTTTCTGAATTTTGAGACCATGCATTGATAGTATGTATGCCATGTGGTTTAACAGTAAACTTTATGCCAATACTTGGTGACATCTGTCAAGATGAGGAATGAGTATCCTGTCGTAATAGTTTGTTTGCCACAACTTGGTAAAAACTAGTGAAATGCTTGGTTCAGATTCATTGTTAACAATCTCATTAACATTCTTTGTTAAGCATTTGACGTTTGCCAGTATTCAATCCTATCTGTTCAGATGACAATTGAATGATAAATTCTGATAAGAAAAGCAGTATGCCTGTGCTAGGTGGAAACTGTTAAGCTGATTTATGAATACTGTTGATTGTTGGAATGCTTTGTAGTGTGAGATGCTAAGGCAACACCACATGTGTACTTGGGCTAACTGTATTCCAAGTTACTGCAATTCAATTCATAGGAAACATTGAAGGGTTATCTGACTAAAATTGTTCAGCATTGTATTATGGTCTCCTACTCCTTGTTTCATTCATTCAAACTATGAGGGAAACCAGAGACTGATCATTATGGCAGATATATGTATGCTAGTCTAATCCTTTGTTGGCTGAGATCTCACACATTTATTGAAAGCCAGAGGGCAAGTGTGAGAACTTGACAAACCAGACTCTCAGCTGTTTTGTTTGTTTTTCAACCTGGCCTCGGCATGCATGGCAGTGGACAAACGCCACAGCCCAGCACACATGATCAGCAGGTCTACAGAGAAGTGGGGCAGTCACCAGCAAGTAGAGAGAGATCAACTATCCACTCCAACATCAGATAAGTTCTGATATTCCAAGTGGACTCCAAGTCAGCTCATCCAGAATTTCCCCTCTCTTAATGATGAAACAGAGGGAACCAAAACTCGGCCTGAACTGACTTTAGGAAATTGATTTGAATGTTCCGCCCTTGTATAAACAAGTAAAGTTGATGTGTGAAAGTGCATTTAACTTGTGTCAGTTCTTTGTTGTCCATTCAGTATTGAATGTTTGAACTTATCTCTAATTCTGTCTCTCGAGCTACAAGTACTTTTAAGAGTACAAGCCTAAGGAAATTATTTCCGAGCCACTCTTGAGTAGTTTAATAGTTCCGAGCAAAATAAAGATTTCTTTCGATGACTAGTACCGGAAAGTTGCTACTTCCATAACTAGGAGGAGAGAGGGTGGAGGTAAAATTCTAACATAACTCTGATAGAGAAAATATTCCAAGTCCTTCCCTTAGAGGACGCACCGACCAATCCCAAACACTCGTCACACCATCTCAGCTTTGTTGTAGCCCCTCCCCCTCCCCTCCTATTCCTCAGAGCCCCCCCTCCCCCTCCCCCTCCTGCATTCCATTATTGTCTTTACCCACTACGTTTTCTCCAAACTTCCCCCTTCTTCCCCCCCTCCTTTCCTCCCCTTCATACTTACCCACGCTCTCCTACCCCTTCCAGTCTTCCTTTCTCCCACCTCCCCCAAGTGCCCCGAGTTCTTTCCGCGCTTTTACCTTCATTGATAGGGAGAGAATAAGGCTTTTTGTGAGTGACAATATTAGATTTATCTGACTGGGCGCGTTTCCCCGGTCATTGTGTGTGTGTGTGTGTGTGTGTGTGTGTGTGTGTGGTGTGTGTGTGTGTGTGCGCGCGCGCGCGCGTGTGTGTGTCTGTATGAGTGTGTGTGTGTGTGGTGCACGCACGCGCGTGCGGGCGTGTGTGTGTATATGTGTGTGTGTGTGCGTGTTTGTATACCCGTATTTGTATCTGCTTTGGCTTAGATGTACAAGTGTGTGTGTGTGTGTGTGTGTGTGTGTGTGTGTAGGACGTGAAGATGGGGTTGGGGTGGGGTGGGGAGCGTGCAGTGGATGATTAGACTATCAAAAAAAAAGAGACTGGGTTAAAAGAGAGAGAGAGAGAGAGAGAGAGAGAGAGAGAGAGAGAGAGAGGTGGAAAGATTGATGGAAGGGATGGGATACATAGTTTATAACAATGGAAGAAACAAGAATTGTCAAGAAGAAGAAGATAAAGAAGAGAAAGGCAAAGAACAACACGAAAAAGAAGAAGAAGAAGAAAACAGGTGAGAGAGAGAGAAGAGAGAGAGAGAGAGAGAGAGAGAGAGAGAGAGAGAGAGAGAATACGAATACAGTTTTTTTTTAATGGTGTGATGGGCAGAATTAATAGCTAACAGTTTATCTACTTGATGCCCTGATGCAGAGAGAGAGAGAGAGAGAGAGAGAAATACGATTTCTTTTGGGGTGGTGGTGGTTGAAAAGGTACGCCAACAGCTTTGTAACACCATGCCCTGAAACACACACAGAGAGAGAGAGAGAGAGAGAGAGAGAGAGAGAGAGAGAGACAGACAGACAGACAGACAGACAGACAACGGGGGAGCGGGCAGGCAGACAGACTGGGAATGAGGGTGAGTGGGCGTAGGAAAGTCCCTGAAATGCGCTATAAAGAGATTTGAAAGCGTGCCTCCAATTAATCGATCGGCAGGCTACAGCGCCCCCACCCCTTTCCCAGCGGATGATTGGGGCTGACATTTGTGGCCCTGGCAGTCGTCTGGCAGTTCAGGGCGCGTGCAGGCTAGTCTCCCAGCCTCTGGCGTCATGTCAGCATGTACTGTTGATGGCCGGTGTGGGCGATGAAGAAAGTCCTCCCCTGTACTGTCCTTCGGCGGACACGGGCAGCCAGGCTATGAAAGACGAGAGTTCAATGCAAACCGACAGAGAGGGCTAAGCTCATATAAAGAACACTGTAACGTGTTTTGTCTCAAACGTCTTAAAGACAGGACGACCATGAGTCACAAGAGAAGGATTAATTTGTGTATGTCAGAGTTCACGGTTACAGCAGAGGTCAAGTAGTAATGGAACCGCGGGAATATATGGGAATGGATCTGCTTGCGAAAAGATTTGTTTGTTTGTTTGTTTTAATGCGAAAAAGTTTCGTCCTTGGATATAGGATGTAGGTTAACGCTAGATATCCACAAGAATAGAGGAAAAAACACAACTTTGACTCCTCGTCTTTTTAAGCAGCTGGTAGGGCACAGGGATTTAGGAGTGAAAAGTCGAAAACAAAACAAAACAAAACAAAACCAAAACCAAAACAAAACAAAACAAACAAACAAAAAACACACAACAGTGCTAAAGTGCTTGCACATCGAAACAACCGAACGTTTGATGTGTCCCAGAGTGAGGTAAAATATGTCTCAGAGACACAACTGTGCACATAATTTGTTTTAATGAGGTCTGATCCTCTGACAGATGTTAATGCAGCTTTGATTGCGATACAGAACAGTTTTGGATCTTAATTTGTATCTGTGGACTCGGACCTTGGAAGTGTCCTGCTTCAGCAGGGAGTGCAGTGGGAGTTGTCCGTCTTTTGCTGGGTACTCTTCTGGTTCGGGCAATGACACTGAATACACAAAATATCAATGCATGCACGGGAACGTCACTTCTGTCAAGCTGAGTATTAGCTAGTTGACCAAGAGACAAAATAAAATGGTTGTTTAATTAAGTAACGGCGCCTGGGATTTTGTAAGACAAAAGAGACGTCACATTCAACGGGACAAAATGAACCCAACGTGTCAAGTTACCCGCAATGGGCTAATGTCGTTGGCTGATGGTCACAGGCGGCGGTAAGGAAATCACCTTTCTACTGTTGGAGTCAAGGTGTAACGCTCTGCTCGCTCCAGACAAGAATGACGGAGGATGTGATGCTTGGAAATGAGTAGCGCTTATCGTTTGTATGCACGTGAACACACTCAGCCTAACCTATGCGATTCAAAAGCGTACTCATATACATGCACGCACGCACACACCCACATGCACGCGCGTGCGCAAGGACGCACATATGCATGCAGTCTTCTATGTGATAAAATACGTATTTAGATTATCTTCAGCTTGCCAATATATCCGAAGATCTGCTTTTGAGAGAGAGAGAGAGAGAGAGAGAGAGAG
This sequence comes from Conus canariensis, assembly GCA_033310375.1. Taxonomy (NCBI): domain Eukaryota; kingdom Metazoa; phylum Mollusca; class Gastropoda; order Neogastropoda; family Conidae; genus Conus; species Conus canariensis. The sequence goes on from CM065735.1 coordinate 37,913,365, forward strand.
AGAGAGAGAGAGAGAGAGAGAGAGAGAGAGAGACCGACCGACAGACAGACAGACAGAGAAGGGTGGGTGGGTCGGAGTGTTTGGGAAAGGGGGTGATGATGGTGGTCAGAGAGACAGACAGGCGGTCAGCCAGATCCTAAATGTCACCGACGATTCTGGCCGGGAGGCAGTCGGAGGGACGACACGCTAAGCTTCGCAGGTCGTTCATTGCCGAGGGATCCCACATTGCCTCTCTGACCTTTCTCTGGCCCGATCTGCAGCCAGCCTCTCATTGACACTACACACAGGTGACAACGATCCACCCAACACACACACACACACACACACGCACACACACACACACACACACACACACACACACACACACACGCACACACACACGCACACACACACACACACACACACACACACACACACACACACACACACACACAGGGCAGATGCCAGTTAACTACACCACAAAACCCAACACCACTCACACAGCAAACCAAATAACCTTCTTCACATCTCGTGGCCAAACAGCGTTTTTGGACATGGGAAGAAACTCCTGGCCCTCCTGTTCTTGTTGATTATTGCCCTCTTGACCCTGAAAACCCCATCATAGCTGGTAGGGAAAAAAGTCCACGCCACAACCAAACGCAAGACCAACCCGACACCCCAAAACAGACTGGCCGTCATTAAGCCACATAATTATCAAGGTAATGAAACGGGTCGCATGACTCTAAGGACAGGCCAGACCAGACAAGGATGAACATGCCGGCCTTTCCCATCAGTGGATCATCCCCCGAGTGAAAGAAAAACAGTTTGAAAGCTAGGTACGTGGAAAACAGGAAAGAGACACGGAGGATATCACTGAAGCTGAACATCGCCGCAGAACTGACAGCTAGTAGGTCAACCATCAGCAGTAATCATGCTACACAGTTCTTGGACAAAGCCTCACAATCTAATAGCCGTTGGGGAAGGTGGGAGCTGACAGGGGGTGGGGGGTGGGGGTGAACTGTCATAGATTCACCGTGACCAAGGCACTACATGCTGGAAGACGGAGCCCATCTTTTTTCTACCCTAACTTTCTCTGAACTGAATCAGGTACCCATTCAATGCAGGGTAGACACAGAGGGTTTTCATGCTGAGCAAATCTGTATACATGACCGTCAGCACCACAACGAAATGTTCCGTAAGTTCTAGAATGGATAAATAACAGGCCATTCCATTCCGTTGTGATCACACTGAGTGCAGAATGGGCTTAATATCTGACTGTCTTCAATCATAATGATTAGTGTATTCTTCACACACACACACGCACGCACACACGCACACCACAAGATATGTTATTTTTAAAGCCTGTGTAAAACAACAACAACAACAACAATAACAACAACTTTTGTGTGAGAAACACTAGAATCCCCATTTTTAGTGTTATGATCTGGATATTTTCTTTTTATTTCATGTGCATTATTTCCACATATAATTTCTTTTGTTTACTGCTTTATCACGTTTGCAAGAGAATGCGAAAGAAGAATCCATGCGTACACAAGCTTTGAGAGAATGATAGACAAAAGCATAGCATTCCAACCATTTCTTCTGAAATTATCACACATCAACAGTCTTTCCGAATTACCTCTTAGTCCTCAACTTTCTTCATGCTCCTCAAGAACTTTAAAAGGTTTTGCAAGGATTCTTTATTTCTGTCGCAGGCAGATGACCTGTTGTCTGCCAACTGGTTTATTTTTGAAACGGTGTCAAGGATACCTTTAAAATTTCCATCTTCTCTTATTTCGTTGGCTGAGAGCTCTGGGGAAGGGTGAAATAGGATCTCCCTGAATAAAAACGGCGGAAAGTAGGTAAAACCGGCCCCCCCCCCCCCCTTTCCAAGGAAGAGGAAGACAAAGGAAAATCATGTAAAAATTATGGAAGAGTAGGAAATATATAAAGCGGTAGGAATTTATGTTAGGGAAAAGGGGAAAAATTGTGGCAGAAAAGGTATTGATAATGTGAGGTGAACAGATCCCAGTCAGCAGATGTCATATCTGTTTTAAAACTGCTCTTGCTTGTCGTTCACGCTGTCTGTCTCTCTCCCTTTGCCCATCTTTGTCTTTCAGTGAAAGCGCTAACTAATTAAGGCCCCTGACGTCATACATGAACACGCATCAAAGTCATTTAGCGAACAGATGACGATAATTAGCGAGGCAGACAGACATAAAGCGCCATTGTCCTATCATATTCTACTGTCTGCTAAACCAGTCAGGTTCTGCCAACACTATGGGGAAGTTTTTATTACAACGATGGCAACGTTCGTGAGAGACAACGGTGGAGAGAACGTGGTGTTTTATTCAAAGGGTTCACTATAACCGTTGGAAAAGATGGCTGTAATCTCTCTCTCTCTCTCTCTCTCTCTCTCTCTCTCTCTCTCTCTCTCTCTCTTATGATTTTTATAAGCTGATGACACTTTTCTCCACTCAAGTGCAGCGGACTTGCCTTCAGTCGAAAACTTTAAGTTTGATTTGAACGATGTAGATAATTCTCACGAGAATAGTATGCGATGTCAATAACTTCTAAACAGAAGCACGAAACACGAATTTTCAGTCTTCATGTAGTAGACATGTTCTGGAAACACACACACACACACACACACACACACACACACACACACACACACACATCTCAAGATAATGCCTGTCTTTCCATTGCAAACAGAGTAACCTTTCTCAGTCAGTTCGTGGGCCAAGCAAATGTTTGGAGCGAATAGGCAGGATGATGATCAGGATATCGACTGTCTGCATTAAAAGCGCAGCGTTTCAAACGCATGGTTTGTTCTGTTTTTGTTTTTTTCTCTGATTGAACTGTTGAGCGGACTGATGAAGAACTGTTAAGCGGACTGATGAAGAACTGTTAAGCGGACTGATGAAGAACTGTTAAGCGGACTGATGAAGAACTGTTAAGCGGACAGATGAAGCAACCTTACTTTGGGTGTGTCCACCAGCGGCATCTGCCCCATGGAAACGGAGGGGTCACACAGTAATCCTAGAGACATGGTTCGTTTTGCTTCAAGTTTTGTAATGCCGCCATTCTGGAATGAAGTGTGTCACTTCCTGGAATTAAGTTCTGTCGTAAGTCATTAAATGTACCACAGACAAAAAGAAAGCGCGATTTCATTTCAGTGGCCCTGCGAGGAAATGATGATATCCACTGTCTTTCGGACACAGCAACATACACGTGTTTATATTCCTTCCAACCATGAATACTTGATTTGAATGCTGTCAATGTGTCGTAGAGGTGTGTGTGGTTATTCTACAAACATCAGTCGTGCTAGGAACAGCCTGGTTTAACGAGTTTCTCTTTACTGCAAACATCTGTACTGAGTGCAGCCTTTTCCAAGCCCATGGGACGACACTGGACACATTGGTTCCCAAGAAAAAACGTATGCATTAGGACAAACAAATCAAACAAAAAGCACGCGAATTCGCACGCAGAAAAAAAAAATGAAGAATTGAGGGTAGGCAGGCAGCAAGAGAGACATTTAACATTAGGACATTAATGAACCCAGGTGCTCTGTATCAAACACTGAAAGAAATAAGATCACATGAGAATGTCCATCAGTAATAGAACATACAGATTTGAATGGTGAATGAGGTGCAGCTAAATCCAGAAATCCAGAACATCTACTCTGGAAACTAAACCTCCCAAAGAGACAGACAGACCCACTGCCTGCCTTCTCTTCCATCCTCACAATCTGCCCATCTGCAGGATCCTGAAGTCTAACTGGCACATAGTAGAAAACCATAAACCTGCCTTTGAGACCACACCAATGATCACTTTCAAACGTGACAAAAACCTCAACGACCTACTGGTGCGCTCTAAGCTGAACAAAATCTCAACACCTAAGCCACCAGGTACTTTCCCCTGCTCAAAACCCAACTGCAAAATCTGCTCTCTCACCAAACCAGACACCATCCTACATGGCCCCACAGGCTCTTTCACTATTAAACGCACTTTCTCCTGCCAGAGCCACAACATTGTGTATGCCATCCACTGTCAGCTGTGCGGTAAGATCTATGTAGGTGAGACATCTCGCACACTTGAGACGCGCATCTCTGAACACCTGGCCGACATCCGCCACCATCGGCCCAAACCAGTCGCTCTACACTTCAACCATGCCCAAACAACATCAACCATGTCAAAGTCTTGGCACTTTGGCAATCTAAGAGTGACAGCTTGGAACGCCTTATGCAGGAATCTCATCTCATTGCCAAACTGGGCACCGTCCACCCTCATGGCATCAACGTCCAAAAGTAGTATGTACCATTCCATCTCTGCAGCTCCAGCCTGAAATATCCCCCACCTACACACACCCATACCACCCTACCTCCCTCTGTTTACCTCAGACATAGGTTGCAGCTATCATCATCTTCCCTTTTCCTACACTCTCTGAGTCTCTCCATTTGCTACATCAATCGACTTACTCCCCCCTCCCCCTGCCCTAGTAATGATGTGTGTAGGGGTGTTGGTGGATATGGCGGTTGCTGGGGGTGGAGGTGGGGGTAACCATTGAATAAGGCTGATATTACAAATGGAACACACACACACACACACACACACACACACACACACACACACACACTCACACTCACACATACACACACACATAATAAATAGAATGCTGGCTCCTTTATCGTTGGTCGTGAAAGGGGGGGGGGGGGGGGGAGAGAGAGAGAGAGAGAGAGAGAGAGATTGTGTATAGGTGTGAATATGTTGCCCCTCCCCCTCCCCCAGTTAGTACGTAAACCCATCCCCTTCTTCCCTCCACCCTCATAGCATCTACACCTTAAAGTAACATGTACCAACCCACCACTTCAATCTCAGCCCATAATATCCTCCCACCACACACACACATACTACCTTATCTCCCACTATTCACCTCACACAACTTATAGCTATCTTATTTATGCATTTATTATCATTATTATTATTATTATTTTTTTATTATTTTTTTAAAATTATTATTATTATTATTTACTGATTTTTTAATTTATTATTATTTTTAATGTTTCATTTATTTATTTATTTGATTATTATAAAAAATTGTATTTTCTAAATATATTTCTGTATCATGCTTTCATTACCTTAACCTTCACTATCGTTGTTAGCAGTATCATTCAGTAATACTATTGCTAGTATTGATACTACCACTGGCATTGACATCACCATCGCCTTCGCCTCTGGGACTGTTGCCACGGCAACCCTGCTGTTTAAGAATCCTCTAACCCACTCTCCTTTCTCCCATACCCATACTTATTGACACAGATTGGTAGTAATCTTGTCCCTTTTTTTTTTTTTTTTTTTTTCTCAGTATTTTGACCATTATTAGTATTCCTATCAGTAATATTATTATCTTCATTACGACTTTGACTCGCTCACTATTTCCCTTCCAACAGCCTCGTTCTCATTCAACGCCTTCTTCCTTGCGCTGAACCCTACCAAGTGATCTGAAGCGATCAAAGCTAAGTGAATTTTCATTGTTTTATTCGTTAATGTCTCACCTGATGAAGACCTAAGAGGTCGAAACTAGTTGTGTTTCGTCTTGTGACTCGTTTGTCCACGTTCTCTGGGCGGTTCGCTAACATTTATTTAAGATTTGGTGAATGAGAGTTTATAAAGCAAAAGAGAAAAAAGTGAGAAAGATAGGAGGATGGAGATCCCATCTACAAAAAAAAAAAAAATAAAATAAAGAAAGAAAAGAAGAAGCTAAAGAGAGGGAGAGAAAAGAAAGGCAAAGGACCTGAAAAAATGGGGGTTGGGGAACAAAAACAGCAGAAAGAAGAAAATGAAGGAAAGAAAAAAAAAAGAAAAGAAAGGAAGGAAGAAAGGACGAAAGGAAGGAAAGAGAGAGAGAGTAATAAATAAAGGAAGAAAAATGCAGAAGAAAAGAGGAAAGAAAGGAAGAAATAAAGGAAAGAAACACACACACAAAAAAAAAGACACAAAAAACCGAAGGACGAACAAAACAAAAAGAATTAATGAAAGAAATTAAGCGAGGAGAGAAGAAGAAGAAAAAAAAGAAAAGTAAACAAAAGAAAGAAAGAAGATAAACAAGAAAGGGAGGAAGAAAAAAAAGAGAAGGGCAGAAACGGGGAAAATAAAGAAGAAAGAAAGAAAGACAGAACGAAATGCAGGAAGGAAAGAAGAAAGAAAAAAAAAAGAGAAAGAAACAAATAAAGGAACGAAGGAAAGAAAGGTAAACAACGAAAAACAAAAAAACAAAAAAACAAAACAAAACAAAAAAAACAAAGAAAAAAAACCACGAAATAAACTTTAAAAATAAGTAGGGAAGGAAGGAAAAAAAAAAAAAAAGACAACAGAATGGGGAAAACCCGAAGGAAGGAATTAATGAAAAAAAAAAAAGACAACAGAATGGGGAAAACCCGAAGGAAGGAATTAATGAAAAAAAAAAAAAAAAAAAAAAAGAAAGCGAGAAAAGAAAACAAGCAACAAAAGAAGGAAGAAAAGAAACAAGAATTGAAGGAATGAAGAAACGAGGAAAGAATGGAAGAAAAGAAAAAGAGGACGAATGAAGAAGAAGGAAAGAAAGAAAGAAAGAAAGAAAGAAAGTTTATAATGTTCATTTTTGTTGCCCGGCCGATCACCCAGGGCTTTTCCAGAGCTGTCACGCTCTTGCAGGATGAAAAGGTCACATCCTGCACGGGGTCAGATCGTGACAGATTACTTCCTGAGGAAGAAACAAACGATAAAACCTGCAGTCCATGGCGTGGTAGCTAAACTATTGATATCCTTACAGAGAGCCTCCACCACCTCCACCATTCTCCTTGATTTCCCCCTCCTAAATTTAAAAAAGAACAAAACAACACACAACAACAACAACAAACAACAACAACAAACAGAGACACCCCCCCCCCCCCCCCCCCCATCAGGCATGCAGGTCACTCACTTCCTTGGATGCAGTCCAGCACAGCTGAGGTCCGCGAGGTGACCCCGTCCGTCTTACAGATTTTCATGATGTTCTCCTCCCGCTCCTGCAACACGCAGGGGGGTGCACGTGAGGACAAGTTCAAGGTCAAGGTGAAAAATCCATCAAGCGTAACAAAGGAGGACGATGAGATGCGGGGGTGTAACAACGGGTGAGGTGGCGGAGGGGGGGGGGGAGAGGGGAGGGGGGGGGGCGGGGGGAGGGGGAAGGGGGGAGGGGAGAGGGGGCAGTAGAGCAGGCAAGGAGAAGGAAAAAGGCTGGAGAGGTTGGGAGATGGACGGGATCTGGGGAGAGAGAAGGGGTTGTGTGTGTGTGTGTGTGTGTGTGTGTGTGTGTGTGTGTGTGTGTGCTGGCTGCCAAATGGTCAAAATGGTTTCGGCACTGGGAGATTGATCGGGCGTCGAACGACTTCGTCGTCCCTCTCTGCCATTCTTTTCTTCTTATAAGTGGTTCAGGCACCGCTGCCACCATGTAATATTCTGGAAACGCAATAAACAAGGCTGAACAAGATGACAGAGTTTGCCAGTTGTCTGTAATCGCCCTTGGTAACCATCCCATCGATCCTTGCAAGTTCCCTGAGTGATCCTCAACCTGCGAGAGTTAATTCCCTTGGATTGAATATTATCAAAGTATTAGCAGACGAACTATTCCTACAGATCTAGTTGCAAAGCGAGAGGACTGCAGGCGGAAATCTAAACAAATCTTAAATAAATGTTAGCGAACCGCCCAGAGAACGTGGACAAACGAGTCACAAGACGAAACACAACTAGTTTCGACCTCTTAGGTCTTCATCAGGTGAGACCTTAACGAATAAAACAATGAAAATTCACTTAGCTTTGATCGCTTCAGATCACTTGGTAGGGTTCAGCGCAAGGAAGAAGGCGTTGAAACGCCTTCTTCCTTGCGCTGAACCCTACCAAGTGATCTGAAGCGATCAAAGCTAAGTGAATTTTCATTGTTTTATTCGTTAAGGTCTCACCTGATGAAGACCTAAGAGGTCGAAACTAGTTGTGTTTCGTCTTGTGACTCGTTTGTCCACGTTCTCTGGGCGGTTCGCTAACATTTATTTAAGATTTATTCCTACAGGTTTTGTGTATTTTAGGGAGCAGGTAGAAGGTTACAGGAAATCACTTCTCCACTGACTGACTCATCCATCAGGCGATTGTTTCCTCAAAGGGACCAGCAGGCCACAGCTGTTTCGCTCTGTGAGAGAAGCTCATCAGGCTTACTATTGACTCCTGTTACCCGCTGACAGAAAGCTTCCACATGAGCGCAAAGTGAAGTCCCCGACCATAGCGCTGACCCTCTGTCCCCCATAGACCTGTGTCTCCAGAGCCCAGACCATGGCACCCAGCGAAGTGAAACGTATGAGAATGGTCTTGGACAACAAAACCAGACAAAAATGGGAGTTAAATTCAAACGGTCAGCCAAAACATCTGTGGCTTCACAACTAACATAATGATTTGACGGAGGGGGCAGGATGAAAAGGATGAGGGAGAGGGGTAGGCTGAAGGATGGCGACGGAGAGGGGAGGTGAAGATACTGGGAGGGGTGAAGGGATTTAGTAACAAGGTCGGTGAAAGGGAGTCAGTTTACAGAAATGCGGATGGAGGGTGGGGAAGGTAGGAGGAAGGGTTGGGCTTGCAACACACGCACACATGAAGTGACGAGTATCATCATATATACGTATGCCGAAGGGATATACTGGTCAGCTTTGAGACCACCGCCAGCCGTCTGAAGTGGCGATGGTCCTGATGGCACCTTCTTTTGACCATCAGTCACATGCCTCTTCGCCATCATGTTCCGCAACATCTTGTGGGAAATAATATTATGGCACAATGTCGGAGTCAAAAGCAAAAATAAAAACCCATTTCCACACACACACACACACACACACACACACACACACACGCACATTTCCACCACCACCATCACCACCACCACAAATGACTACGGCAATATTTAATGTTTTCATGAGACTTAAGTTTTCATGAACAAATCCTTAATATAACTGAACAGAAGCCAGTGTTGTCCAGTACTCTCTGACGACTCTGAAGGTATGGGCGTGGTATTACTCCGGGTGTAAGCTTACACAAAGGTCGACAGGTAATAAAACATGGTACACAGACAGTTTACACAAAATCGATAACCGTCTGCCTTTTTTTCAATCTCTAACTCTGTCGTCACATTTTGCCTTCATAAAATCTCTCTCTCTCTCTCTCTCTCTCTCGTCATATTTTGCCTCCATAAAAATTCCTCTCTCTCTCTCTCTCTCTCTTTTGGAGTGGCTTCCCTTGTCTGGCTCCCGGCAAGACGTGTTTTGAGCGGCTCTGATAAATTTGAACCTGTATCACCTGTAATCCTTTCAGTATGCCCGTCGAAGGTCTTCCACATGTTTTAGAAACTACCCTTATTGCTTCTCTGCAGGAAATGACGCTGTCCTCATTTAAAATTGAGGGCAGAGACAAACAAACAGTTGTTATTCTCCGGTTCACGACTACCGACCAGCCCCCTGCCACTCAAAACGAAGGCCACCGTGCTGTTTACCGACGGAAATGTCCGTCACAGGTGAACAGAGACAGAAACAGAGCGGATAGCCATAGAAAAGAGACAGCAGATACAGGCACGTGAACTTTCATCTTCTCCGTCGAGTTTATTTTTGCCGACGCCACCAAGCCTGTTTTATAATGACAGTACTGGCAACAGCCAAGCAGCTTGTGGTGACGTGTTGCTGTGTGATAACCACCCCTCTCCCTTGCTATACCAGTCTGCATGAGATACACAGCACAGTGACATTCAGCAGGAAATGGACATAGGAAAGTATGACAAACAGTCTGTGACAGTTGCTTCCGATGAAGCCTGTATGTTGGATTTGGTGTCAGTCAAACCAAGTGTTTTTACTCAAGGCTGTGTTGACGAGTCGAGGGCACTTATCTCTGAAGAGGACAGACCACCACTGACTGAAAAGGCAAGTACACAGTGCAGGACCGAAGATGAAGCAAGTGGAAATAATTATGGATTACACGGAAGAAATGATCTGGAGGATAGTTCTCAAGTGAATGATCCACAGAGTAATCCTTCAGATAACGTGACAAAAAGCGACATACTGGCATAATTACTGAACATGAGAAGAAACATTGGCAACCTTCCCTATACTAATAGGGGAGACGTGAAAATGACTTCCAACAGCACAGCTGTCGACAACGGAAATCTTGATGACTGTGGATAAACTTGTTGGCGATCATGTTGACAGTGACATCAGTGTTCAGTTGGACAACTCTTTCCGTGATGTGGTTTCCTCATCACGATGTTAGTTTTCTGCCATGTATTGGATGTTCATTCTTTGATATTTATTTCATGAACAGCCCCTGTCCCCACCGTACTCTTCCCATGAGAATGGGCCTTGTAAGCTGATCTCAATAAATCATTCATTGATTCGTTCATTCATTCATTCATTCTCTCTCTCTCTCTCTCTCTCTCTCTCTTTACGTTGTGTGTGTGTGCGTGCGTGCGTGCGTGCGTGTGTGCGCGCGCGCGCGTGTGTGTGTGTGTACTTAGGAAACCACATTTTCTCATTTGTTAAGCAGAAAGAATCAAAGGCATAATTCCACCGAAAAACCTCTTGAAGCTAATAAAGCGCCTTTAATACAAGAAGTCTGAAAAACAACATACTCTGTTACGTGTCAACCTTGTGTATGCAACAAGCAATTTCACATCACACAAATTCCTCTGGTTCTGCTCTCAGCTGATGAATGCAAAACAAGTCCGAGTTCCTCTTGTCAGTATAGCTGGAATTCCATTCAAGTCATACATAAACTGACTGACTGAAACCAATTTACTATCAGATTAACCCGTGGTTGTACTGACAAACATACATAAACACAGAGCACTAAAGACACACGTCAGTATATAATGTACACAAACATGTTATCTCACAATGGACTCCTCCTAATAAACAAAATGAAGAACAATAACTTGGCTTGCGCGCAACTTGTTTATCGTCTATGTCCGGCTGGGGGTAGATGGAAAAAGGAAATTATGTTTTATCTATTACCTCCTCTCTCTCTCTCTCTCTCTCTCTCTCTCTCTCTCTCTCTCTCTCTTTCCTCCGCTTTTGCTTTCTTCATGTCAGTTTACTTCCTCTTCACCTCTGCTGCTCTATCTCTTCGTGACCCCCTTTCCCCCTCCCTCCTTGGAATGATTCCCATGCGCTCATTCCCACACCCTGTCCGTCAAGCCACACCCAGGTGCATGCTACGCACTGCCAGCAGTCCACAGACAGTAATCCACATCAAGTCGTCGAGGAATCACCACACTTCTTTTCAGTCTAAATGGTGTGTTCAGTGGCGCCTGTACTGATCTGTAACATATGCAGGAAACCAACCCCCCCCCCCCCCCACCCCTTTCCATCTTATTGCTCAGTCGCGGAAAAAGAGTGTGTGGGTACTGCCTTCCAGATGGCGCCACCTCGTCCATTCGACCCCGGTCCCACCCTTCCCCTCCCTATCCCCGAGCCTCAATCTGAACTTCCCAAAGTCACAGGGGACATAGACGTGGAGAGGGAATAACCGTGGTCACCACGGAAAGAAGGCATAAGGAGCCACATACCTGAATATACACACACTGGTTAAAAATGATAATGCAGGATGATATTGATCAATAGAGCTCCATTCAGGTCTGAGACGTTTTGACAGAGCTACACTCCACGCTTCCTTTCATCATAAACCCGGATGTCAACTAGGGTTGAGAATGACGAATACCCGTAGTGT
>CM065735.1:37930115-37987615 GCA_033310375.1 Conus canariensis
GCAAGAAGTTTTGAGGTTTTTAATGTGGCTGAGAAAGTTGAGTTTCTGGTCAAAAATAACTCCTAAGAATTTGGCCTCTTTGATATGTAGATCTGAATCAATCAACAGAAATGAAGGCTAGTGGTGTGACCTATGGAGGAGAGTGAAATGGGAGACAACTCTCTCTGGATTGTTGGGACAATGTCTATCGAATGGCCTACTTCTTCGTTTTGCACACAGCCCTTTGGTGATGATTCCGGCTTGGGTTACGGTGTCAGACTATGTCAACATCACAAACATTCAATTGGTAAGGCATGCCCCAAACTATAAACAAAAACCCATTCACATCAACGCACACAGTTACTAAGCATCTTTCGTGTACGCGAAAATTACTCAAGAGTAAACCAATTTTTGCTCAGATAAATTCGCATGATGAGAACGCGAACAGCCTGGTTAAAGAATACTCTTGTCATGCGCGAAAATGATTGCCACTTCAATTTGCGCATGCTTGAAGTACTCCAAGTAGGCCTACTCGCGTTAGAGTGCAAATGGCGTGGTACTCCAGCGGTGAAGTGCAACACTGAGACATGGTTGTGGCCGCAGTGTCGTTTGAACACACCCACACCCACCCACCCACTGACTCACACACACACACACACGCACGCACACACGTGCGCTCGCGCGCGCGCACATACGAGCCGGAATAGCTCAGTTGGTAGAGCGCCTGACTCGTAATCTTGGTGATCCTGGGGTTGCGGGTTCGAATCTCCGCTGGGGCGTTTCGGTACAGGGGGATTTTTCCCTCGGAGTTAACATTAGTTCTGACTCCATTTCCCATACAGTCCTTCGAATGAGACTATAAACCGAGGTTCCGTGTGTGAACGCACGCATAATATCTTGCACACACGTAAAATCCCATCACCAACTTTCGGAAGAGTAGGCCAGTTTGGCCGTTGGTATGGATGACACGTTACACACAGCATGCACCCTGCGTAAGAAATGGAAAGAATGAAGGAAGTAAAGAAACTGAGTGAACGATATTGAACGATATTGACTGGATGACACGGGAAACGACTGAATGAAGCGCCAGCTGGCAGCTCTTCAGTCGGCACTACCCAGGTAGGCAGCCCGTTGTGTAAACGAGTGTTGATTGTAAAGCGCTTAGAGCTTGGTCTGTAGCCGAGAGTAGGCGCTATATAAGTATTCATTATTATTATTATACGAACACGCGAACTACTACTCTGCTGTTTGCCGCTCAAGGTAAGCAGTAGCTGATGCTCACTGGATCTCTGTCACAACGTGTCCCAGGCTAGTTAGGCCCCCAGGATGACGACGAAAATGATGGCTCAGACCCTAGACGGCAGTTCACATCACCTAAGCCTGTACTGTCATCACTGAATAGAATATACGACCGGGATTATAGTTTGTGTGTGTGTGTGTGCGTGTGTGTGTGTGTGTGTGTGTGTGTGTGTGTGTGTGTGTGTGTGTGTGTGTGCGTGCGTGCGTGCGTGCGTGCGTGCGTGCATGCGTGTGTGTGTGTGTGTGTGTGTGTGTGTGTGTGAGAGAGAGAGAGAGAGAGAGAGAGAGAGAGAGAGAGACAGAGACGAGAGAGAGAGAGAGAGAGAGAGAGAGAGAGAGAGAGAGAGAGAGCGCGCTACGATTTCAGTGCAAAGAGAAAGAAAAAGCAGGACGAACAGACGAGCAGAGAAAGAGGAACACCCAGGCAAACTGCTTTGTCTGTCAGTGTCTGGTTCCAGACGACGTGAACCCAGAATACATGACAGTGATGGCTTCCACACAACGGACGACCTGTCAGTCAACGCAAAGCCGCTGACTGTGGCTCTTACAGAAGATATACGAGAAATAAGGAACACCGATTGAAAGAGAGAGACAATACAAGACAACACCAATTATTCATTTATGAGGATAATAGATCAGCGCAAAAGGCTTTTTTTTTTATCAATTCAGTTCTCGCCAAAATTAGAGTGAAATGATATAAAGTTCGAGAAGAGGGAAAGGGGAGTTAAGCTTCACGTGAATAAGAAAGGCAGACGGGCAGGCAGATACATATGGACACTGTGTGTGTGCGTGCGTGCGTGTGTGTGTGCGTGCGTGCGTGCGTGCGTGCGTGCGTGTGTGTGTGTGTGTGTGTGTGTGTGTGTGTGTGTGTGTGTGTGTGTGTGTGTGTGACAGAGACAGGGACAGAGGTAGAGACAGAGACAGAGAATACGAACACGAATATCTTAATTAGGCTAAATGGATAAGCTGAAAGCTTTTTTTACACTATTGCCCTCCAATATATCAAAGAGAGAGAGAGAGAGAGAGAGAGAGAGTGAGGGTAGGGAGGAGGGAGAGAAGAGAGAGAGAGAGGAGGGGGGGGCCCTGGCAGAGAGACAGAGACAGCAAGACGGAGAGACAGAGATAGAGGTCGAGAGACAGGAGAGGCAGATATTCAAATGTCGGAACCACTGAAACAGGAAAAGTCACAACCCATTTATGTTCCAACCCCACACCCACTATCCACACCTGTGAAAAGAAAAGATCAAACCCGGATCAGTCAGACAGAAAAGAAAACAATATCAAACCAGACCACAACCAATACACCAATACAGTAACTGTTAAAAATATGACAATTCCGAAATTTTTATGGTTAAATTATACTGGGGAAGGGGAAGAGCAAGTTTGTAAATATCAGCACTAGGGTTTTTTGAAATAATAGTTCTTGAGGGATGGTGCACATTAGTGTAGTGTGATCGACTCTCGGAGTAAGTTCTGTAGTGAAGACCTCAAATATGATAGGCTGCATTTTAACAGGTTTTAGAGTGGGGTCTCTGTAGGCGGAAATTTAAAACAATAACATCAAAAATAGAATTACTGAACTGCCAAACAAAGGAACAAATCCATTACAAAACAGAACACGTTCTGACCCACTGGGTCTTCTTCAGGCAGGAAAAAACAACGCTCAAAACGATGGAAACAAAGAATGAACAAAAGAAGAGATAAGTCACTTTTACTCGTCCTTTGTTTCCAATGTTTTGACCGTTGAGCGTAAAACTGGGGAGCAATTCGCGTATCCGGGGGAGGAGTGGGGTGTAGGGGGGAGGGGGGAGGGTGCTTGCAATTGTATGACAAGCTTGATTCCTAGAACAGTAATGTACCTTTGTCTACCTCCTAAACGGCCAATCATAGGGACTTATTCGCCAAGGCAGGGGAACTTAAAGCTGGACAAAGGAACGTGAGAGGCACAATAAAGACTGTCTAGGTTCACCGACCATCAGCAGTTAGCTGCCAGGCCCTCTCGACCTTAACAATGGGGGGAGGGGGAGGGGGGAGGGGGGGAGGGGCGGTCACGTCTAGGTTCACCGACCATCAGCAGTTAGCTGCCAGGTCCTCTCGACCTTAACAATGGGAGGGGGGGGGGTGAGGGTGGGCGGGTGTCACGTCTAGGTTCACCGACCATCAGCAGTTAGCTGCCAGGCCTCTCGACCATAACAATGGGGGGGGGGGGGGGGGAGGGGGTCACGTCTAGGTTCACCGACCATCAGCAGTTAGCTGCCAGGCACTCTCGACCTTAACAATGGGAGGGGGGGGGGGGGGCGGTCACGTCTAGGTTCACCGACCATCAGCAGTTAGCTGCCAGGCATCTCGACCTTAACAATGGGGGAGGGGGGGGAGGGGGCGGTCACGTCTAGGTTCACCGACCATCAGCAGTTAGCTGCCAGGCCCTCTCGACCTTAACAATGGGGGAGGGGGGGGGGGAGGTGGGGGGGAGGGGGGTCACGTCTAGGTTCACCGACCATCAGCAGTTAGCTGCCAGGCCCTCTCGACCTTAACAATGGGGAGGGGGGGGGGAGGGGGGGGGGGGACGGTCACGTCTAGGTTCACCGACCATCAGCAGTTAGCTGCCAGGCCCTCTCGACCTTAACAAGGGAGGGGGGGGGGGGGGGGGTCACGTCTAGATTCGCGACCTCAGAGTTAGCTGCAGGCATTCGCTTAACAATGGGGAGGGGGGGGGGGGAGGGCGGTCACGTCTAGGTTCACCGACCATCAGCATTTAGCTGCCAGGCACTCTCGACCTTAACAATTGGGGGGGGGGGGGGGAGGGCGGTCACGTCTAGATTCACCGACCCTCAGCAGTTAGCTGCCAGGCCCTCTCGACCTTAACAATGGGAGGGGGGGGGGAGGGGGGGTCACGTATAGGTTCACCGACCATCAGCAGTTAGCTGCCAGGCCCTCTCGACCTTAACAATGGGAGGGGGGGGGGGGGGCGGGGGAGTGTCATGAGGTGTCCACTCACTAATGGTACACACCTTACTGACAGTGGCTTGAGTGGGTCACTGGGCTCGATCTAACGTCTCTATATCTCGCCCTGTCTAAAGGAATGAACGGCACCAAAAGGATGGACACTTGAGCGACTTTGGGAAGACAAAGGGGATTGGAACAATTAACAGCTGAAGGATTGTGGGGAAGTAAAGGGGATTGGAACAATGAACAGCTGAAGGATTGTGGGGAAGTAAAGGGAATTGGAACAATGAACAGCTGAAGGATTGTGGGGAGGTAAATGGGATTGGAATAATGAACAGCTGAAGGATTGTGGGGAGGTAAATGGGATTGGAACAATGAACAGCTGAAGGATTGTGGGGAAGTAAAGGGGATTGGAACAATGAACAGCTGAAGGATTGTGGGGAAGTAAAGGGAATTGGAACAATGAACAGCTGAAGGATTGTGGGGAAGTAAAGGGAATTGGAATAATGAACAGCTGAAGGATTGTGGGGAAGTAAAGGGAATTGGAATAATGGACAGCTGAAGAATTGTGGGGAGGTAAAGGGAATTACAGCAATGGACAGTTGAAGAATTTTGGGAAGACAAAGGTCATTGGAACATTGGGCAATTAAAGGATTGTGAGGGAGAGTGGGTACTGGAACAATGGACAGTTAAAGGATTGTGGGAAGACAAAGGGTACTGGAACAATGGACAGTTAAAGGATTGTGGGAAGACAAAGGGTACTGGAACGATGGACAGTTAAAGGATTGTGGGAAGACAAAGGGTACTGGAACGATGGACAGTTAAAGGATTGTGGGAAGACAAAGGGTACTGGAACGATGGACAGTTAAAGGATTGTGGGAAGACAAAGGGTACTGGAACGATGGACAGTTAAAGGATTGTGGGAAGACAAAGGGTACTGGAACGATGGACAGTTAAAGGATTGTGGGAAGACAAAGGGTACTGGAACGATGGACAGTTAAAGGATTGTGGGAAGACAAAGGGTACTGGAACAATGGACAGTTAAAGGATTGTGGGAAGACAAAGGGTACTGGAACAATGGACAGTTAAAGGATTGTGGGAAGACAAAGGGTACTGGAACGATGGACAGTTAAAGGATTGTGGGAAGACAAAGGGTACTGGAACGATGGACAGTTAAAGGATTGTGGGAAGACAAAGGGTACTGGAACAATGGACAGTTAAAGGATTGTGGGAAGACAAAGGGTACTGGAACAATGGACAGTTAAAGGATTGTGGGAAGACAAAGGGTACTGGAACGATGGACAGTTAAAGGATTGTGGGAGACACAAAGGATACTGGAACAATGGACAGTTAAAGGATTGTGGGAAGACAAAGGGTACTGGAACGATGGACAGTTAAAGGATTGTGGGAAGACAAAGGGTACTGGAACGATGGACAGTTAAAGGATTGTGGAGACACAAAGGATACTGGAACAATGGTCAGTTGAATGATTGCGGTGAGATAAAGGAGAGCAGAACAAGTGACAGTTGGCCTGGGTAAACAAAAAATATCGGAACGACGAAATTTGATGACTGTGGGGAGACAAAAGGTGCAGGAAAAGTGGACAATTGGGAATTGAACATCTGTTAAAATTAAGAGTTGGGTGTAAAGAATCAATGCCCTCACAACCACAATTGTAGGTTAATTGAGATGCTGTGACGTAGGCCTACGTGGTGCGTGGGCCGACAACCAGTTTACTCACTGACTGACCTGGAACAACTCGGGGAGGACTGGCCAATGTCTGATAACGGGTGCAGCTTAAACTGTGATGCGTGGTCGTCATGCGTCCCTGTGTGTGTTGTGTGTGGTGGTCGTGGTGTGTGGTTGTGTGTGGGTGTGTCATGATGCGCTAGATGGTGCACTCGACGGCGTGAGGATGCGTGCGTGGAGGGTCGGGCCGGGTGACCGATGGAAGAGATGGGACCAGGAGGTACAGCTGGGAAGAGATCGGGACAGGAGGAGGATGGAAAGATCAGGCCAGGAAAAGTGGAAGAGATGGGACCAGGGGACAGAGGGAAGAGATCGGGACCAGGAGGACAGGAGGGAAGAGATCGGGACCAGGAGGACAGTATGGAAGAGATCGGGACCAGGAGGACACGATGGAAGAGATCGGGACCAGGAGACACGAGGGAAGAGATCGGGACCAGGAGGACAGCGAGGGAAGAGATCGGGACCAGGAGGACAGACGAGGAAGAGATCAGGGACCAGGAGGACAACGAGGGAAGAGATGGCCCAGGGACCAGAATGGAGAGACAGCGGGAAGAGATCGGACAGGAGGACACGATGGAAGAGATCGGGACCAGGAGGACACGAGGGAAGAGATCGGGACCAGGACCGGAAGAGATCGGACCAGGAGGACACGAGGAAGAGATCGGGACCAGGAGGACAGCGAGGGAAGAGATCGGACAGGAGACACGAGGAGAGATCGGACAGGGGACAGAGGGAAGAGATCGGGACCAGGAGGACAGCGAGGGAAGAGATCGGGACCAGGAGGACAGCGAGGGAAGAGATCGGGACCAGGAGGACAGCAAGGGAAGAGATCGGGACCAGGAGGACAGCAAGGGAAGAGATCGGGACCAGGAGGACAGCAGGGAAAGAGATCGGGACCAGGACGACAGCGAGGAAAGAGATCGGGACCAGGAGGACAACGAGGGAAGAGATCGGGACCAGGAGGACAGCGAAGGAAGAGATCAGGACCAGGAGGACAGCGAGGAAAGAGATCGGGACCAGGAGGACAGCGAGGAAAGAGATCGGGACAGGAGGACAGCGAGGAAGAGATCAGGACCAGGAGGACAGCGAAGGAAGAGATCAGGACCAGGAGGACAACGATGGAAGAGATCAGGACCAGGAGGACAGCGAGGGAAGAGATCGGGACCAGGAGGACAACGAGGGAAGAGATCGGGACCAGGAGGACAGCGAGGGAAGAGATCGGGACCAGGAGGACAGCGAGGGAAGAGATCGGGACCAGGAGGACAGCAAGGGAAGAGATCGGGACCAGGAGGACAGCGAGGGAAGAGATCGGGACCAGGAGGACAACGATGGAAGAGATCGGGACCAGGAGGACAGCGAGGGAAGAGATCAGGACCAGGAGGACAGCGAGGGAAGAGATCGGGACCAGGAGGACAACGATGGAAGAGATCGGGACCAGGAGGACAACGATGGAAGAGATCGGGACCAGGAGGACAGCGAGGGAAGAGATCGGGACAGGAGGACAACGATGGAAGAGATCGGGACCAGGAGGACAGCGAGGGAAGAGATCAGGACCAGGAGGACAGCGAGGGAAGAGATCGGGACCAGGAGGACAACGATGGAAGAGATCGGGACCAGGAGGACAACGATGGAAGAGATCGGGACCAGGAGGACAGCGAGGGAAGAGATCGGGACCAGGAGGACAGCGAGGGAAGAGATCGGGACCAGGAGTGTGTATCTGGACAGGGGGTTCGTTCTAGGAGTGCGATGAGACAGAGGCTAGGGCATGACACCAGAGAATCTGCCTACCTGTGTGCAGGAGGAAAGTATAAGAGGACAGGGCGTCTGTGGGCGTGCTGAGGCCCTTACAAAAGACACATTCAACAACGAGAGAGGAAGGGGGAAAGAACGCCTGGGGGTGTGTGTATTTTGAATGTTACAAGACAAAACACGACGCGTTTCGACCTCTCTAGTCGTCTTAAGGCAAGATAAACAACATTTATTAAGGAGAGGGAACATCGGACGTTCATCACACACGATAACTAGCTTTACCAACGCCGCTGGTCATTTGGTAGAAGACAGCGAGGATCAACGAGAAAACGCAAAGATCACATCGTCGTATAAACACACACATTACGTCACACACACACACACACACACACACACCACCACACACACACACACCACACAACAACACAACCCACACACACACACACACACACACACACACAACACAACACACACACACATACACACACACACACCACCACCCCCCGCCTGCACGCAGCGGGGAGCCACACACATACTGCGCATTGAATCGTGTGCATCAGCAATCAGAACAAAAGAGAGAGAGAGAGAGAGAGAGAGAGAGAGAGAGAGAGAGAGAGAGAGAGAATGAAATGAAATGAAATGAAATGGAATCTTTATTCCATAAGGCCAAGGCGCTCTTTGGAACAGGGGACAAAAACAAATACGTATAAACGTCATTACATACACATACATACATATACATTCAAGTTATAGCAATCTGCCGCGCTTTAAACGCTTGATCAATATAAAGTGCTAATTTTCTGACTGTATTACTGTTCGTTGAGGCCAGCAACAGAGATTAACGAAAACCATTTGGATTATGAGAGAATTTTTGAGCAATGAACTTTTTTTCTCTTATGCTATCGTAAAATGGGACAGCAAATTAAGAAGTGCATTTCGTTTTCGACAGCAGCTTTACATAGTTTACAAATTAAGTCTTGTGGCCTGTGGTTTCTGTACCTATAGTAGTGAACTGACAAGTCAGAAATGCCAAATTTAAGCTTAGTTATAACATATTTTAAATACCTGTCAAGATCCATGCATAGATACATAGGCAGAGAGCCACACGGATTACAAAAAGTTCTATATACCGAAAACCTATCACTCTCATTCACGTGTTCACTCCATTCTTGCCATCTACAATCGTTTATTCTCTGCCCAAAGACACACAAAAATTCATTGACATCACCCACACCTTGCTCCAGCCACACAAATCCAAATCCATATCTAAACAAACAGGATCTAACACGTGTGGCCCAAGTGGTCTCTCCTCAATTATCAAGATCACAGAGCATAGCAAAAGCCTTCTTGGGTCATCTGTCATTTGACATCTGCAGTCTTTTAAACCAGCAACGGATACCTTGTACAACAAAATGATTAGTGACAGGATATCTGTTCAACTCATTATAAACTAAATCGTTTGAAGTACTAAGTCTAACACCTAAATATTTCTTCAGGGCACATAAATGCACTTTTTCACAATACTGAGCTGCTTTATCAAAAGCCCATATCTCACATCCATACTGCATAACAGGAAGCGATTGATGATCAAACAGAGTTAATAGCACATGCAAAGAATCACAATTGAATAAACGTAGACGATGTGAAATACACAAAAGAGCTTTCTTAGCTTTGCTAGCTAAATCACGACAGGCAGTGCTGAAACTCAGTTTTGTCGTGAAATAAATACCTAGATACTTGTAGGCATTAACAGGCATGACTTGTCCATCGAAAAACCATCTTTCCCTCGCCCCCCGATAACCCCCTTTTTGAAAAACAACAATGTTACTTTTACCCAAATTAACTGTCAAATCTAGTGCTGCAGCTAGCTTTGTAAACTGTTTAACTGATTTTGTAACCCTACCACTGATTCTGAGAGAGAGAGAGAGAGAGAGAGAGAGAGAGAGAGAGAGAGAGAGAGAGAGAGAGAGAGAGAGAGAGAGAGAGTCCGTGACTGAGAGGAGTCTAAGACCACGAACAAAAAATATCCACATCACCACCAGTCACCCTTACTCCCTCCCCATCCCTGCCACGAGAAAAGGAAGAACGAACATTAACGCACATCAAAAACCTCAGAAAATCAAACTAATAACTCCATCGATCTGAACGAGAGAAAAAAAAAAAAGTTTTTAACAGCAGCAGAAAAAAAAGAATAGCTGCATGGATTTTAAAAATCGAAGCAATAACTGATACTCCAATGATTTTTGCAGCAGAAGTTTCTATTTCTGAAACCGCATTTGACCGGGAAAAGGAAATGCCAGAGTTTGTTTAGACGAAAAAGAAACCTGAAGTTGTAAAATCAGTTGTACTCAGAGGCTCGGTACGCTTCTAACAATTCCGGTCCTGGTTTGAAATTAAAGCTGAAATAATTTCTCTCTCTCTCTCTCTCTCTCTCTCTCTCTCTCTCTCTCTCTCTCTCTCTCTCTCTCTCTTGTCTGTCTGTGTGTCTGTCTGTCTGTCTGTCTGTCTCTCTCTCTCTCTCTCTGAATCGTCTAAACATAAAACCTACTCCGTTAAAATCGCTCATCCCCACTCCCACTCTGTCTACCATCCCTTTTCTCCTCCCCCTACCTACCATTCTCTCTTCCCCACCCTCCTCTGACCTCTCTCTGTAGTTTTGTTTGTTTGTAAGTTTCCTTCTGTTTTACCATCCCCCATCTCATTAGTGCTTTTATGAATAGTTTGCTTATCATTGTAGAATTAGATTACCATGTTGCTATGTTGAATTGTCGGTATGAATGATATGTGCTGAAATAATGTATGCATGCCAAGGACAGATTGTAAGACTAGGCTTTGGCCTAAAATCTCCATCCTTGTGTATTAAAGATCAATCAATCAATCAATCAATCAATCAATCAATCAATCAATCAATCTCTCTTCTGTTTTAATAATTGCTGCCGCCCAGTCAGATGTCAGGGCAGCAGACGCTATTACCCAATTATAGACACAAAAGCGTAATCACAAAATATATTGCAGTGCTTCTGTCAAAGCAAAACATATAACAGTGATTCCGTCAACTACAGCAGACGTACTGTCAACATCAAAAGACACACCATTGAGTCTGTCAACCATCAAGACACACAGCTGAGATACTGTCAACATCAAAACATGTAGCAGTTATTCTGTCTTAATCAAAACATAGAGCTCAGATACTGTCAACATCAAAACATGTAGCAGTTATTCTGTCATAAAGAAAACATAGAGCAGAGATACTGTCAACATCAACCCCGCCATGGCCGGTCCCAAGCCCGGATGAGAAAGGAGGGGGGTTGGGCGAGGGGTTAGCAATCCCCTCCCTGTAAAAAAACCACCATGCTACAAAAACGCCAACAAGAGACTCTACAGAAAGCCCTGGGAGAAGATGGACCTTCAGCTGGAGGACCTACGCAGATGCCAAGAAGATGGGCCACACATGGGGGCAGCTGGAGAGACTGGCCCAGGACAGAGACAGCTGGAGGGACCTTGTTGGCGGCCTATGTCCAAGTGGGGGCGATGGGCATAACTAACTAACTAACCAACTGTCAACATCAAAACACATACCAATAGTTCTATCAACACCAAAATATATATCAATGAGTCTGTCAACATCAAATTACATACCAATGATTCTGTCAACATCAAAACATATATCAATGATTCTGTCAACATCAAAATACATACCAGTGATTCTGTCAACATTAAAATAATAATAATTATGTACCAGTGATTCTGTCAACATCAAAAGATATAGCAGTGAGTCTGTCAACATCAAAATACATACCAGTGATTCTGTCAACATTAAAATAATAATAATTATGTACCAGTGATTCTGTCAACATCAAAAGATATAGCAGTGAGTCTGTCAACATTAAAATACATAGCAGTGAATCTGTCAACATCAAAGCATAAAACAGTGATTCTGCCAAAATCAAAACGTAAAGCAGTGAATCTGTCAACATCAAAGCATAAAACAGTGATTCTGCCAAAATCAAAACGTAAAGCAGTGAATCTGTCAACATCAAAGCATAAAACAGTGATTCTGCCAAAATCAAAACGTAAAGCAGTGAATCTGTCAACATCAAAGCATAAAACAGTGATTCTGCCAAAATCAAAACGTAAAGCAGTGAATCTGTCAACATCAAAGCATAAAACAGTGATTCTGCCAAAATCAAAACGTAAAGCAGTGAATCTGTCAACATCAAAGCATAAAACAGTGATTCTGCCAAAATCAAAACGTAAAGCAGTGAATCTGTCAACATCAAAGCATAAAACAGTGATTCTGCCAAAATCAAAACGTAAAGCAGTGAATCTGTCAACATCAAAACATAAAGTAGTGATTCTGTCAGCCACAAAACACACAACAGTGCTCCTGTAAACATTAAAAATATAAATATATAGAAGTGCTTTTGTCAACATGAAAACATATACTATTAATACTGTCAATACCAAAACACGTGGCAATGACCAAGGCATATATAATCGATACTGTCAACACCTAAACATATAGCAGTGCGACTGTCAAGTGATATTATTAATATCACAGCATATGTAATTGATACAGTCAACACCTAAACATTTAGCAGTGCTACTGTCAACACCAGTGATGCTGTAACCAACAAAACGTACAGCAGTGATACTCACATCACCAAAGCAAATAGTAATTTTTAGCCACTATATAAAACATACACGATTTTTCATATGGTAGCGTTTCTATCATGAATAAAGCATATGAAATGCTTCTCTCATGATTAAAACGTATAGCAAGGTCATAGTCTAAAAGAAGTTGAAGGATTTCCATCGACTAAAACATATAATACTGTTCTGTCATGACTAAAACATCTTGTAGTGTTTCTGTCATGACTAAAAGTTATAAATAGCTTCTGTCATGACTAAAACATATTGCACTGTTTCTTTCATGATTAAAACATAAAGTAAAGTCTCCGCCATGACCAAACATACAGAACAATTTCTTTCACGATTCAGATAATACAGAACTTTTTCTGTCATGACTAGAACATTAAACCGCGTTTCCGTCATGACTTACACATATTGCAATGGTTTTGTCATTACTAATCCATGTAGGAGTGTTTCTATCATGACTCAAACGTATAGCGCCGGGAAAGAAAAAAGTCTCAACTTAATAGCTGTTGAAAATAAATAACAATCCCCGGACTAAAAAAAAGGACAAAACGTGTTAACAAGAAAAGAAGAAAAAAAAAAAAAGAAAAAAAAAGAAAAAAAGAAAACCCGCTATTTGACTAATTTGAGTCTTCGCCTTGGGATAGTTTGTCCTTCATCTCTAAAACAAGTTGAAATGTTCTTTTTTTCCCACCAACTCAGTGGAGGTGCTATGGATTCACTACATGGACTGATGAAATAATATTGCTGTTCAAATGTGCATCTCAACAATGATCTTTCTGAGTGTCTGTATCTCTTGGACCTGGTTCGCACCTAGATATTATAAAAAAAATAAGCAAAGATTCCAGCTCCAGCACGCAGTCTCCGATCAGAAAGGAACGCCGCAGCATCGTCATAAACATGCTGATTCTTATCAACCATCGGAAGAAAAACGTTTTCTGAAATATCATAACTCCCTATGCCTTAACCTCATGCCCAAGACCATGGGAATCTCTAGTTGCTGGTGACACAAAGATAGTTGCCCTCCTGTCAGGGTGACTCTGTGCAGCTTTCAATACCCACGTCTTGCACAAGTGGGGGGTCAGATGACCTCTGTATAGCTTTCCTTTCAACATGGACGTCATGGACAATTAAATGTCAGATGACCTATGTATAGCTTTCCTTTCAACATCGACGTCATGGACAATTAAATGTCAGATGACCTATGTATAGGTTTCCTTTCAACATGGACGTCATGGGCAATTAAATGTCAGATGACCTATGTATAGCTTTCCTTTCAGCTTCGACGTCATGGACAATTAAATGTCAGATGACCTCTGTATAGCTTTCCTTTCAACATGGACGTCATGGACAATTAAATGTCAGATGACCTCTGTATAGCTTTCCTTTCAACATGGACGTCATGGACAATTAAATGTCAGATGACCTCTGTATAGCTTTCCTTTCAACATGGACGTCATGGGCAATTAAATGTCAGATGACCTCTGTATAGCTTTCCTTTCAACATGGACGTCATGGGCAATTAAATGTCAGATGACCTCTGTATAGCTTTCCTTTCAACATGGACGTCATGGACAATTAAATGTCAGATGACCTTCTGTATAGCTTTCCTTTCAACATGGACGTCATGGACAATTAAATGTCAGATGACCTTCTGTTTAGCTTTCCTTTCTACATGGACGTCATGGACAATTAAATATCAGATAACCTATGTATAGCTTTCCTTTCAACATGGACGTCATGGACAATTAAATGTCAGATGACCTATGTTTAGCTTTCCTTTCTACATGGACGTCATGGACAATTAAATGTCAGATGACCTCTGTATAGTTTTCCTTTCAACATCGACGTCATGGACAATTAAATGTCAGATGACCTCTGTATAGCTTTCCTTTCAACTTCGACGTCATGGACAATTAAATGTCAGATGACCTCTGTATAGCTTTCCTTTCAATATGGACGTCATGGACAATTAAATGTCAGAAGACCGCTGTATAGCTTTCCTTTCAACATGGACGTCATGGGCAATTAAATATCAGATGACCTCTGTATAGCTTTCCTTTCAACATGGACGTCATGGACAATTAAATGTCTGATGACCTATGTACAGCTTTCCTTTCAACATCGACGTCATAGCCAATTAAATATCAGATGACCTCTGTATAGCTTTCCTTTCAACATCGACGTCATGGACAATTAAATGTCAGATGACCTCTGTATAGCTTTCCTTTCAACATGGACGTCATGGACAATTAAATGTCAGAAGACCTCTGTATAGCTTTCCTTTCAATATGGACGTCATGGACAATTAAATGTCAGATGACCTCTGTATAGCTTTCCTTTCAACATGGACGTCATGGGCAATTAAATGTCAGATAACCTATGTATAGCTTTCCTTTCAGCTTCGACGTCATGGACAATTAAATGTCAGATGACCTCTGTATAGCTTTCCTTTCAACATGGACGTCATGGACAATTAAATGTCAGATGACCTTCTGTATAGCTTTCCTTTCAACTTCGACGTCATGGACAATTAAATGTCAGATGACCTCTGTATAGCTTTCCTTTCAACATGGACGTCATGGACAATTAAATGTCAGATGACCTCTGTATAGCTTTCCTTTCAACTTCGACGTCATGGACAATTAAATGTCAGACGACCTATGTATAGCTTTCCTTTCAACTTCGACGTCATGGACAATTAAATGTCAGAAGACCGCTGTATAGCTTTCCTTTCAACATGGACGTCATGGACAATTAAATGTAAGATGACCTCTGTATAGCTTTCCTTTCAACTTCGACGTCATGGACAATTAAATGTCAGATGACCTATGTATAGCTTTCCTTTCAACATCGACGTCATGGACAGGCGATCACTGCGGACGGAGACATGGGCACGGCTGTTCGAAGAACGTGATGTCGATCTCTTGTCTCCAGAAATGGGAATGGGGGGGGGGGGGGGGGGGGGGGGGGCTGTTGTTCATGAAGTCTGCCACCGTGGTTAGCTAGCGCTAAAATATAGCTATAAAAACCAAGCCTTCGATACCAACACGGATAACTGGTTCCGTACACGCAAGGTAATCCATCCCACAGACCTGCTTTTTTTGCCATCCTTAGTTCCCCACCCCTCACCTCCATTGCCGACTCTTGCGTGCATCCTAACAGGGTCATCTGTCCTTATCACGTACAATCGACAACACCTACCTGTTTCCACGGTCTATCATTCCGTCCATGTGCAGTTTATGGCTGTCACCTTCTAGTTCATGTATTTGTTATTTATTATGTTCATTGCCCAGCGTATTTTGAACACACACACACACACACACACACACACACACACACACACACACACACACACACACACATATATATATATATATTATAAAGCTGAGTTTGTCTGTCTGTTCGCGTATACACGGCCACAGTTATAGGCCGATCGCCACCAAATTTGGTATCAAGTATCCTTGGTGTCCTACAAACAGCAACGTCGGGTCGGCGATCACGTGACGCATTGCGTCGTGACGCAATTTGCGTCCACAGACGCAAAACTGGACATCGGAACACTGCACGACAAACTCACCGGGGCGAGACGGGGTCGAAGCGCGTAAGCGCTAGTATATATATATTATATATATATATATATATATATATATATATATATATATATATATATATATATATATATCTGCAGCAGGACGTTTATAAACTGAGCCAGCATCAACCAAAACATCAAACATGTTGCAAAGTCAAAGGGACGTAACACACAGGATGCAGACATCCTGAGGAGGATAACTAATACACGTCACAATGTTGATCTTCTGCTACACAATATTGTCGGCAGGCTTAAGAAATACAGATACACCCTGAGTTGTATGACGCATTGCATTCATGATATTCAGCCCGTCTTGTTGCTGTGAGTGTAGGCTCTCTGAGCAACTGTCGTCAGTAGGAAACCTTCAAGGTAGTAGTGTCCGACCTCGGGTAAATCAGAAAAGTCATTGATGATCATAAACGGTCACCATCAAAATCATTCACTAGCGGTGCAGTGTCTCTTCTGGTGAGCGGTCTGCTGACGACCTGACTGCACAGTCTGAGGAGGGGACCATTACACAGTGGGGGATCAAGATTTTGGGGGGAGAGACGATGTTCGGCGGGGTGGAGAGGGGTGGGTGGGTAGGGGGGTAATGATACAGCAGGTGCGCGGGCGGAAAGGTGGGTGGGTGGAACGGCACTTTCTCCTGCCTTAAGCAACATTGGAGAATCATAGTGACCCTGCTTCCTACCACGTTTAGGATCATCTTAACCGTCGTAGTGAAAATAACATGTGCGTGCGTGGGGACTGATTACCCGTCAATGATTCGTTATAAAAATCATGAAAACCAGCGCAAGGAATTCCTCTAACACGCAGCTTCCTCCTCCTTCCCTGTGCGTGCGCGCGCGCGCGCGTGTGTGTGTGTACGCGTGCGTGTGTGTTGTGTGTGTGTGTGTGTGTGTGTGTGTGTGTGTGTGTGTGTGTGTGTGTGTGCGTGCGTGCGTGTGTGTGTATGTGTGTGTGTGTTTGTGTGTGTGTGTGTGTGTGGTGTGTGTGGTGTGTGTGTGTGTGTGCGCGCGGGGCGCGATGTGTGTTGTGTGTGTGGTTTGTGTGTGTGTGTGTGTGTGTGTGTGTGTGTGTGTGTGTGTGTGTGTGGTGTGTGACAGAGAGAGACAGACAGACACACAGACAGACAGGCAGAGAGACAGACGGACAGACAGAGACAGAAACAGAGAGAGAGAGACAGACAGAGACAGAAATAGAGAAAGACAGAGAGAGAGAGACAAAGAGAGAGAGAGAAAGAGAGCACCCAAAGAACTCTTTTCTTTTTTTGGAAACAAAGTGGGACGTGGGAGTAAACAGGACGCTAAATAATATCTCACTGCCTGCCCTCCACAACGCTGTGCACTTCCCCCGCCTTCGCTCCTTGCGTCCATGTCATGGACCACGCGAAAACCTCCTCTCTCTCTCTCTCTCTCTCTCTCTCTCTCTCTCTCTCTCTCTCTCTCTCACACACACACACACACATATACACATACACGCGCGCGCGAGCGCGCATCTCCAACCCCACACCCCTCCCTTCCCCTTCCCCACCTTTTTACTTTCACTGCCTGCGCGGACCGTTGCGCCATGGGGAGATGAGCGGGGGAGGTCGGAAACAGGGCCGTGCCATTTGTTCATCTCACCTTCTCCGCAAGGCAGAATTACATTTTTAAGAAGGCAGAAAGTAGTGGGGGGGGAGGGGGGGGGGGGGGGGGGGGGGGGGCGAAGCCAGGGCACGTTAATAGCTTCCTCTCGCCGTTGTTGTGTCTCCCAGGCACAGAACTCTGGTGTCAATCCACTCCGTTGCTCTTCTGAGTCGACCAACGCACTGCTCAGACAAAACCGCACCACGCACATTGCTACATGATCACAGCATGCCGCACCACGCACATGGAATATTCCATAACATGATCAGAGCATGCCGCACCACGCACATAGGTGAATCCATAACATGATCACAGCATGCCGCTCCACGCACATAGGTGAATCCATAACATGATCACAGCATGCCGCACCACGCACATAGGTGAATCCATAACATGATCACAGCATGCCGCACCACGCACATAGGTGAATCCTAACATGATCTACCGCACCAGCACAAGGTGATCCAACATGTCACAGCATACCGCACCGCACATAGGTGAATCCATAACATGATCACAGCTGCCGCACCATGCACATTGCTACATGATCACAGGGATACCGCACATGCACATAGGTGAATCCATACATGATCACAGCATACCGCACCACGCACATAGGTGAATCCATAATATGATCAAGCATGCCGCACCATGCACATAGTGAATCCATAACATGATCACAGCATACCGCACCATGCACATAGGTGAATCCATAACATGATCACAGCATGCCGCACCACGCACATAGGTGAATCCATAACATGATCACAGCATGCGCACCACGCACATAGGTGAATCCATAACATGATCACAGCATGCCGCACCACGCACATAGGTGAATCCATAACATGATCACGCAGCCGCACCAGCACATAGGTGAATCCATAACATGATCACAGCATGCCGCACCACGCACATAGGTGAATCCATAACATGATCACAGCATGCCGCACCATGCACATTGAATCATACATGATCACAGCATACCGCACCATGCACATAGGTGAATCCATAACATGATCACAGCATACCGCACCACGCACATAGGTGAATCCATAATATGATCAGAGCATGCCGCACCACGCACATAGGTGAATCCATAACATGATCACAGCATGCCGCACCATGCACATAGGTGAATCCATAACATGATCACAGCATGCCGCACCATGCACATAGGTGAATCCATAATATGATCACAGCATGCCGCACCATGACATAGGTGAATCCATAATATGATCACAGCATGCCGCACCATGCACATTGCTACATGATCACAGCATACCGCACCATGCACATAGGTGAATCCATAACATGATCACAGCATACCGCACCACGCACATAGGTGAATCCATAATCATGATCAAGCATGCCGCACCACGCACATAGGTGAATCCATAACATGATCACAGCATGCCGCACCAGCACATAGGTGAATCCATAACATGATCACAGCATGCCGCACCATGCACATAGGTGAATCCATAACATGATCACAGCATCCGCACCATGCACATAGGTGAATCCATAACATGATCACAGCATGCCGCACCATGCACATAGGTGAATCCATACATGATGCTACCGCACCACGCACATAGGTGAATCCATAACATGATCACAGCATACCGCACCACGCACATAGGTGAATCCATAACATGATCACAGCATGCCGCACCACGCACATAGGTGAATCCATAACATGATCACAGCATACCGCACCACGCACATAGGTGAATCCATAACATGATCACAGCATGCCGCACCAGCACATAGGTGAATCCATAACATGATGCCAGCATACCGCACTACGCACATGGAATATCCATAACATGATCCAGCATGCCCACCACACACATGGGTGAATCCATAAATGGTCACAGCATGCCCACCACACACATGGGTGAATCCATAATGGTCACAGCATGCCCCACACACACATGGGTGATCATAAATGTCACAGCATGCCCACACACATGGGTGATCATAAATGGTACAGCATGCCACCAACACTGGGTGAATCCATAAAGTCAAGCATGCCCCCCACACACATGGGTGAATTCATAAAATGGTCACAGCATGCCCCACCACACACATGGGTGAATCCATAAAATGATCACAGCATGCCCCGCACACACATGGGTGTCAAACCGTAATATTATCAAAACATACCGCACCACGCACATGGATCAATCCATAACATGATCAAAGCATACTGCACGAAGCACATGGATCAATCCATAACATGATCAAAGCATACCATACCACACAGGGGTGAATCCGTAACATGATCGAAGAAGACCACAACACGCACATTGGTGAATCCTTAACATGACCAAAGAATACCGCATCACGCACATAGGTGAATCCGTAACATGATCAAAGCACAAAATAAGACACATCACAATATGTGCAGGGAATATGCACCAAGTACATGGCCTCACAATTAATCGGTCTGCATGCACACAACAGGTACCTTTACACCGTGATCAGAGTGCATGCAGCAAACAGGTGACTCCTCAGAGTGAGTGCATCCATTGTCAGTTACCAAAATCCTTAGTGAGTTCACATGCTGTGAATTTATCGAACTCATCAAGCAACGTGCTCTTTTTCAGACACTGAGAAACCTCGTATTGTCAAAAGAACCAAGTAAATATCTTTAACGCTTAGAAAGTTAGAATCAGATCATGAAGGAATGGTTTAAAGCTCTAAATTATGTTTCAATTATATTTTCTTGTGTGTATGTGGATTTGTTTGATTTAAAAAAAAATGCATTCATGTAATGTCACCCATGTTATTCGTAATAACTAATTTCGGTTAAAGCCCCCATACCTATTTCCTGGGCCGTAGTCCTATTAAACCTTGTAAGCGCTATCATGCTGTTTTAACTGGCATAATGACGTCTGTAACTGTTTACGTAAACCGGGCATGATAAGAGCAATGTTTGTGGTATTCATAGCCGCAGATAATCCAGCAATAAACATTGAGCATCTTTAGGTCACATGACATCTCTCTCTGACATATAATGTCCTTAAGACTGGCATTACAGAAGCAGCTCTAAAATCGAGAGTATCTACAACCAAACTGTCCGATACCGTATGCAGGTAAAACCAACATTTATTACTGTTCAAGAGGAAAAATTTGAAGGTTATTCATTTTCACTTGTTTTGTGCATGAAAGAGGGTGTGATCAGTCTGGTTATATGGCAAAATCTTAAAGAGACAGGTTACAGCTGTGAAAGACACTCGTCGATTCTTTAGACGGGAAATTGTAAACATCTAGGTTATGCTGTCCCTGGAATGTAAAGCCTACCACCCTGTACTCTAGATTCCGTGAAGCTTATGTTTGAAATGTCCCGATGCCATTGTACAGGCAAAAGAGTCGGTTCTAGTTAGCATATAAGTAAAGCATCAAGGTAAAACGTGCTGGACATTACTGTCCCCATAGGCAACATCCATCCTGATAGATATCCAATAGGTAACTCTTCGTTAAATGTTATTTGGATGGTTGAAAAATTGTAAAAGAAGGCCTCGTATTCTCTTTTTTTCCCCATTTTTTAATTGCATTGTGTAACTTGGAGCAACAAACTAAATCAAAAGCTGTATGAACATCAAACATGTGACAAGACTTGCCCGCCTTTTCGCTAAAACTTTATTCACGTGAAACGACGAATTTGATCAATCTCCTTCTTTTTGCTGCGAAGCGCTCGCACGTGCCTCGGAAACAATCCCTCAGTATTCTCTGCGGCCCCCGTTGGTGGAGGTGTGGGTGGAGGAAAAGGCTTGGTCAGTGGAGGTGTGGGTGGAGGAAAAGGCTTGGTCAGACTCCGCACAATGAAAATGAATCGACGAGGACGACGCCACACGAAATGAGCCGGCCCTGCGAGACTAATCACGTCAGACAACCCATTTCCGCCTCCAGACTTAATTGGATGCGCACAATCCCGGGAAGCAGTCTGCGGAGCGCGCGCCAAGTGACCTGTTTGGCGCGTGCGCACTGATCACTTGCTGTGCCTGCCCGGAAATCCGGGGGACTGGGGAAAATCGGGATCATGGTGTGGGTTTCTCTGATTGGATCTCGGTGGACGTTGGACCTGGCGTTTCAGAATATCTTGGTGGTCTTTTCACTCAAGTTAATGGAGTTGGAAATGAAACCAGGTCAAATATAAATACTATTAACGCTTATTACTGTCAATTAAAAAAAAAAAAACAACAACAACACTTAATGCGTTAAATTTTCAAAAGTGTTTTAAGGATCCCCGAAAAACGTAGACAAACACGATGCGTTTCGACCTCTTAGGTCTTCTTAAGGCAAGGTACACGACACTCAGGACAAGGACAATGAAGCAGCAAACAATTCTATTCATCCAATTTGGCGCAAGATAGGCGTTAAATGAAAACGAGGCTGTCGGGAAGGAGACGATGTGAGTCGAAGTAGTAATGATGATAATGATAATACTAATAAGAATATTATTAATAACGATGACGATAAAAATATTGAAAAAATAATACAGAAAGAATTACTAACTTTTTTTGGGTGATAATATGGCAATAGCAGTTGTAGTATGGGGAGAAAGGAGAGGGATTAGAGCATTGTCGAAAAGCATGGTTGTCGTGGCAAAAGTGTTAGTGGCGATGACGGTGATTGTGATGGTAATGATGATAATATGAATACTAACATTGATATGAATGATAATGATATTAATGCTAACAACAATAGTAACAGTAATGGTAATAATAGTACTACTAATAAAAATTAATACAGAAATATAACAAAAAGAAATAATTTAAAAAATAGGAATGATAATGATAGTACAGATACTTATACTAAGGGAAGGGAGGAAGAAAAAGGGGGAGGACAGGAAGAACAAAGAGGAAAAGGAGGGTACAAATCATGGGAAGGATGGATTCCAATAGGTATATTAACAATAATAACATGTATATTAATAGTTCAAATGATAATGATCATGATTGTAACCACATAGTTATGATAGTGATGCTGTAGGAAGCTGGAAAAGTGGAAGGCTGGAATGTCAGAAATATTGTAAAGAATAATGATCATCTTAGTAATAGAAGTAAATATAATATTTTTCAAAACAAATATGAAGTTCTAACAATAGTTATATTGATGATAATAGTAAAACAAAAACATACAGAATTGGTCATAATAATAGTGATCATAATGTGACTGTAGTGATGAATGTTGATACTAACTGAAATATTAAGAATAATAAAGTTGATAAGGCTTTTTGTTTGTGTTTTCGTTTTTACTATGAAGGTGATGATGATAGTGCTGATAATGATGATGTGGTGATAGTGCAATTGATAGTTAGTTAGTTAGTTGGTGTTTATAGGGTCCAGCGGACTACTAGGAGCCAAATCAGGACCTCAGTGCAATTGATAACAATCATAACAAAAGTAATACCGGTAATGGTAACACTTGGTGGAAAGGAATAGAGATGATCAATGAGTAAAAGTGAATAGTGCTTCTGGAGCAGGAAGAAGGTGGTGAGGATGAATAATAATAGTAATGTTAATAATAGTAATGGTAGTTGAAAAGGAATAGGGATGATCAAAGAGTAACAGGTTAACAGTATTACTGGAGCAGGGGAAAGGGGGAGGGTTGAAAAAGGGAAGGGGGGGGACTACACTTACACACACACACACACACACACACACACACACACACACACACTTTTTTTTTTTTTAGATATAAGTATTATTGATATCACTTCTAAAACTTTGCGCTGGTGATGGGATAAGTAATAACAGGACTAGTAATTATATGCATAATGGTAGTGATAATAATAATAGTAATAGCAGCAACAACAAAGATATCAGTAATGATGATAATGATGATGATGATGATGATGACAGTAATGATGAAAAACATGATATGATTATCAGTAATGATGATAAGGATGATGATAAAAGTTAGGATAGTAATGACATGATGATTGTAGCAAAGATAGTAATGATGGCAGAAGTAATCTCAGTAATGATAGTATTTGGTGGAAAGGAATAGAAATAGTCCATGAATAGAAAGCAAACAGTACTATTGGATGATAATAATGAGAGAAACAATGACGAGTCTAGTAATACTAGTAACAATTATAGTGGCTGGAAAGGAAAGGAAAGGATCAATGAGAAAAGCACTACCATTCCTATTTTTTAAAAAAAAGGAGAGAGAGAGAGAGAGAGAGAGAGAGACAGAGACAGACTTCTAACAGCCTCGTTCTCAATCAACGCCTACCTTGCGTTGAAGTGATCCAAGCTAAGTGATTGCTCGTTCATTTTCATTGTCCTATTTGTTTGTGTCTTGCCTGAAGAAGACCTAAGAGATCGAAACGCGTCGTGTTTTGTCTTGTGACTCGTTTGTCCACGTTTCTCTTGGCGGTTCGGTAACATATATTTAAGATTTATTGTTACAACTTCGTAACTGTTACAAATATTATGATTACCTCTATATTTAAGATAATCATTACACTTTACAATATTTCTGACATTCCAGCGTACCACTTTTCCAGCCTCCTATAGCATCACTATCATTACTATATGGTCACAATCGTGATTATTATTAAAACTATTAATATACATATCTTAACTGTTGATATACCTATTGGATTCCACCCTTTCCATGATTTGTACCCTCCTTTTCCTCTTTGTTCTTCCTGTCCTCCCCCTCCCTCTTTTTCTTCCTCCCTTCCCTTAGTTTAAGTATCTGTACTATCATTATCCTTCCTATTTTTGTTATCATTAAAAAAAATTATATTTCTGTATCATACTTTTATTATTAGTACTATTATTACCATTACTGTTACTATTGTTAGCATTCTTATCGTTATCATTAATACCAGTTGAACAATTAAGTAGTGGGGGAAAACAAGTGCAGGTTAACAATTCTTCCATCATTATAGTAATGACGTGGCAAAAATTTGAAATTAAAAAAAAAAAATTTAAGATGAAGAAAATGTATATTATAAATATGAAAAAACCCTTCACTAGTTACATGAGGGAACCATCGCAATCCGTCTCAAAGTCAGATCTATATGTATCGCCTGCTCCTAGGCCTTTCGTCCGCTGGATCGGACTCATCAGGGAGACACGGCTGATTGTGTTTGTGCTCTTGGCGTCAAATAGAGACACGCCACAGGCCGTAATTCTGTGGTGTTCTCACCACCAAGGGTTAAAAAAAAAATCCAACAGCACCCCCAAAGCAGCCAGCGAAAGGTAATAAATAAAACAAAACGAAAGTGTGGAGAGGAAAAAAGTTGCTGAAAAACTAAAAACATTATGCAAACAGTATAAAATGTAGGGGACAATCTTTGAGCCAATGCTTGAGGATCCATTTAAGGATGCAAGGGAGATCAAAAGATATGGAACAGTCTGAGTGGTCAGCTCTGCTGTTCAATAACCCAAGCATTGTCAGCGGCTAAGAATTGTGCAGAACAACCTTTACTTGGATCTCCTAAGAGATGCAATCGCCCACTGATTGACCAAACAATAAAATGCTGAACAATTAAGTAGTGGGGGAAAACAAGTGCAGGTTAACAATTCTTCCATCATTATAGTAATGACTTGGCAAAGATTTGAAAAAAAAAAAAATTGAAGATGAAGAAAATGTATATTATAAATATGAAAAAAAAACCTTCACTAGCTGCATGAGGGAACCATCGCAATCCTTCAATCCATTAATACCAGTGTTAGTATTCTTATTACCATCATTACCATTACCGTCACCATCGTCATCGCCACTAACACTCTTGCCACGACAACCATGCTTTTCGACAATCCTGTAATTCCTCTCCTTTCTCCCATACTACAACTGCTATTGCCATATTATCACCAAAAGTGGTAGTTATCCTCTCTTTGTTATTTCTTCAATATTTTATCACCATCATTATCATCATCTTTCCTGTTAGTATCATTATTATCATTATTACTACTTTGACTCGCATCGTCTCCTTCCCGACAGCCTCGTTTTCATTCATCCCCATGGATGAAGATAATTGACTGATCGTTCGTTTTCGATGTCCTGAGTGTTGTGTATCTTGCCTGAAGAAGACCTAAGAGGTCGAAACGCGTCGTGTTTTATCTTGTGAATCGTATGTCTACGTTTTTTGGCGGAGCCTTACAATTATTAAAAAAAAATTGTTTAGATTTCCACCTGCAGTCGCTTCACTTCGCAACTAGATCAAACTTAATGTGCTGTTTCTGTGGAAAAGTTTATCATTTTACATGTACATATTGCATGTACATATTCAAGTGTGTGTACGTGTGCGGGTGATCACAGATCCATTCTATAAAATCCCTTGATTTCATTCTTAAATATATTTGCTTTACTATTTAGTGTTAACAATATAGTGTATTTTGGCATGATGTTGGAACCGCTATGATTTGCACGTTGCATACTTTTTTTTCATGTTTCAGAAATGTCGTGATTATTAATGTACAATGATGTCTTTGATATTCATTTCATCGTCAAATTCATCTAAGCTGACGTAGTTGTAAAGTGAGGCGACTGCAGGCGGAGATCTAAACAAATCTTAAAAAAAAAAAAAATAAGCATCGTATCCGCCAAACATGACAAAACGAACCACAAGACAAAACACGACGCGTTTAGACCTCTTAGGTCTTTATCAGGCAAAATAAACAACACTGAGGACAACAAAAATGAACGAGCAATCGTTTCTCTCACTGAATTCGGCGCAAGATGGGCGTTGATGGGTAATCAGTGGATGTAAAACTACTGAGTCCAGCTAAGAGGCCCAGTATGTACACACTCACTGGTTAGACACTGGCAGAGAAACAGGTGCGTCCATCTAAGGGGCCCATTGGGTAAGACACTCACTGGTCGGTCCATGGACTGACACTAGTGAGTCCATCTAAGAGACCCAGAGGGTAAGACACTCGTCCGTCAGTCAGTGGACGTGACACTAGTGAGTCCATGTAAGCGACCCTGTGGAAAGCACTCGCCCGTCAGTCAGTGGACGTGACACTAGTGAGTCCATGTAAGCGACCCTGTGGAAAGCACTCGCCCGTCAGTCAGTGGACGTGACACTAGTGAGTCCATGTAAGCGACCCTGTGGAAAGCACTCGCCCGTCAGTCAGTGGACGTGACACTAGTGAGTCCATGTAAGCGACCCTGTGGAAAGCACTCGCCCGTCAGTCCGTGGACGTGACACTAGTGAGTCCATGTGAGTGACCCTGTGGAAAGCACTCGCCTGTCAGTCAGTGGACGTGACACTAGTGAGTCCATGTGAGTGACCCTGTGGAAAGCACTCACCTGTCAGTCAGTGGACGTGACACTAGTGAGTCCATGTGAGTGACCCTGTGGAAAGCACTCGCCTGTCAGTCAGTGGACGTGACACTAGTGAGTCCATGTAAGTGACCCTGTGGAAAGCACTCACCCGTCAGTTCGTGGATGTGTCATTACTGAGTCTATCAAAGGGGCCAAGGGGTCAAGACACTCATTAGTCAGACAGCGGATGTTAACTGAATCAACTGAACTCATGTTCAGTTGAAGAGACATGTGGGTAAGACACTCACCAATCAGTTAATGGACACAAAATCAATGAGTCCACCCAGTGAAGCCCGCAAAGATGCAAGGTTTGGGTCTTGACAGGTCAAGACACTCTGTTTCAAGCAGTAATCGGATCTGTCTGCAAACGAAAAAGTGGTAATTCGACAGATAAGAACTGTGCTCAATTCGGGTTATCTTCTCTTATCAATGTTGCTTTTTCTACTAAATCAGAAACGATTTCTGACATGAGGAGAAGGTAACCTAGGAATGGCTTTCCTCCCTTCCAAAATGGCGACTGTTTTCGCTGACGCTGATTCAGTTACAAGCACAATTATATTTGGCATTGGCAAACAATGCCAAAATTACAGGACTATAAGTCTGATCAGCCACCCCAGCAAAGTCATGCTTCGCATCATCCTTAACCGACTGAAATCCAAGGCTGAGGAACTGCTATCAGAAGAACAAGCAGGTTTTAGAAGAGGGCGGAGCACTGTGGAACAAATTTTCAACTGTCGAGTCCTGATTGAAAAGCATCTACAACACCAAAAGGACCTCTTCCACAACTTCACTGACTTTAAGAAGGCATTCGACCGGGTGTGGCACAACGGCCTATGGCAGGTTCTCAGAGACTTCAACATTGATGAGAGGCTCGTTCAAGTCATCCAGGCCCTCTACGAACACTCCAGCAGCACAGTACTTCTCAATAGCCAGCAGGGCCAGTTCTTCCCGACCACAGTCGGAGTCAGACAAGGGTGCCTACTATCTCCAGTCCTTTTCAACATCTTTCTGGAGAGAATCATGCAAGAGACCCTAGAAGATCACCACACCTCCATCAGCATTGGCGGCAGGCCGGTCTGCAACCTTCGTTTCGCAGACGATATCGACCTCATGGAGGGCAGCAACATCGAGCTCCAGGATCTCACAAACAGACTTGTCACAAGAGCAAGTGCCTACGGCATGGAGGTCAGCACAGAGAAGTCAAAGATCATGGTCAACAGCACGACTAACAGCAATGCCAACATAACCATGAATGGTGAGCCCCTGGAAGAAGTGACCAGCTTCAGGTACTTGGGAGCAACCCTGTCCAAAGATGGCACCTGCACAGCAGAAATCCGAATCAGGATCAACTCCGCATCAGCAGCGATGGCCAGACTGAACAGAGTGTGGAAGAGCAACATCAATTTCCACACAAAATTCCGGCTCTACAAGTCACTAGTGGTCTCGATCCTCTTATATGGTTGCGAGACATGGACACTGCTGGCCGAAACAGAAAGAAGAATCCAGGCGTTTGAGACCAGGTGCCTGAGGAAACTACTCCGCATCTCCTACAAAGAACACAAGACCAATGATTATGTGCGGAACCTGGTCACTAACCTTGTTGGGCCCCACGAACCACTTCTGGCAACCGTCAAACGACGGAAGATGGCATGGTTTGGCCACGTCATTCGTCACAACACCCTCTCCAAAACCATCCTTCAAGGTACCGTTGAAGGAGGGCGCAGACGAGGACGGCAGAGAAAGAGCTGGTCCGACAACATAAAGGACTGGACCAAAATGACCATGCCAGATCTCCTCAAGACAGCCACCAACAGAAGAGCCTGGAGAGAAACGGCGGCTGCCTCATCACGTCCCCCCAACGACCCCAGCGGTCAAGGGAATGACTGACTGACAATTATATATACTATATTATTAGTAGAAATACACAGAGCAATGAAAACGATGAAATGCACATGCAACGCAGAACACATCAGACTACATAAAGATAGCGGAGTGTGGTAAATGTGGAAAAACAGGTTTGCATATATGACTGCCAGAGCCCAAAGTCACCTAGCCGTACAGCAACGATCAATAACGGTTCATGTGCAACAGGTCGGTCGAGTATCGAAGTTGAAGGGTAAGTTTTAATCATTATACAAGTATTCAAGTACAATTGTCTTGCTGCTTACGTCTGACCGCTGTCAGTTTTACTCAGCCTTCACATCGCAATGAGCTCAGTTCCTTTTTTCGAATGGCAAGCATTTGTTGCTTCATGGCACAGGTGAAAAGTCAAGTATGC
Source organism: Conus canariensis (assembly GCA_033310375.1). Lineage (NCBI taxonomy): Eukaryota > Metazoa > Mollusca > Gastropoda > Neogastropoda > Conidae > Conus > Conus canariensis. The sequence goes on from CM065735.1 coordinate 37,959,292, forward strand.
AAATGACTTTTTAGTGGGTTTTGCGTGCGGCTTGTTATGTCTGCGGGGTAATAGTGTCTGAATACTGGCTCGACTACGTCTGCAGGCCGCCCAACAGACCCAGTAAAACACTCGCCTGTCAGTCAAGGGATGTGAAATTAGCGAGTCCATCTGTGAGGCCCAGTGGGTAAGACTATTGCCAGTCAGTGGACAGTAAATTAGTGAGTCCATCTAGGAAACCCAGTGGGTTAAACAATCGCCAGTCACTCAGTGGACAGAAAATTCGTGAGTCCACCCAAGGAACCCAGTGGGTTAAACAATCGCCAGTCACTCAGTGGACAGAAAATTCGTGAGTCCATCCAAGGAACCCAGTGGGTGAGACACTTCCCAGTCAGTCAGTGGATGTGGAATTATCTTAGAGGCCTAGTGGGTAAGACACTCTACGGGCAACCAGTGGACGTGAAATTAGTGAGTTTATCTATGGGGGGTCCAGTGCAGAATACACCCTCCTACGATGACAGAAAATCATGCATTCCTGGTTCAAGTCCCCCACTTTTAGCGTTTTTTTTTTCTCTCTTCCCTTGTGCACTGGACCTGAAGCAGTGGTCTGAGAGCTATGCTGTTGGGGGAGACAAACCGAAGTCCGGTGTGCACAGTGCATTTAGCACACCACACGTCACAGACGCCACGACAACAAGGGACTGTCCTCGGAAAAAAATGTGATAGAAAAATGTACTTAGATGGACCAACAAAAATGTCGGAAGAAAGATCAACTCTACATGGGGGAGAATGCCAGGGCGATCCACCTCCCCGGGGAATGCTCTGAGACATCTGGTGTGAGCATGAATCTATTACCACACAGTCCAACACAAAGTGGTATATCATTTACAACACAATGCAACATAATACGGTATAGGACAATGCCACACAGCACAATACAATCATTGATAAAAAGAATCAGCAGAGCTTGGAGTAAAGGTTAACCCTTACTTACATACACACAACAAGGAGTTAACCCTGCACATCTTCTTCAGAGCATGTCCCGTCAGGGTCACGTGAATATCAACGCAAAATTCAGGACCAACACACAAATCTGTTTCAACACATGATCCTGAATTGGCACATAGTCCTGGATTTACACATCGTTTTGACTTACACAAAATCCTTCTTCAACACACAATCCTCGATTGATACATTATCCCACATTGACACATAATCCATCCTCATCTATTAATATATAATTCTGTGTCAAAACAAAAACCTTGAAGTGATACATAAACCGACAGGAACTACGTCACCACGTGACAGCACTTCATGGACCATGTGATTTTCGTCATTTCAGTCCCCTTAGCCTCAAAATGAACTGAACACAGAAAGACCTAGGACAAAAGCGCATAGAAAGAATTACCAATCAATTCAACGCATGATGTTTATAGCCCAGACGACCGCAAAGAGCCATATTGGGACTGTCACGGATCAAAGTCACTCTCTACACGGATGTTTTTATAAAAAATCAAATACACCAAAGTCAACTTTTAAAAACATACTGAATTGCTTCAAAACCTTTCTTCCGTAAAACCTTAGATCAGATGAAAAAAGTTTATCTCTTTCGGGAACTAAAAAAATCACATCAGGTGGGATATGTCTGAACAAGATTTTCATGCTGTAAAGTGTTTATCTCTGGCATCACCTAAGTCCCATCACTCTACAAAAGCATATGTGAGCATATGGTGAGTGGTACATCATATTAGATGCACAATGGAGATCCCTCGCCTTTCAAGAGACACAGATGGGTGTAAAAGGAGTGGCCTGTGTGTGATAGGCACAAAACTGTCTTATGTATGGCTCCCGGTCGCACATAGGAAACTTCTTTAAGGTCTGGACGGATTTGAAAGAATTTGTTATCTGTCTGCGACCTCAGGGCACGTTACTATTCAAAGTATATGAAAAACAGGTATAACACCGATCGGTGCCTGGTTAGAAAAGATAACCTTGCTGACGGTCTATTATCTGCAGGCATTATTGTCATTTGCAGTCTTTTTTTCTCTTCCCTTTTGGTGTCTGTCAAGGATTCACCGATGCTCTTGACAAATCTTTTTCATGTTTAGAATGGCTTTGTTGGCCATATTGAACGAACTATTTCAGCTGTTTCCACAGGGAGAGGTTTCATTATTTCTGTGGTTTGGAACTTATCCAAGACGAAGTGATTAACTGGTTTAACTATTGCAGTATATTGTGTGTTGTGTTTTATCTTTCGTTGTGCAAAAAGGCTGTTGCTTTATCATGCAAGCTTTCAGAGAGGCCGTTTGGTATCCATTTCCAGAGTCTGCTGAAGATAATTGCTGTAAGTTGCGTTAAAAGTGATCTTTACTGCTAATACAAACACTGTTGGAGAAAGTGGACACCCCAGTGCTATGCAAGCTTCCAGAATGAAGTAATCTACTGTGCATTCCTTCGTGGAAAATGCCATTAAAAAGTCATGGATAATTTCTTGGACATTGTTTGGGGCATAATACATCTCGAGGCAAGCCAAAAGCATTATGTGTGATCTGATCCGTATGCATTTGCCAGCCCCAGCCCACCAATGTCACATTCCCCTTTCTCTGCCTGAGCTCTTTGGATTGCTTCCCAAATCAAAGTGGAACAGTCAAATATTCTCAGCATGCCACCTTTCTGGACTGACAGATTTAAGTATTTATTTTCTATGAGGTATTTAGTCACCGTCGCTGTCGTGTCAGAGCACTCCCCCTCTCCGTTCAGAAGTAACGTTGGCCTGAATTTTGCACTGGTCCATCCAGTCTTCGAAGGAATAAAGAGCGAAAATGGTGAAAAAAAAGTGTTGAAGAGAGAGAGGGGGAAATTAGAGAGAGAGAGAGAGAGAGAGAGAGAGAATTAGAGAGAGAGAGAGAGAGAAGGGCGGTTGATAGTAGGAGAGAGAGAGAGACAGGTGGTGTCTGTCTATTACGCAGAAAGGAACCAACACTACAAAGCAACAAACGACACTGATTGAAGAAAAAAAATAAACAAAAAGAGAGAAGTGCGAACGCTAAATTAAACAAATTAGAAAAAAACCTGAAACAAACCAATAAATAAAAAACCGCAACTACACGGAGGTTGTGGACAAGAGAGTTGCAGAGGCGGGAGAAGGACGGGAGAGAAGAATGGAAGGCGAGGAGAGGTCGGAAGACGATACTGAGAACGCAGCAGAAGAATGACAAGAATGTAATCAATATCGTTGAAAGAAGTCATGAAATTGCAAATCGGAAACACGAAACGGGTCTAATAAGCCCGTACACCAGGGGAACCAGGTTTCCAGAGACAGGGGCAGGGACAGATTCCATCGTCTTAAAAGGCACCACAATGGCATCGCTATCATAGCTTCTCTCTTCATTTCCTCAGCTAATGGGTTTCCCTCCGATTTCTTTTTAAAGAAGCTGATTCTTTGAAAACTATCAGGCAGCAGATTAGTTCGCAGCGCACAAGCCTGCACACACACACACACACACACACACACACACACACACACACACACACACACACACACACACCACGCACCACACACACACACACACACACACACACACACACACACACACACACACCACGCGCGCGCGCATGCACGCACGCAAGCACGCACGCACACACACACACACACACACACACACACACACACACACACACACACACACACACACACAAACATACACGCACGCACCATTTTGTCGCAAGAAGAATGCGCTTGCTACATTTTCTCTTTTGCATAAATAAAGGCCGTCATCATGTGCGACATCACGGATATTATACACTCTGGAGTCTGCTGCATTGTCTGCTAATATTCGGTTTTTTATGTCATAGATTTTCGTACACAAAGCAATGTTCAGGCAGATGTGGGAAATGCTTGTTTCATAGCAAGATCCTTTACAATCGGTATTCTGCAGGGATCACCTATTGCACCTCACCTGTTCCATGTTTTGCTTTTACGTTCTCCCAAACTATTTGTCAAGCAATGCCATCCTTGTGCAGTATGCAGATGAGAAACTCTCTTTGGATGAATGTAACTAAACTCACATCAACCAGATTGAGAACTATGTCAGACTAGCCAGCAGCTGGATTGAATCTGGCCACCAAGTTAGAATCCTTTCCGTAGAGATTCTATCGGCGGAGTTTGCAGGCTCATTAGCTTATGATCTCATGAAATGGCTCTTGGTTTATGTAAGAAGAGGACAAGAACCCTAAAGACAATGGTAGACCCGCTCGGAGTGATAATCTGGATGCAGACTGGTCCTCGTAGAGTATAAAAAGTTCAGGGCAGAAACACATGGTTGGGGTTGGGATGGGGTGGGAGGGGAGTCTTCTGTGAAGACCCGCTGCTGTCCTACTCTCCCTTAAGTTTCTCCCTATTAAGTGGACCGATTGGAACTTAGCAACTATCTACCTGGAAATGTCTTCACACTAAAAGGACGAATCTCGTTCTTTTTAACAATGATGCTGACCCGCCCATACTGCCATTATTTCTAACTCGCTGCGATATCTTGGATTAAGAACACATGGCAAAATGTTTGAGAGTTTTCGCTCTTTCAAACTTAACATGGAATTATCACTTTGAATAGTCGACAGAAAAAGACAAGAAAAAATGCAAACACTTTAAAGCAGTTAATAAACAACACAAGAGATAAGACGGCACTCTATCAAAACACCCCGCATTCTGTCTTGTGCATTTCAGACTGTGTCTGTTCCAACGTCATTAAGCTCATTTGGCGAGGCATTTTGCCTTCCTTTAGGTATCCTTTTTCACATGTCATCCAGGGCGTCTGGTAGGAAAGGAGGAGTTTCGTGCAGCTATAGTTCGGTTTTCGTTTCTGGTACGTCTGATCAGCTTACAATCTGTTGTTGCCAGCCAGTGAATGCACGAACGAATGCGAATGTGGATTAACACAGGGTCATCGACTTAAATTGAAAAATTAATTGATTCAGCTTTAGTTTTCGATGAATATAGACTACCTGCTTATATATATTTTTTTTCTTTTACGAATTTTATTAAGAAAAAGTAACGTTTAAAACGCGGTCAGTTGGTATCTGATACTATTTTCCTTAACAAGTGTTTAACAGCAACTCAAACACGTGCATTGGATCTTCTACAGCGATATAAGATTAATCTGAAGGAAACGTTAAAGTCTAATGATTCACCTATCCTGTGTCCACCTTGAAAACTCTTGACAGCTCATTCGGATATCATCCACCGGTACATTACGAAATGAACAGGAAGCTGATGCAGCAATCATTATTCCATGCTTAAAAGTGCACAGATATTTTTATGCTGAAAACAAGCCAGGCTCGTTTTAACAGCTAACAGCCATTCTGATGGGTCTGCGTTCTTTATTTATATTATTGAGAGAGAGAGAGAGAGAGAGAGAGAGAGAGAGAGAGAGAGAGAGAGAGAGAGAGAGAGTGAGAGGAAAGGGAAGAAAGAAAGAAAGAAAGAAAACAGAACGAAAGAGAAACACACACACACACACACACACACACACACACACACACACACACACACACACACACACACAGAGAAGACAGAGAGAGAGAGAGAGAGAGAGAGAGAGAGAGAAAGAAAGAGGGAGAAATTGATTGATTGATTGATCTTTGATACGCAAGGATGAAGATTTTAGGCCAAAGCCTAGTATTGCAATCTGTCCTTCTCATGCATACTTTATTCCAACACATATCATTCATACTGACAATTCAACGTAGCAACACTAATCTAACTTTTAAACATATCTTTATTTCCCTATTAACACTTATTCAACATTCATACGACAATTCAACGTAGCAACACTATCTAACACTTATTCCAACACATATTATACTGACATCAAAGCAACACTAATCTAACACTTATTCAACACATATCATTCATACTGACAATTCAACGTAGCAACACTAATCTAACACTTTATTCCAACACATATCATTCATACTGACAATTCAACGTAGCAACACTAATCTAACACTTTATTCCAACACATATCATTCATACTGACAATTCAACATAGCAACACTAATCTAACACTTTATTCCAACACATATCATTCATACTGACAATTCAACGTAGCAACACTAATCTAACACTTTATTCCAACACATATCATTCATACTGACAATTCAACGTAGCAACACTAATCTAACACTTTATTTCAACACATATCATTCATATGACAATTACATAGCAACTAATACACTTTCAACACATATCATTCATACGACAATTCAATGCAACACTAATCTAACACTTTATTCAACACATATCATTCATACTGACAATTCAACTAGCACACTATCTAACACTTTATTTCAACACATATCATTCATACTGACAATTCAACATAGCAACACTAATCTAACACTTTATTCAAACTTACATATCATTCATATGACAATTCAAATAGCAACACTAATCTAACACTTTATTTCAAACATATCATTATATGACAATCAACTAGCAACACTAATCTAACACTTTATTTCAACACATATCATTCATACTGACAATTCAACATAGCAACACTATCTCACTTTCACTAATCATCAACACAGTCTACTGTTCAACACATATTACACTTTTTCTATCACATGACAATTCAACATAGCAACACTAATTCTAACATCATTCTACTACAATTCATACAAACTATCTCCTTTATTTCACCATCACTGACAATTCAACATAGCAACACTAATCTAACACTTTATTTCAACACATATCATTCATACTGACAATTCAACATGCAACACTAATCTCAGCTGTTACACGGGAAACAACCAGCACTGTTCAAACGGTATATTGACGACTGCCTTGGTGTGTCGGTGGGACCAAGGGAAGACTTGTTAAACTTCATCCAACACATGTCTAATTCCACCCTGCCTCCGATACACCACGAAATATCATCCAAATCTATCTCCTTCTGGACCTTTCCATCTCTGTCCACCCAGACTGTTCCAAAACTCTCCACACCGTCTTCTACAAGCCCACTGACTCAATGCATATCTCCTGTACAACTCCAGCCACCATCCTCCGCCAGGAACAGTATACCACATTCTCAGTTCCAAAGGCTCAGGCGCATTTGCAGTAGAGAGCAGGACTTTGAGAATGAGGCTCAGAGGATGTCCACTTCTTCATAGCCCGCCAGTACCCAGAGGATATTGTGCAGACAGCACTTGAACGTGCACGCTCTACCAGCGCACAGAAGCCTGAGACCAAAAGCAACGGGAGGGATGAGGACCGCGCTGTGGTAGTCATCCCATACCACCCTCACAACCTACCAGTCTGCAGAATCCTGCGTGAAAACTTTAGTCTCCTCCAGACCTCAAACAAATTTTTTCCAAGCACCACTGATTGCTTTTCAGAGGGACAAGAACCTGCGTGACATGCTTGTGAGGTCCAAGCTTAGACCGCAGGCCACCAGTCAACCTCACCAGGGTGCAGACCTTGTGGGACAAAAAATGCAAGACGTGCCCATTTATAGACACTGCAACTACAGTCGTGGGACCCACTGGCACATTCACTGTGAGGTCCAGTTTAAACTGCCAGTCTAGGACCTTAGTGTACGTCTTGACCTGCACCCTCTGCTCCAAGCTGTATATTGGGGAGACCTACCGCTCATTGGCCGACCGCTTTTCAGAGCACCTGAGGTCGATGAAGCTGGGCCACAACAACCTAGTCGGCCAACATTTTGTTGGTCCGTATCACAGCTTCAGTCATGCGAAGATATCAGCAGTGTGGCAGAACCCCAGAGATCGTGTATACAGAAAGCACATGGAGAGCCTTGTCATCAGCCGCTTGGGCACCACACAGCCAGCTGGGGTGAACATCAGAGTCACTGACGTCTAGCTGAGCCAGGGCCCTTCTGCCTTAACCTCTCTGTCCTGTCCCTCTTTAGCCCTGTTTCTTTCTCTTTCAGTAGGCAAAATAGTGAATATTTCCATTTATTCCCCTCCTTTTGTGTGTGTGTGTGGTGTGGGTGTGGGGTGTGGGGTGGGTGTTGTGTGTGTGTGTGTGTGTGGTGTTGTGTGTTTTGTGGGGGTTGTGGTGGGGAAAAGGGAGGGGGAGGGGTGTGTGTTGCGCGCGTGTGTGTGTTGGTGTCTTTGTGTGAACTGTGGTGTGTGTCTGTGTGAACTCAATACACCTGAACAGTGATCAGTGACTTTATTTTGGTCCAACTTGATCATTAAATGAAATGTTCTCACCCAGTTCTCACAGAGGCTTTCCTGTCTACACTGTCCTCTCCTTTCACTTTGACAACGGGCCTATGGCTTGAAACGTCAGTGTTCTCACTAATGGATTCTACTACCACCAAAAGGTTTTTATAAACTTTATTATTTTTTCATTTTACAACGAATCCTGCAGTCAACTTTTGTTTCTTCCTTACTAATCTAACACTTTATTTCAATACATATCATTCATACTGACAATTCAACATAGCAACACTAATCTAACACTTTATTTCAATACATATCATTCATACTGACAATTCAACATAGCAACACTAATCTAACACTTTATTCCAACACATATCATTCATACCGACAATTCAACATAGCAACACTAATCTAACACTTTATTTCAACACATATCATTCATACTGACAATTCAACATAGCAACACTAATCTAACACTTTATTTCAACACATATCATTCATACTGACAATTCAACATAGCAACACTAATCTAACACTATATTCCAACACATATCATTCATACTGACAATTCAACATAGCAACACTAATCTAATTCTACAATATTTAGAAAGAGAGGGTGTTAGTTACCGCCAATGACATTGACAAACAAAGCACATGACAAGACACGATGCATTTCAACCTCTTGGGTCTTCTTCAGGCGAAAAAATAAATCACATTTAACATTTAAGACAGTACAAACAAAGAACGAAAATGACTCATCTGTTGTTGTCCATGTGGTGGGGAGAATAGCCGCTAGGCGGAAATGACAAGGGGGATTATGGGAGAGGAAAAGGAGGGGGGGGGGGTTGTGGGGGGAGGGGGGGGGGTTGTGTGATACGATAGGGTTGTGTGTCTAGTTTAGTGGAGTGGTGTGATATCTTTGTGACAGTTGTGGTAATGGTGGATTGATAATAATGGTAAGGGGGGGGGGGGGGGGGAAGGCAAACTGGAAAAAAAATTATATATAGAAGGGGTAAATAAGTACATGAACAGAAGAAACTGTTTAAAAAAAAAAGAAAAAAAAAGAAGAAAGTTTAGGTGAATAAAATAAATGATTTCGCTGGGTGGTGAAAGAGGTGGTGGTAGTTATGCGTGGGTAGTTGTGAAAGGTGTGTGGGTAATGTTGATAAGGGAGGGAAGGGGATGGAAGATAAATGGGTGATAAGGTATGATTGGGAGGGGGGGGAGGGGGGGTTGAGGAAAAAAAAAAGGAAGGAGGAGGGTAATGTGTGTGTGTGGGGGGGGGGGGGGAGGGGGGAAGGGGGGCAAATGAAGGAGAGCTCATCTCTCTTCATCCACTATGGGGTGGGGGGTGGGGGTGGGGGTGGGAGGTTGGGAGTTCATATTAATAGTTTTGTTTAAAAAAGTAAACAATGCTGTGGGATGATTGTAACAGGTGAAATAATGTGTTGGCATCAATATGCTGCTGTTTGTTGAGAGAAGATAGCAGTGATCAATGAAAAGCAGGGTATCATGTGTTGCACACACACACACACACACTCACACACACACACACACACACACACACACACACACACACACACACACAAAAAGGGGGGGGGGGACCACATGTAAACAATGTTCTGGGTGAGTTAAGATCATGTGATCATAATGAGACTAACTGTGGAAAGTTTTCACACACATATTCATACACACATACACTCATTCACACACACACACACACACACACACACACACACACACACACACACACACACACACACACACACACAAAAGAAAAAAAAAGGGTAAAAATTATTATCACTGATGGGTGATTCTACAATGATAAGCAGACTGTTCATAAAAGTAATAATGGCATTGCACAGAGAGAGGTCGGAGGAGTGGGGGGGGGGGCAGGGGGGGGGGGGGGGGGCAGAATGGTAGGTAAGGGGAGAAGAAGAGGGATGATAGACAGAGTGGGAGTGGGGATGAGCGATTTAACGGAGTAGGTTTTATGTTTAGACGGTGTATTCAAAATATGGTTTGCAGAAGACTTTGCGAATGGACGCTAATCATTTTAATCGAATAATCAAATTACTCGGACACAAAATATTTATGTAAATGTTTCTTGAAATGTTTTAAAGTATTCGTATTTTGTAGACTCGGTGGAAGTGAGTTCCAGATATATGGTCTAGAGTAAGCTAGGCTTGTTTTGTATTGATCAATCCTTCGAGCTAGAAAAGCCATTCAATCTTGTAAAAAGGGCATTGATATAACATGACTTAGTATCTGTCGAGATTGTTAACATAAATGATGCCTTGTTGAATTACAGTTGCTTACTCATGTTCAGCGCTTTTAGTTTTTCGTCTGTTGTTAGAGGCACGGCTGGATGGAGTAGTTTTGCTGCACGTCTATGGAGAGAATTCAGTCTTTTGTTGTGGACATCACTACTCCTGTCCCACACTGTTGAAGCGTAATTGATACGTTACATTATGTGTGCATTGAAGAAAAGTTTAAGCACAGTACTGTTAACGTAGAGAGAGAGAGAGAGAGAGAGAGAGAGAGAGAGAGAGAGAGAGAGAGGAGAGAGAGAGAGAGAGAGAGAGTATGTGTGTAATGAAATAACTACATCTTAATCGAAAAGAAAAATGGAATAACCAGCCGTATGATGTTTAAGAAAAGTCAATTGTATTGGAGTTACGTCCACGGATGCTAATAGCCATTCTGATGGGTCTGCGTTCTTCACTGACATTCCCCATAATTTGCTTTAAACACTTTTTCATGTTGATTAAAAACCAGTTCTATATGCTTTAAATAAATCAACTTCTAATGCGAGACAAGGCATCACAGTCGAAATCAGTTCTCATACATTTTCTCCTTTTGACCTTTTGTTGGGTGGTTTCACATTGCGGGATCCAACTGAATGAAATAGTCGATGGACAAGCAATCTATGGGACAAGAGGCACGGATCATGCATGCGGTTTAAGCATGCAGTCTACTGTCTGTTGTGAACGGATGCAGGCTTGTACAAAATGCTGGCGCGAAACCTTTCAGACAGAAACAAGATTCTGATTCTATATATAAAGTCCATCAACACCTGATCTTGGTTCATACATTCTGATCTCATTATAATTATTATAATTTATCAAACATCAAATTTCTGACCGCTTTAAATTGAAAGTCAATGCTCTTGAAACATATTTCTATTATAAAAAAAGACAAACAAACAAGCAAACAGCTTTTTTTGTTGCTGTTGTACCATTTAATCCCACTATTGCAATATCCCCGTCTACAGCACCTAAATCCCACTATTGCAGTATTCCAGTTTACAGAACCTACATTCCACAATCACAGTATCCAGTCTACAGCACCTAAATCCCACCATCACAGTATCCCAGTCTACATCGCCTACATTCCACTATCACAGTATCCCAGTCTACAGAACCTAAACCAAACATCGCAGTACCCAGTCTACAGAACCTAAACCAAATATCGCAGTATCCAGTCTACAGAACCTAAACCAAATATCGCAGTATCCAGTCTACAGAACCTAAACCAAATATCGCAGTATCCAGTCTACAGAACCTAAACCAAATATCGCAGTATCCAGTCTACAGAACCTAAACCAAATATCACAGTATCCCAGTCTACAGAACCTAAACCAAATATCACAATATCCAGTCTACAGCACCTAAACCAAATATCGCAGTATCCAGTCTACAGCACCTAAACCAAATATCACGGTATCCAGTCTACAGCACCTAAGCCAAATATCGCAGTATCCAGTCTACAGCACCTAAATCCTAGTATTGCAGTTTCCCTGTCTACAGCTCCTGAATGTCATCATGCCAATTTTCTTTCTCCCTTTCAGTGTTTAGCCACTGTTAACACTACAGTTATCATCGTCATATTATCACCAAAAGATTAACAGTATTCCTCTTCTTAGTAGCTACATGCTTTCATTATTGTCACTATTATCAGTATTATTGCTGTTGTTACCATTATGATAATTACTATTATCATTATCATCATTATTATTTCAGCTCCCATGATCCCTTCTCAACGGCCTCGTTTTCATCCAACGCCCATTTTGCGCCAAAAATGAGAAGATAACTGGTTGTTCGTTCTTCGTTTTCATTGTCCTAATGTTCTTTGTTTTTGCCTGACGAAGACCCATGAGGTCAAAATGCATTGTGTTGCTACAACAACACATAAGCAAACAAGCAAGAAAGTCATATCAATAAATCATTGAATTCATTGCCTTTAGAACACAAAACTAAAGAAAAAAACCCATCCCAAAGTAGACAGTTGATTAATGTGAAAAGCGCAGAAAAAACAACTCCACCATAGGTTTATCTCTCTCTCTCTCTCTCTCTCTCTCTCTCTCTCTCTCTCTCTCTCTCTCTCTCTCTCATGGCAAGCCAAGCAATGAAAAGTGCCCTTTGGACTGTATGTTACTGAGTATCCCTCATCCTGATTCCACCGATATCAACAATCAAAAGAAATGGAACGACTGGGTCATACACTTCAGTAATCATGACAACACTAACACATATAAACTCAACGGTACCCGACATCATTAGCTGATAAACTTTCGTTATAATGACACCAACATCTTTAACATAATGTCAGCGATAAACTTTCGTTATAATGACACCAACATCTTTAACACAATGTCAGCGATCTCATTAGGTTTTGAGAAACATCTGTAACCGTGACATTACAGACACTTTTCAGGCAAGATCATCATTGATGATGACATTCAGTGACCATGGCAGCCATGAAAACTGACCGTGGCGGCGAGGTTGTGGCGGAGAAGATGGTCTACAGTCCCTGCAGTCTATCTATGTTGGAAGTGGACGGGGTGCGGCATGGTCAGGTTATCCAAGGCACCAACCAAATGATGCAGTGGAATGGTCAAAGGTCCAGTGAGGTAAACACGTGGCAAAGTTTGGAGGTACAGCAACCGATAAATCCACAGCTGATGTTTTCTGATCAAACTGCATCGTGAAGAATTCATGTTCTGAGCTTGGATGATGCAAGCAACATTTAACAAACAGAAACTTAATGTAGAAAGAGAAGGGGTTAAAAAGAAACTTGTTGTTATGCTCTGGACGTTTTTCATGCCCGCCCTCCCTCACCTCCGCTTGCTCTCTGTCCCCCACCCTCTTCACACCTTTATTGTCAGGCCCCCAGCCCCAACCACATCCCTAAATTCGTCTCTTAAAGTCCAGGAAATGAAGGCCACAGTGAAATCCGTTCACTGTGTGGGTACATTCCATTTGCTCTTCTGACGGGCTGTAGATGGTTTCGCTCAGCGTCTAGCCAAAGGGTCTGGCCAAAGACTGTGGCATGTGCTGATCACGTTTTCCTGTGAGAAGATTCCACTTTCTCGTGTATTTCTTCCGGGCTATTTTGAATCTTGTTTGGACCTTCTTTCGCCCCGTCTTACTTTCCATTTCAAACGCAATTTTATTGTAATTTACAATCTATTTCAAAGTGCTTTCGTCCCTTGCAGCGTATTGATTTTTACATAACACTTTTGTGTTCTTTTCCTAAGAGAAGAGGGGAGGCGAGGGGGGGCGGGGGGGGGGGGGGGGGGGGGCAAAGTGCAGTGTAATAACGAAGAGCGTCGACTGCATCATGCACATTCTCAGAAGACTGAAAAGAATGCCTGGGTTTGTGCAATTGTCGTTACTTTGTGTTGCAAATCCTATACCAAACCCTAATTTTGACTTTGCTCTTCAAAAATTTATTTGGTGCCTATGGTAAACATTAGATAGACTTAGCACACACACACACACACACACACACACACACACACACACAGTGAGAGAGAGAGAGAGAGAGAGAGAGAGAGAGGGAGGGAGAGAGAGTGTGTGAGAGAGACAAAAAGTTGCAAGCACGCGCACATAAGACATACAGACAGACAGACAGACAGACAGACAGACAGACACACACACACACACACACACACACACACACACACCTATGGATTATATCATGTATATAAATACACAGGCATACAAATAATTGTATTGCGCGAACGCTCGTGTACACACACACGATTTATGACACACAATCAATTTGATCAAACACACACACACACACACACAACACACACACACACACACACACACACACACAGCGCGCATGCACACACACACACACACATAAAAGGACTATTGCACACACACGCACAAGAGCGCGCGTGCGCACGCACACACAAACGCACATGCACAATATATTTGCATACATGCTCAGGCACAAATGGATTCTCCCTTTTTCTCTCTTTTACACACACACGCACACACACACACGCCACACACACACACACACACACACACACACACACACACACACACACACACACACACACACACACACTATGTCACAGCCTGCTTCATCGTCGTTTCCATGGAAACAAGGCCGACTATTCCCTCTTTATTTCTGTCTTTCATTGTTGGCATCCTTCATCCTGCTGCTGTGGTGTTGGCATGGAAACCACAGAGAAGAAACATTCCATGCCACTCTCTGCCCCGCCACATGAACGAACGTTTCACCAGGGGTGGCGCGAGCGTATGTGGTTGTGTGACTTGATAAACGTGCATAATACTGCACAGGATCCCGATCACCAAGCAGAACTCGGGCGATTCTATTTATTATCAGAGAACTGTGTCATTGTTTATATTTAACACAGAACTCGGGGGATTCCATTTATTATCAGAGAACTGTGTCATTGTTTATATTTAACATTCTCTTCTTTTCCCCTCTCTTCACGCCCTCCTCCCCCTTCTGCTTGGTCACTGCCCCCACCCGACCCCTGGTCCTTCCACACCCTTACTTATGTGAACTGTGTGCAGCCACGGCCATGGGGAATGCGATCATCTTGCGCAGCAGTAAGTTAGAGCTGCTGAAATCACCTTCATTTGGCTTCTGTCCATGCAAGGTGAACACTC
Organism: Conus canariensis; assembly: GCA_033310375.1. Taxonomy (NCBI): domain Eukaryota; kingdom Metazoa; phylum Mollusca; class Gastropoda; order Neogastropoda; family Conidae; genus Conus; species Conus canariensis. The sequence goes on from CM065735.1 coordinate 37,974,399, forward strand.
AGCGTCACGTCTCTCTCTCTCTCTCTCTCTCTCTCTCTCTCTCTCTCTCTCTCTCTCTCTCTCTCTCTCTTCCTCAAATTGTTGTTTTTCTTATTGCTGTGTTTAATTTTGTCAAATCGACGTAATTGTTCCTTTTGGTTATTGTCATTTTGAGGGCATAGTGTAAAAAAGCTTCCAGCTTATCTATTCACCCTCATTAAAGATTTCGAGTTTCGAGTTTCTCTCTGTAATAGTTTAATAGCAAGTTAAAGAGGAGAGAGAGAGGAGAGAGAGAGAGAGAGAGAGAGAGAGAGACGAGAGAGAGAGAGAGAGAGAGAGGAGAGACGACGACAGAGAGAGAGAGAGAGGAGAGAGAGAATGAGAGAGTGAGAGAGAGAGAGACAGTAGAGACAGAGAGAGAGAGGCAAATGACAAATAAATTTCACTTTCTGCGTCATTCTCACAAAATGGATAGTTACGGTGAGATACTATTAGAATATTGATTGTAGTGCGTACGTAATGCTGGAACGCCTGTTCTAACTCTGGGTAATGTCTTTTCAGTACACACTGTTTTAGGCTGAATAAATATTGAGATGTACCCAAAGTTTGTTGAAAAAATACAACTGTATACTGTCTTTATCTGTCAACTGAGCTTCTCATCCTTGTATGAAACAGTCAATAAGCCTTGTTCGAATTCTCTCAGAAAAGATAAACATTTTGAACACCTTGGTGTTCCCACACATGTCTAAACCGCTATTTGTATAATGTAAAACACATATCAAAAACCCAGTTATTCTGATTTTCTAATGGAGAGCTATTAACATTTGATAATATTTTAAATGTAGATGATCATCAGAAATTGTCAAAAGTTTCAACTAAATTTTCACACATATTATTTGTGTAAGAACTTGAAGAGAATATCTACCACATTTTCCCTGGAAGAGAGGGAGAGAGAGAGAGAGAGAGAGAGAGAGAGAGAGAGAGAGAGAGAGAGAGAGAGAGAGAGAGAGAGAGAGAGACGGAGGGAGGGAGGGAGGGAGACAGACAGACAGACAGACAGACAGACAGACGGACAAACAGACAGACTGAGGGAGATGTAGAGGGTAAGGTAATGTTGCTTACAGCCCAGCCGACCGCAAAGAGCCATATCAGGGCTATCACCGCGTTGACGTCACCTCACAAGTCACTAAAAACCATTCACACACTCTTTGAAATACACCTTCTAAAAACACACTGGAAACTTTGTAAAAAATCTTTCCTCCTTAAAATCTTAGATCAGATGAAGAATATTTTTTCTTTTTTTTCAGAAATTGAAAGATCACATTGGGTGGGACATATCTGAACAAGGTTTTCATGGAGTCTGGTGTAAAGTGTTTATGTCTCATATCGTGCAAGTCCCAACACTCTAAAAGAACATGTGTCACAGTGAGTGGGACATGACATGGAATGCACCACGGAGCTTCTTCACCCTTTAAAGGATAAGAACGGGTGCAAAAAGAGTGGCCTGTATGCAAACGGCACAAGACTGTTTGTATTTATGGCCGCCTCGGGAACATGCTAAGATTTCTTTCAGGTTTGGACGGATTTTGTACAATTTGTTATCCGTCTGCAAGTTCCATTCCTCTTGCCAGAGGTCTTTAACACAGACCTGTGATATGGGTTTCAGATCAGTGTGAGGGATAGACAATCTGAGATCAGTGTGAGGGATAGACAATCTGCTTAACTGTTTCTTTGTGGCACTCTTGGCAAGTTGATCAACCGCCTCGTTGTCTCGAATGTCTACATGGCTGGGAACCCAAGCAAAAACTATGTTCTAGCCATCTGATTTTCAGGGAGGTGTACAGTTCGAATACTTTCAGCAGTTGAGGGTGCTTGAGATTGCGGCCGGCATTGGTCTCCAAAGCAGAAAGGGAGTCCGACAAAATGAGGAAATCTTTACGTTTCGATTTAGTGATCATTTCAAGAGCCAGGACCAAGGCTGTCAACTCAGCAGTGTAGATGGAGCTGTCGGTGGGAATGTATTTAGAACATCTCTGAGGAGGATCTGTTGCCCAAAACACAGCAGAGGCAACTCCCTCTTCAGATTTGGAACCGTCCATGAACATTCTTTTGAAGGATGGAAGCTTTGAACACAGTTTGGCAAAAAAGGACTTGTATGACAAGGAACTAGTGGTATCTTTACGGTACGAGGCTAAATCAAACCGGATCTCTGGAGTGAAGAAAGTCCATGGTGGGAAATCGGGAAACTTGGATAAACCACAAACAACTACAAGGTCTATATCTGCTTTATTCAAATAGGGAGGAATACGAATTCCCAACCGTGGAAAGGAACTGGGGTGGTCATCAAATTTCTTTTGGAACTTTGGGTCAAAAATACAGTCGTATGCAGGGTTTTGGGGTTCAGAGGAGAGATTCAAACAGTAGCTCAGGGTAAGTTTCAGTCGACAGTTTGGGAGGGATGGTTCTCCTGCCTCAGCATACAGCCTACAAACAGGGGTGGTGCGGAATGCACCAGAAAACGATCGAAGCCCTTGACGGTGGATGGGATTTAGACTTTTCAGGTAGGAAGGTCTGACCGAGCCGTACACTATACACCCCTAGTCCAGTTTGGAGCGGATCAGAGCCCTGTAAAGATGGAGGAGTTTTCTTGTCAGCGCCCCAATCTGTGTGTGCCACAGCTCTCAGAATGTTCAGTGCTTTCTGACATGCAGATTTTAAGTGTTGGATGTGATTTTTAAAGTTCAGTTTTTAATTTTAAAAAATAACACCCAGAAATTTGGATTCTTTCACAGCTGGAATGGTGGACCTGTCCAGACGAACGTCAGGGTCAGCAAAGAACTGACGAAAATTGTGAAAATGGATTGACCGTGTTTTGGTGCTTGAAAAGGTAAACCCGTTTTCCTCGGCCCACTGTTGAATCTTATCCACGCAAAGCTGAAGTCGACGCTGTACGCTGGCGTAAGAGGCTCCAACTGCATACAGTGCGAAATCCTCAACAAACAGAGAGGACTCAAAACTCTGGTTTACCGATTTGACGATGTCGTTAATGTGGATACTGAAGAGAGCAGGAGAAAGAACGCTCCCTTGAGGACTCCTGGCCATGGACGTCAGACAGCGTGGTGCCAATACAGACTTGGAACAGCCGATCTGCCAGAAAGTTTTGAATAAATAAAGGCAGATGACCATGAAAACCAAGTTTATGAAAATCCATAAGAATTCCAGATTTCCAAGTGGTATCATACGCTTTTTCCAGATTAAAAAAAGAGATAGCAACCACATGCTGTTTATAAATGAAGGAGCTGCGGATGGTGGTTTCCAGACGGACTCAATGGTCAACGGTCGAGTGGTACTTCTGAAACCCGCACTGTTCATTGGCCAAAAGGCCATCGGTTTCCAGCTTCCACATCAGTCCGGAGTTAACCATCTTTTCCATTAGTTTGCAGAGACAGCTGGTCAGAGCTACTGGACGATAGTTTGAAGGGTTGCAAAAGGTCTTTTCCAGGTGTAGGAATCAAAATGATCAGGGCTTTCCGCCAGGAGGGCCGAAAGCACCCTGTGGTCCAAATATGGTTGTAGACTTTTAGAAGGGTCTGGGGACAGCTGTCTGGGAGATGTTTCAAAAGCTGATAATGAATGTCATCCAGGCCAGAGGCAGAATCAATGCAGGTTTGCTGAGCTGATTTTAGTTCATCAATTGAAAAAGGTAGATTGTCTCACTTCAGAGTTGTCTGAAGTGAAATTGTAGAAAGATTTTTCTCTGATCTTTTTTTATAGGCTGCAGATTTACTTGAGGATGAGGAGTTCTGTTGAATGGTGGAGGCCAGCAGATTGGCAACAGTTTGTTTGTCAGTCATCAGAGCATTGGCAAGTTTCAGGTGATGAATTAACGGGTTGGTGTTCTTCCCTTTGATTTTCTTGATGATGTTCCAGACTTTTTTCTTGGATGTTTTAAATGCCAGCCCAGAGTAGAAGTTCCTCCAAAACTGACGTTTACTGGTTTTAAAAGTGTGTCTCGTTTTGGCACGGACTTTTTGATGGGCTCGAGCGTTGGGAGCTGAAGGTCTTTGGAATACCTGACCCTGAGCACGTTTGCGTACTTTGAAATCTGTTGGCAGTCAGAATTGAACCAAGGTATTTCAGGCAGTTGGAGTTTTTCGCAAGACATCGGAGTACAGGTTTTTGCAGACTTAATCAAAGTATTAGTTAGAGATTCTGCTGGGTCTTGACTTTGAAGAATGTCAGTTTCCCGGAGCTCCATTGAAATATTTGCAGCAAAAAGATTCCAATTTGCCTTCTCATCATTAAGATGTTCTGGAACAGAGGCGTTTTGAGCTATCATTGATTTTAACAGAACAGGAAAATGGTCACTTCCGTGCAGACCGTCATGGACAGTCCACTCATAGTCAAGGACCAGCGAGGGGTTGCATATCGACAAATCTAAACATGAAAGTGTACCTGTGGAAGAACGGGGGTAAGTTGGAGACCCATCATTCCACTGAAATCACCTAACAGCAAAAAAGGTCATGGAAGTTCTTTAATCAGGATGACCAGCTCCTGTCGACTGACCAAGAAAGATTGTGGTAACTATGAAGAACACACTGTAACTGTTTTATGCCAAGTGATTCTTGCGGCTAAAGCCTGAAGAGAAGCATCTAAATCAATAGGGCTGAACCAACGAGACTTGTGGATGAGTAGCGAGACTCCTCCCGTTACTCCATCTGCAATGGGTTGTGTTGGTTTTGAGAGAACATTAAAACCGGAAAGAATGAAATTCTTCTGGTTCTGAATTTTAGTTTCTTGCAGAGCTAACACGACAGGTTTCAGATTCTGACAAAGCAGCTGTAGCTCCTCAAAATTGGAAAAGAGACCTCGGATGTTCCCATGGAAAAGTTTTTACTCCATCATGGCAAGGAAATGAAGACGGTGAACAACCTATTCCATTTCTGCTTCCTCGTTGTCTGATTGAAGAGGAGAAAACTTGTTTTCAATTTTAAATGTCTCTTTGTTTTTGGCCAGGAAGTTTTTTCTCCTGACCGTTTTTTCTTGTGGAGGATGAAGAGGCTGACAGAGGCCCGTCAACCTCTATCACCTCCACACTTTTCCCATCAGGGGATTTTGGATGGGCTCCAGGACCTTTGGGGGGAACAGCCGGTTTTCTGTTCCCATCTTTCCCAGGGAAGGGAGGCTGTGAGGACATGGGAGGGGTCTGTTTCCGAGCCTGCACACCAGCAGACTTTTTTGTCTGCTGGAGAGACTGGGGGGTAGCGGGTTTAACGCCTCCGCTGAGGGTGCTGGTTTTATACGGAGGTACTGCTGGTTTTCGTGCAGGTTTACCTGACCCACACGCTGATGTCTTCTGTGAACATTTAGATAAATGAAATGCCTCTGTCTGACAAGAGACAGACACTGTCTGGATCTTTTCAATAGCAGCAGAGTATGACAAAGCTGGTTGAGACTGACTGCCCAGCACCAGTTTCTTGGCTTCGTGGAATGGAATTCTTCTTTCTTGGCCTGCTGGATGTATTTCTCAACCTACCATTTGGGGCAGTCCTTCGAGAAAGAGGGGTGGCTGCCACCACAGTTGACACAAAGGGCTGGTCCCTGGCAAGGCCGTTCATGGACTGCTTTGCAGCACCGACCACAGATCTCCTCTCCCGAGCACCTGTCCCGGACATGGCCAAAATTTTTGTTGACAGCGGAAACACCTCAAAAGAGAAGGGTATAGAGGTCAACTTTTACAACCAGGCAGACTACTTTGATGGTCTTTGGAAGGCTGAGTGAACAAAACGTTAGGAAGAGCGTGTTTGTGGGTATTCTCTCTGTTCCATTCCGAATCGTTACCCTGTGGACATCAATCACCCATTGAGGCTCCAGCTCTCTCTTTGATTGTAATGTTTTTGTGAAGAAGCCATTTTTTGCTGTTCCTGATTTCATCTCTCCTTACCCACCCACCACAGAGTCCAACAAGGGGCCAGGGCCAAGAAGTCACCGTCTTGACCCCTCTTCCAGGCTTCGGAAGAGATATATACGATAAACAGGAGCCCACCAACCCTATTCTTCCTGCTCAACTCAAAGGGAAAGAGATTTGAGCACTGCAGTGGTTACCTTGGCCAGCCGGATAACTGCCTGTCTTGACCCAGCCCCATGCAGGGATAGCTGATTGATACACCTGGGCCAGAGTGTACCGCCTGTCTAGAAGAGGTCCGAGCCGGAAGGCACCTGTCCTCTCAATCACCAGGATCTCATTCCCCTCCATCACAGGTCGCACCACATGGCACATGCGGTGGATCTTAAAAAGACCACAACGAGAAAAAATGTGAAAAAGAAGGCTTGAAGGGGAGACGAAGATAGAAAAGATCCATTAAAGAAGGCAGAAGATAGAAAAGGAAAAAGGCGGGTTACTATTTGTCAGGTCCCTCACACTTAACCTGTCTGACATGGGAGACCCTACCAGGGGCATCAACTCCTTCCACGTTATGCTTAGACCAGGACAGCAACTTGACTTTCAAGGCCAAGAAAAACAAAAAAACAACTAGCCTATCATCCAAGTATTGATGTCCCCGCCAGCAAATCCTAAGGGATCACTGGACCGCGCAAGCCCTCCGACCACGGCAAGGTTGCAACTCCCGTAGGGAGGTGATGCAGAATCATCAATCACTAAGACAGTGACATTTATCACTTAAGTAGTAGTGTTCGTATGGCTGATTAAAAGGACTGCAATGACTGACACGTTTTGATGGCTGACGGAAGCGTGTTCAAAAGAAATGGTCCGAAAGAAATCGATGCAGACACGGGGTAAAATGCCGTTATTTGAATTATAACACATCATTGCTGTTTAAACAGAAGCAGTGTAACCCGCCGATTTGTAAGCGGCGCCGATTTAAGCGCTTACAAATCGGCGCACATTGCATGACTTGTAAAACCGCCGATTTGTAAGAAGCGCCGATTTGTAGAGCGCTTACAAATCGGCGGGCTAGGCCCCCGCCGATTTGTGAGCGCTGCTTACAAATCAGCGGGTGCTTTACAAATCGGCGGGCGCTTTATATCCTGTTTAGATTAAAACGATAAACTATTATTACGCTTTCAGTGATTATTCCTGCAATTTTGATGACTTTCTATTTCATCAAAACGGCGGACTGAAATGCGGTGTGTGTGTGTGTATGTGTGTGTGTGTATTGTGTGTGTGTGTTCATGTGTGTGTGTGTGAGTATATGTGTATGTATATCAGTTTGTGTATGTAAGCCTGTGCATATGTGTGTGTTGGGGGGGGGGGGGGGGTGAGTAAACAGTCTATTTCTTTTGCCCTGACTCACTCACACAATCAAATTTCGAAGTCGAAAGCAGACGACATTGTTGACATGTTTTTATTCATATTTGTTCGTTTCTGTAAACCTTACATGAACGACAAACAGACTGACAGACAGACAGACAGACAGACAGAGAGAAACGGACAGAGAGAGAGAGAGAGAGAGAGAGAGAGAGAGAGAGAGAGAGGGGGGAGGGAGGGGGGGGGAAGTAGTAAAATAAGTTAGCAGACTTGTCTTTTTCTCTTCGTTAGAGTGTTCCTCAAAACAACGTGTGTCAGTCCGCCATCTTGATGAGCAAAATAGAAAGTCATCAAAATTGCGGAATAATCACTGAAAGCGCAATAATAGTTTATCGTTTTAATCCAAAGAAGCAGGATATAAAGCGCCCGCCGTTTTGTAAAGTGCTTTACAAAACGGCAGGGGCTTAACCCGCCGATTTGTAAAGCACCCGCCGATTTGTAAGCAGCGCTTACAAATCGGCGGGGGCCTAGCCCCTCTACAAATCGGCGCTCTACAAATCGGCGCTGCTTACAAATCGGCGGTTTTACAAGTCATGCAATGTGTGCCGATTTGTAAGCGCTTACAAATCGGCGCTGCTTACAGCAAGTTATTGCGGTGCCACGTTTGTATGGGCTTTGAACATAAATACCATTTTATTAAAGGGTAACTGATTGTATCATGATAATACGTTCAGGCTGGTTGGTTTGTCCATGGTTGATACAGACTTGTTGGGTAGAATCAGTATACACTTACATTGTTTTATGTGATATCGCCGGCACCAACCCAGACTGCAACGTAACACATAACTTTAGTGAATAAAAAGATAGATAAATGCGAGCAAACTCTGCAAACGGATCAATACAGATTTAGCATTTAAAATTTTCATCATTGATCAATCCAAGAAAATGGCATTCGTTAACCTACTCTACCGATCTAGTTGCAAAGTGAGACGACTGCAGGCGGAAATCTAAACAAAGTTTGAAAATCATTTATAAGGCTCCGCCGAAAAACGTAGACAAACGAATCACAAGACAAAACATAACCTGTTTGAACCTCTTAGGTCTTCTTCAGGCAAGATGCACAACACTCAGGACAACGTTCGTGAACCAGCAATCACTTATCTTCATCCAGTTCGGCGCAAGATGGGTTTTGAATGAAAACGAGGCTGTCGTTTTCATTTTAGATCATTCATTAAAATGGAATAGAGAAGAGGTGGAAGACCAGAGCCTTTCGGAACACCGCAATTCACGATTCCTTTGGGGGAATAGGTGCCATTCGAGTAAACACTGTGTTCGCTTCTTAAGATAAGACTGCAAGGAGAACATTGACGGATTTTGGACATAGTCTTTTTCTCCATAGTATGTAGTAGTCCACAAGATTAAAGGCTTTCTTAGAATCTAGGAGAACGGTTTACGTAAACTTGCTTTAGTGGCAGAATACCGTGTTCACAGAATCGATTAAAGGCCGTAAGACGGGAGTGATAAAAGGCAATAGCCTGACTGGAACAGCTTGTGGGATTGTATATGTTTAGTAAGGTATTCGTGAACATGTGTTTCAAGAGGTTTGGATAAAAATTGATAGCAATGATATGGATCTATAGATATACACTGATCTGTAAACTCTCTTGATTTGGAAGTGGAATCATTTTTGCTGACGAAAAAAACACACATTTAATTCAAAACATAAGTTGTAATTGTATGTAAGGGAATCTGCTATCTAAAGGAAGACACGCTTAAATGTGTATGCGTTAAAATTGTCTGGGCCCATAGCTTTGTGTATTTTTCACCTTTAAAACTAAGGAACCGACCTCATGAATAGCAGGCAAAGGGATGAGTAATGAGTTTCTTAAATGACAATGATGTTGCCTTCATAACTTGCTCTGACGCTATTTCTCTGCTTCTTATATTCTCCTTTTCTTGCAGCTTTGATTGCCTCCCCAAGTGTCTGCTACCTATCCTGCCTCTTTTTGCGGCTTCCATTGCCTCTCTAAGTACCTGCTTCCTATATTCTTCCTCTTTTTGCATCTTTTATTCCCTCTCTAGGTACCTGTTCCTCTATCTTACTCTCTTTGCAGCTTTTAGTGCATCTCTAAGTGCCATTAGGACGTATTTTGTGATTTACTCTCTTCTGTCGAAGTGCGGCATGCTTATCAAGGACTGACAGTGAGAGACAGACAAAAGACAGGGACAGGTTGACAGAAATAAACACTCTTACATACACGCATTATGTATGTGTGTGTGTGTGTGTGTGTGTGTGTGTGTGAGAGAGAGAGAGAGAGAGAGAGAGAGAGAGAGAGAGAGAGAGAGAGAGAGAGAAACAGAGAGGGCACTGAACAGGCAGACAGAGAAATCAATAACCACCCCATTCCTTCTGAGCCCTGTGTATAGCCGGATTGTGTGGTTATGACAGCTCGTGGCTTGTCTAAAAGGCTTGGCTTTCAACTTACCTTCAGTGAAAGCACTCCTCCCTCATTCCCCGAACCCCCATTATCTCTCTTTCAGTGTCTCTCTCTCTCTCTCTCTCTCGCGCTCTCTCTCTCTCTCTCTCTCCACACACACACACACACACACACACACACAGCACACACACACACACACACACACACACACACTAACTTACTCACTCACTGAGAATGAATGAATGAACGAACGAACGAGCGAGCGAATGAATGAATGAATGAATAACAACTTGTGTTTAAGCATTACAAATCTAATTCACAAAATGGGAGGTAGTGGGGTGGGGACTGGTCGTAGAACAAACACTCCGGATATTCTATCGCTTAGTCGATTCTTTCACAAACGAACATCGCAGTTTGGAATCCAAAACATGGAGGTAAGGTCTTAAACACAACACACTGAAGAACATTGTTTGTCACTGTGTTAAATCCCTGTTTTTTTCATGAGTCACATCATGAGCATAGTGTACACAGTTATGAGGGTCGCCAAGATTTCGATCGTCGTCAGTTGAGCTGCTGTTGGAGTCTTCTCTCATGTCTGTACTAGAAATCCCGATGAAATAGTCTATTTTTCTTGTCGATTCTGGCACCGTAGGGGTGTTTGTATCCATAGACTGCTTGCATCGACCCTTTCTGAATAATTAAAGCCAGACAAAGCTTCAGCAAACTCACTGTACTCCTAAGCCACATGCGTTTCCTGTCGTACTCGCCGATTCGATATTCTGTTGTTCTGTTATAAATGGTCTACCCCGTATACACTTCACATCATGAAAATCTTTGCCACAATCTTCATCAGAACTTCGTTTGTCTGATTCATTGCCTAGCACACCGACCTCTTTCTAGGACGAGTGTCACAGACTGTTTATCACTATCCTGTTTCGTGTCGGTTTGTCGAGTGTCCGTGTTCTGCGAGTCTTGTGCAGACTTGAGGAGGCAGGATGGAGGTTGTGAAACACACTGAAGGCTGATGTCGTAACTTGACTGCTGTCCATTCTACCATCAGTTTCATCATCATAGAATAGGTCGAGTGGCGTTGGGAAAAACAAACTGGACGGGGAAGATAAACAGTGATTACTGGTCTCTTCTTGATGCCTTTTGTATGTCTCTGATCTCCGCCTGTCCCTGCTCACTTGTGAAGGGCCTGTATGATCTCCGCCTGTCCCTGCTCACCTGTGAAGGGCCTGTATGTCGAAATACAGTCTTACCTTGAAATTCCGTGGTAGGGGGGATGGTTGGAAACCGTTGTAAGTCTAAGCACTATCACAACGTGTTTCTCCCTGCCTTCGCTTTACGAAGTTAATGTCATTTCTTGTAACACTGCGTTTAGCATGCCTTCTTGAGCACATGGGAGACCTACGACAGGCCTCAATAAGGCGGTCTTTTCTGTTGTTATCATTAATATAATCATTATTCTTTACAATATTTCTGACATTCCAGCTTACCACTTTCCCAGCCTCCTACAGCATCACTATCATTACTATATGGTTACAATCATGATTATTATTAAAACTATTAATATACATATTACAATTATTGATATACAACATTAGATTCCATCCTTCCCATGATTTATACCTTCCTTCTCCTCTTTGTTTCTCCTGTCCTCCCCTCCCCTCCTCCTTTTCCCCCTTCTTTCCCTTAGTATTAGTACTAGCACTATTCTTATCATTACTATTATCAATATTATTGCTATTACAACAATTTTTCTTTTCCTTTTTTTCTTTAAAAAAAAAAAAATTTCTGTATCATGCTTTTATTATCAGTACTATTGTTACCATTACCGTTGCTATAGTTGTTAGCATTGTCATCATTATTATCAATACGATTGTTTTTACTGATATTGCCATCACTACCATTAACATCACCATCGCCATCACCACTGCCACGGCAACCATGCTGCTTAAGAATCCTCTAACCCACTCTCCTTTCTCCCATACTACGACTGCTATTGCCATATTATCACCAAAAGTGGTGGTAATTCTGTCTATTTATCATTTTCATATTTTGATCATCATCATTACCATCATCATTCTTCCTATCAGTAATACAGCTGTCATCACTACTACCTCGACTCACACGTCGTCTCCTTCTTGACAGCCTCGTTTTCATTCAACGCCCATCTTGCGCTGAAGTGAATGAAGATAAGTGACTGCTCGTTCATTTTCGTTGTCCTGAGTGTTTTGTATCTTGCCTGAAGAAGACGGAAACGCGTCGTGTTTTGTCTTGTGATTCGTTTGTCTACGTTTTCTTGGCGGTTCGCTATTAGTTACATTTAAAACAAATCTTCGTGCAAATAACCCAAGCTGCAAAGACGGTAAAGAGCAGTATGAGGACAAAACGAGTCTGAATGGACATCATCCCTATACAAAACAACTTTACAGAAAGATGGATTATTCCACGACGCATGCTCTCTCTCTGTCTCTCTCTGTCTCTGTCTCTCTCTCTCTGTCTCTCTCTCTCTCTCGCTCGCTCGCTCTCTCTCTCTTGTGAACAGATCTGTACTTATAGTTGAATGTGGGAAAGTTTTTTTTACATGCATTGACAGGGTGGTGATGGCATCGTGTACGCTTGTGTGTACACGTGGGCACGTGTGTGTGTTTGGGTTTGTGTGTGGAGGGTAGAATGGAGCGCGGTGGAAGGTTGGAGGGGGGGGGGGGGCGCACAAGTGCGTGTTTGCAAGTTTGTGTGATCCATTTGTTATTGTATTTCATTCCTCATAAATTGTGATCAGTGTCTCATTCAATTTCTTTGCTCCCTTTCATTGTTGAAATTTAGTCCAAGGACATAGACAAACAAAGCACAGGACAAGACACAATGCATTTCGACCTCTTGGGTCTTCTTCAGGCAAAAACAAATAACATTTAGGACAGTACGAACAAAGAACGTAAAGTCACTTATCTTCTCATGTATTCGGCACCCGAACAAAATGGCTGCACACACACACAACACACACACACACACACACACACACACACACACACACACACCACGCACACACACACACACACACAAGCGATGGATTGACAAAATCAAGACCAGACGCCCCAGCCTGAACAGAAGATAAAGGCTTTGAACTTCCCCTATCTACAATCAGATCCTGACAACCGTTCACCCCACACAACAGTCACCCCACCAGGCCTCGCTGCCACAACAGCAACAGTGAGCTGATGAAGACAGGGCGATCCTGTCGAAATATTCTCCAAGTAAGTTTTGACTCGGAGTCCTTAACTACTTTTCTAACAAATAATGTAGGTTGTCAGTTCATTCAATTGGTATTCCATTGAAGGAAACTGGTAAGGGTAATTGTCCTGATATCTTGTTTTTGAGAGTGCAGACCAAAATGGCTTTTGAAGGGTTGATGGACGATGCAGTTTTTTGACACCTCTGAGCAATGTTGTTCAACTGCTGCTGAACTGCTTTCGTTCTTTCTTGAACATTCTTTCATGTTTTGTAGATCAGGCCGCATCTGCTAGTGT
>CM065735.1:37992615-38007615 GCA_033310375.1 Conus canariensis
TGTGTGTGTGTGGTGAAACGATTTAGAAGCCGTTACATTAATGATTTGGCAAAGATTCCAAATACAAATGGGAAAAGAAGGAGAGGGGAGAGAGAGAGAGAGAGAGAGAGAGAGAGAGAGAGAGAGAGAGAAAATGAAATGCCAGGGAAACAGATTATAACTATAAAATCCTTCACTAACATTTGGGGACCATTGGGATCCATTGTGACCCGTCTTGACAACAGAACAATTCATATCGCCTGCTCCGAGGGGTTTCGTCGGCAGATTCCGACTCGTCAGGGAGACACGGCTGATTGTATCTGTGCTCCCTTGGTATCAAATTGAAATACACCACAGTCTCTAATTCGGTAGTATCCTCACGACCAAGTGTTCAAAATCAGAATCCAACAGCATCCTAAGCACCCAGCGAAGGGTAGAAAAGCAAAACGAAAAAAAAGTACGGTAAGGAAATAAGTTGCTGAAAAACTAAAACCATTATGTGACGGAAAATCTTTGAGCCTGTGCCTCAGGATCCATTTAATAAGGATGCAAGGAAGGTCAAAAAGTGTCAACGGTCTGAGTAGTCAGATCTGCTGTACTGTAACCTAAGCACTGTCAGTCCCATAATTAGTGCTGACAGCAGCTAAGAATTGTGCACAATAGCTTTTATTTGGATCTCCTAGGAGATGCCATCTCCCACTGATCGACCAAACAGCAACATGTTGAACAATTTCATAATGAGGGGAAACAAGTGCTGGCTAACAATTCCTCGTCATTACATTAATGACTATGTATATCTGTCTGTCTGTCTGTCTGTCTGTTTATCTATCTATCTATCTACCTATCTATCTATACACGTACACATATGTCTGTGTGTGTGTGTGTGTGTGTGTGTGTGTGTGTGTGTGTGCGCGCGTGTGTGTGTGTGTGTGTGTGTGTGTGTGTTTTGTTTGTGTATGCGCGCACGCGCATGTGCATGTGCTTCGTGTGTGCACACACGACATCGCGTACATGCGTGCGCATGTTTCTCTCTCCTCTCTCTCTCTCTCTCTCTCTCTCTCTCTGGAAATAGGGGAGAGAGAGGGGAGAGGGAGTGAGGTGGGGGAGAGAGAAGGGGCAGGATGGGAGGTAGGGGAGAGAGAATTAGAGGGGGAGGGGCAGTGGTATTTGCTGAGGGCGGTAGAAAAAACATTCCTTTACTGGTTGAGGGCGACACAAAAGACGTTGCTGTACTGGTTTAGGGTGGTACAAAAGACACTCCTGTACAGGTTGAGGGTGGTACAAAAGACACTCCTGCACTGGTTGAGGGCGGTATAAAAGGCATCTTGTACAGGTTGAGGTCGGTACAAAAGACACTCCTGTACACGTTGAGGGCGGTACAAAAGACACTCCTGTACAGGTTGAGGGCGGTACAAAAGACACTCCTATACCGGTTAAGGGCGGTACAAAAGACATTCCTGTACTGGTTGAGGGCGGTAGAAAAGGTACTCTTGTACTGGCTGAGGGAGATAGAAAGGACACTCCTGTACTGGCTGAGGGCGGTAGAAAGGACACTCCTGTACAGGCTGAGGGTGGTAGAAAGGACATTCCTGTACTGGCTGAGGGTGGTAGAAAGGACGCTCCTGTACTGGCTGAGGGTGGTAGAAAAAAAAACACTCCTGTACTGGTTGAGGTGGGTAGAAAGGACACTCCTGTACTGGCTGAGGGTGGTAGAAAGGACATTCCTGTACTAGCTGAGGGCGGTAGAAAGGACACTTCTGTACTCGCTGAGGGTGGTAGAAAGGACACTCCTGTACTGGCTGAGGGTGGTAGAAAGGACACTCCTGTACTGGCTGAGGGTGGTAGAAAAGTCACTTGAGTTGGCTGAGGGCGTTAGAAAGGACACTCCTGTACTGACTGGCTGAGGGTGGTAGAAAAGACACTCCTGTACTGGCTGAGGGTGGTAAAAAGAGCACTCCTGTACTGGCTGAGGGTGGTAGAAAGGACACTCTTGCACTGGCTGAGGGTGGTAGAAAGGACACTTCTGTACTGGCTGAGGGTGGTAGAAAGGCACTCCTGTACTGGCTGAGGGTGGTAGAAAGGCACTGCTGTACTGGCTGAGGGCGGTAGAAAAGGTACTCTTGTACTGGCTGAGGGTGGTAGAAAGGACATTCCTGTACTGGCTGAGGGTGGTAGAAATGACACTCCTGTACTGGCTGAGGGTGGTAGAAAAAAACACTCCTGTACTGGTTCAGGGTGGTAGAAAGGACACTCCTGTACTGGCTGAGGGTGGTAGAAAGGACATTCCTGTACTAGCTGAGGGCGGTAGAAAGGACACTTCTGTACTGGCTGAGGGTGGTAGAAAGGACACTCCTGCACTGGCTGAGGGTGGTAGAAAGGACACTCCTGTACTGGCTGAGGGTGGTAGAAAAGTCACATTGAGTTGGCTGAGGGCGTTAGAAAGGACACTCCTGTACTGACTGGCTGAGGGTGGTAGAAAAGACACTCCTGTACTGGCTGAGGGTGGTAAAAAGAGCACTCCTGTACTGGCTGAGGGTGGTAGAAAGGACACTCTTGCACTGGCTGAGGGTGGTAGAAAGGACACTTCTGTACTGGCTGAGGGTGGTAGAAAGGCACTCCTGTACTGGCTGAGGGTGGTAGAAAGGCACTGCTGTACTGGCTGAGGGAGATAGAAAGGACACTCGTGTACTGGCTGAGGATGGTAGAGAGGACACTCCTGTACTGGCTGAGGGCAATAGAAAGGACACTCCTGTACTGCTGAGGGTGGTAAAAAGAGCACTCCCGCACTGGTTGAGCGCGGTAGAAAAGTCACCTTGAATTGGCTGAGGGCGGTAGAAAGGACACTCCTGTACTGGCTGAGGGTGGTAAAAAGAGCACTCCTGTACTGGCTGAGGGCGGTAGAAAGGACACTTCTGTGCTGGTTGAGGACGGTAGAAAGGACGCTCCTGTACTGGCTGAGGGTGGTAGAAAGGACACTCCTGTACTGGCTGAGGGTGGTTGAAAGGACACTCCTATACTGGCTGAGGACGGTAGAAAGGACACTCCTGTACTGGCTGAGGGCGGTAGAAAGGCACTCCTGTACTGGCTGAGGGCGGTAGAAGGGCACTCCTGTACTGGTTGAGGGCGGTAGAAAGGACATTCCTGTATTGGCTGAGGGCGGTAGAAAAGACACTTCTGTACTGGCTGAGGGTGGTAGAAAGGATACTTCTGTACTGGCTGAGGGTGGTAGAAAGAACACTTCTGTACTGGCTGAGGGTGGAAGAAAGGACACTCCTGAACTGGTTGAGGGCGGTAGAAAAGTCACCTTGAGTTGGCTGAGGGCGGTAGAAAGGACACTCCTGTACTGGCTGAGAGTGGTAGAAAGGACACTCCTGTACTGGTTGAGGACGGTAGAAAGAGCACTCCTGTACTGGCTGAGAGTGGTAGAAAGGACACTTCTGTACTGGGTGAGGGTGGTAGAAAAGACACTCCTATACTGGCTGAGGGTGGTAGAAAGGACACTCCTGTACTGGCTGAGGGTGGTATAAAGGACGCTCCTGTACTGGCTGAGAGTGGTAAAAAGAGCACTCCTGTACTGGCTGAGGGTGGTAAAAAGAGCACTCCTGTACTGGCTGAGGGCGGTAAAAAGAGCACTCCTGTACTGGCTGAGAGTGGTAGAAAGGCACTCCTGTACTGGCAGAGGGTGGTAGAAAGGCCAATCCAGCACTGGCAGAGGGTGGTAGAAAGGACACTCCAGTACTGGCTGAGGGTGGTAGAAAGGAAAATCCTGTACTGGCTGAGGGTGGTAGAAACGACACTCCTGTACTGGCTGAGGGTGGTAGAAACGAGACTCCTGTACTGGCTGAGGGCGGTAGAAACAACACTCCTGTACTGGCTGAGGGTGGTAGAAAGGACACTCCTGTACTGGCTGAGAGTGGTAGAAAAGTCACCTTGAGTTGGCAGAGGGCGGTAGAAAGGACACTACTGTACTGTCTGAGAGTGGCAGAAAAGACACTCCGGTACTGGCTGAGGGTGGTAAAAAGAGCACTCCTGTACTGGCTGAGGGTGGTAGAAAGAGAGCACTCCTGTACTGGCTGAGGGTGGTAGAAAAGGACACTCTTGCACTGGCTGAGGGTGGTAGAAAGGACAACTCTGTGCTGGCTGAGAGTGGTAGAAAGGCACTGCTGTACTGGCTGAGGGGTAGAAAGACAGCTCGTGTACTGGCTGAGGAGGTAGAAAGGACACTCTGTACTGACTGAGGGCGTAGAAAGGACACTCCTGTACTGCTGGAGGGTGGTAAAAAGAGCACTCCGTACTGCTGAGTTGAAAGCGCTCGTACTAGAGGGTAAAAGGACACTTGATGGCTGAGGGCGGTAGAAAGGACATTCCTGTACTGCTGAGGGTGGTAAAAAGAGCACTCACTGTGAGCTGGACCTGAGTGGTGGTGTAGTAAAGGACACTCCTGTGCTGTTTGAGGACGGTAGAAAGGACGCTCCTGTACTGGCTGAGGGTGGTAAAGACAATGTGGGTAGAACGTCCTGTACTGGCTGAGGGTGGTGAAAGGACACTCCTGTACTGGCTGAGGGTGGTAGAAGGGCACTCCTGTACTGGCTGAGGGTGGTAGAAAGGACACTCCTGTACTGGCTGATGAGTGGTAGAAAGGACCTCCTGTACTGGCTGAGGGTGGTTAGAAAGGACACTCCTGTACTGGCTGAGGGCGGTTGAAAGGACACTCCTGTACTGGCTGAGGGGGTAGAAGGCACTCCTGTACTGGCTGAGGGGGTAGAAGGGCACTCCTGTACTGGTTGAGGGCGGTAGAAAGGACACTCCTGTATGGCTGAGGGCGGTAGAAAAGGACACTTCCTGTACTGGCTGAGGGCGTAGTAAAGACACTTTGTACTGGCTAGGGGTGGTAGAAAGCAACCTTTTGTACTGGCTGAGGGTGGTAGAAAGGACACTACTCGGCTAGAAAGACATCCTGATGGTGAGGGCGGTAGAAAAGTCACCTTGATTTGGCTGAGGGCAGTAGAAAAGACACTCCTCTTCTGGCTGAGAGTGGTAGAAAGGACACTCCTGTACTGGTTGAGGACGGTAGAAAGAGCGCTCCTGTACTGGCTGAGAGAGAGTAAAAGGACACTCCCGTACTGGCTGAGGCGGTAGAAAGGACACTCCTGTACTGCCTGAGAGTGGTAGAAAGGACGCTCCTGTACTGGCTGAGAGAGGTAGAAAGAACGCTCCTGTACTGGCTGAGGGTCGGTAAAAAGGACACTCCTGTACTGGCTGAGTGTGGTAGAAAGGACGCTCCTGTACTGGCTGAGAGTGTAGAAACGACACTCCTGTACTGGTTGAGGGCGGTAAAAAGAGCACTCCTGTACTGGCTGAGGGTGGTAAAAAGACACTCCTGTACTGGCTGAAGGCGGTAGAAAGGACACTCCTGTACTGGTCTGAGGGTGGTAAAAAGAGCACTCCTGTACTGGCTGAGGGTGGTAAAAAGACACTCCTGTACTGGCTGAGGGCGGTAGAAAGGACACTCATGTACTGGCTGAGAGTAGTAAAAAGAGCACTCCTGTACTGGCTGAGGGTGGTAGAAAGGACGCTCCTGTACTGGCTGAGAGTGGTAGAAACGACACTCGTGTACTGGCTGAGGGCTGTAGAAAGGACACTCCTGTACTGGCTGAGGGGCGGTAGAAAGGACGCTCCTGTACTGGCTGAGAGTGGTAAAAAGAGCACTCCTGTACTGGCTGAGGGCAGTAAAAAGAGCACTCCTGTACTGGCTGAGGGTGGTAGAAAGAGCACTCCTGTACTGGCTGAGGGTGGTAGAAAGGACACTCTTGCACTGACTGAGGGTGGTAGAAAGGACAATTCTGTGCTGGGCTGAGAGTGGTAGTAGAAAGGCACTGCTGTACTGGCTGGAGGCGGTAGAAAGGACGCTCGTGTTACTGGCTGAGGGTGGTAGAAAGGACACTTCTGTACTGGCTGAGGGTGGTAGAAACGACACTCCTGTACTGGCTGAGAGTCGTAAAAAGAGCACTCCTGTACTGGCTGAGGGTGGTAAAAAGAGCACTCCTGTACTGGCTGAGAGTGGTAAAAAGAGCACTCCTGTACTGGCTGAGGGCGGTAAACAGAGCACTCCTGTACTGGCTGAGAGTGGTAGAAAGGCACTCCTGTACTGGCTGAGGGTGGTAGAAAGGACACTCCTGTACTGGCTGAGGGTGGTAGAAACGACACTCCTGTACTGGTTGAGGGTGGTAGAAAGAAAACTCCTGTACAGGCTGAGAGTGGTAGAAAGGACGCTCCTGTACTGGCTGAGGGTGGTAAAAAGAGCACTCCTTTGCTGGCTGAGGGTGGTAGAAATGGACGCTCCTGTACTGGCTGAGGGTGGTAGAAACGACACTCCTGTACTGGTTGAGGGTGGTAGAAAGAAAACTCCTGTACAGGCTGAGAGTGGTAGATAGGACGCTCCTGTACTGGCTGAGGGTGGTAAAAAGAGCACTCCTGTGCTGTCTGAGGGTGGTAGAAAGGACACTCCTGTACTGGCTGAGGGTGGTAGAAACGACACTCCTGTACTGGTTGAGGGTGGTAGAAAGAAAACTCCTGTACAGGCTGAGAGTGGTAGAAAGGACGCTCCTGTACTGGCTGAGGGTGGTAAAAAGAGCACTCCTGTACTGGCTGAGGGTGGTAGAAAGGACACTCCTGTACTGGCTGAGGGTGGTAGAAAGGACGGTCCTGTACTGGTTGAGAACGGTAGAAGGGACGCTCCTGTACTGGCTGAGGACAGTAGAAAGGACACTCCTGTACTGGCTGAGGACAGTAGAAAGGACACTCTTGTACTGGTTGAGGACGGTAAAAAGAATGCTCCTGTACTGGCTGATGACGGTAGAAAGGACACTCCTGTACTGGCTGAGGGTTGTAGAAAGGACACTCCTGTACTGGTTGAGGACGGTAGAAAAGTCACCTTGTGTTGCCTGAGGGCGGTACAAAAGTCACTCCTGTACTGGTTGAGAACGGTAGAAAGGACATTCCTGTACTTGTTTGTTGGCGGTACAAAAGTCACTCCTCTACTGGTTGAAGTCGGTACAAGAGACACTCCTGTACTGGTTGAGGGCGGTGCAAAAGAAACTGTTGTACTGGTAGAGGGCGGGTCAAAAACACTTCTGTACCGGTTGAGTGCGGTAGAAAAGATACTCTTGTACTGGCTGGGCGTGGTAGAAAAGACACTTCTGTACTGGCTGAGGGTGGTAGAAAGGACACTCCTGCACTGGTTGAGGTCGGCAGAAAAGTCACCTTGACTTAGCTGAGGGCGGTAGAAAGGACACTCCTGTACTGGCTGAGAGTGGTAAAAAGAGTACTCTTGTATTGGCTGAGAGTGGTAGAAAGGACGCTCCTGTACTGGTTCAGGACGGTAGAAAGGACACTCCTGTACTGGCTGAGGGTGGTAGAAAGGACACTCCTGTACTGGTTGAGGATGGTAGAAAGGACGTTCCTGTACTAGCTGAGGATGGTGGAAAGGATACTCCTGTACTGGTTGAGGACGGTAGAAAACACACTCCTGTACTGGTTGGAGGTGGTAGAAAATAACACTCATGTACTGGTTGAGGGTGGTAGAAAAGACACTCTCCTGTACTGGTTGAGGGTGGTAGAAAGGACACTCCTGTACTGGTTGAGGGTGGTAGAAAAGACACTCCTGTACTGGCTGAGGGTGGTAGAAAGGACACTCCTGTACTGGCTGAGGGTGGTAGAAAAGACACTCCTGTACTGGTTGAGGGTGGTAGAAAGGACACTCCTGTACTGGTTGATGGTGGTAGAAAAGACACTCCTGTACTGGTTGAGGGTGGTAGAAAGGATACCTAGTATGGGCTGAGGGCGGTATAAGAGAGGGCGGTAGAGAGAGAGGGCGGTAGAGAGAAAGGGTGGTAGAGAGAGAGGGTGGTAGAGAGAAAGGGTGGTAGAAGAGTCTTTTGTGCTGTGAAAGTGCGCACACAAAAGACTCTTGCACTGGCAGAAAGCGATTTAAAATGCTTTTTTTTTTACCAGGAGAGAGTGGTCTAAAAGAAACTCTTGAACTGTGAGAAAGAAGCCACTGCACTGGAAGAGGGTAATACAAAAGATCCTCTTGTACTGGCAGATGGTAATTGAAAAGAGGCTCTTCTACCAGTGAATGGCTGTATATAAGAAAAGCTCTTTTACTGGGATATGGTGTGGACGGCACAAAGGGGCTTTGTACTGGGAGAGGATGGTACAAAAGAGATTCTTGCAATGGGAGAAGACAGTACAAAAGATGCTCTTGTACTGGAAGAGGGTCGTTAAAAAAGGCCCCGATTATGGAAGAGGGCAGTACAAAAGAGGTCTACTGTACAAAGCGGTAATGGTACCAGGAGAAGATGGCGCAACATGAGCGCCTGTACTGGTCGAGGGACAAACAAACAAGCTCATACTGGGAGAGGGCTATGCAAAATAGGTTCTTGTACTAGGAGATAGGTTTGCAAAAGAATCTCGGGTACTGGGAGCGGGAGGTGCAAAACAGGGTCTTGTACTGGGACAGGGTGGAACGAAACGAAAAGGGCTCTTGTAAAGGAAGAAGGCAAAACAACAGAAACTCATATACTGGGAGAAGCAATACCAAAACAAAATCTCTTGTACTGGGAAAGGGCAGAACAAAAAATATACAGAGAGAGTAACGAACAAAAGAACTGAGACAGACTGGTATGAAAAAGGCTCTTGTGAAAGGAGGGACGGTACAAAAGAAGCTCTCGCAGTGGGAACGAGCAGTACAAAATAGGCTCTTGCACTCAGAGAGGATTGTGCAAAATAAGATCTTGTATGGTGGTTGGAGGTACGAAATAAACTCATCTGATGGAGGAGCGCAGTACAAAAGAACCACTTATTCTAGGAAACGAGGGGAAAGGCAGGTTACAAGAGAAACTTTAGTTCTGGGAGAGAGCAGTGCAGAAGAAGCTCCTATACTGGGATAGGGCAGGGCAAAAGATGGTCTTGTACTGATGATACAAAAGTTGGTCTGAGAAAAGTTGTTCTAAAGAACCTCTTGTACTGTGAAGGGGCGGTACAAATGAAGCTCTTGTACTGAGAGACGGCGGTACAAACAAGGCTCTTGTACTGGGTGTGAGTGGTATAAAAACGTCCATTGTACTGGGAGCGTGTGGTATTAAAAAGAAAGCTCGTCTGTTGGGAAGAGTGGTGCATAACAGGCACTAGTACTAGGAGTAGGAGGTTTAAAATGCTCCTGTACTGGGAAAGGGTGGTACGAAACAGACTCTTTTACTGGAACAGGATGGTACAAAAAAAAACTATCTTGTAGTGGGAGAGGGTGGTAAAAAGAAAAAGCTCTTGTACTTGAAGAAAGCTGCACAAAAGAGACTCTTTCATTGGCAGAGGGTGGCAAACAGAAATACTGGAAGTGAAAGAGAGGGTACAACAGACGCTCATACTGGCAGGGTGAGGTACGACAGAAGCTTTTGTACAGGGAGAGAGCAGTACATAAGTGGCTCTTTCACTGGCAAAGGGTGGCAAAAAAAATCACATCAACTGGGATGGAGCGGTACATAGGTAGCTCTTGGTTTGGCAGATGTTGACAAAAGGAATCACTTGAAGTGGGAGACAGCAATAGAAGCTCTTGTACTGGGAGAAGGTGGTACAAAAGAGGCTGTTGTACTGGGAGAAGGTGGTACAAAAGAGGCTGTTGTACTGGGAGAAGGTGGTACAAAAGAGGCTGTTGTACTGGGAGAGGGTGGTACAAAAGAGGCTGTTGTACTGGGAGAAGGTGGTACAAAAGAGGCTGTTGTACTGGGAGAGGGTGGTACAAAAGGGGCTGTTGTACTGGGAGAAGGTGGTACAAAAGAGGCTGTTGTACTGGGAGAGGGTGGTACAAAAGAGGCTGTTGTACTGGGAGAGGGTGGTACAAAAGAGGCTGTTGTACTGGGAGAAGGTGGTACAAAAGAGGCTGTTGTACTGGGAGAAGGTGGTACAAAAGAGGCTCTTGTAAAAGAAACTCTTGCAATGGGAGATGGCGGTACAAAAGAAATGTTGCAATGGAGATGGCGGTACAAAAGAGATGTTGCAATGGGAGATGGCGTGTACAAAAGAGATGTTGCAATGGGAGATGGCGGTGCAAAAGAGATGTTGCTACTGAGACAGGACAGTCAAAAAGAACCTCTTTTGTTGGGAGAGGGTGGCATGAAAAACTCCTTTACTGAGATCGGGTGGTATTAAAGAAGCTCTTGTACAGGGAGATGGCGCTAAAACAGCTCTTTTTACTTGGAGAAAGCAATACAAATAATTCTCATACAGGAGAGAGCGATTCAAAAGCAGTTCTTGTACTGGGGCACAATGGTTAAAAAAGGAGCTCTTGACTTGGGGAGGGCAGAGCTAAATAGTCTTGTACTTGTGAGGGCAGAGCTAAATAGTCTTGTACTTGGGAGGGCATGCTAAAAACTCTTGTACTGGGAGAGGGCAGTGCTAAAAACCTTGTACTGGGAGAGGGCAGTGCTAAAAACTCTTGTATTGAGAAGGGCGGTAAAAAAAGATCTTGTACTGGGACAGATAGTAATTTTTTTTAAAGTTCCTATACTGGGGGACAGCCATACAAATAAAGCTTTTGTACTGGGACAGAATGGTAAAAGAAGCTCTTGTACAAGGAAAGGGAAGTACATAAGAAGTTTTCTTCTGGATGAGGATGTTACAGAAGAAGCTCTTGAACTTACAAATGATAGTGCAAAAAAAAAAACTCTTGTACTGGGAGAATGTGGCAAAAAAAAAGAAGCTCTTGCACTGGGAGAAATTCGTCCAAACAAGATCTTGCACTAGGAGAAATTCGTCCAAAGAAGATCTTGCACTGGGAGAAACTCGTCCAAAGAAGGTCTTGCACTGGGAGAAATTCGTCCAAAGCAGCACATGCACTGGGAGAAATTCGTCCAAAGAAGGTCTTGCACTGGAAGAAATTCGTCCAAAGAAGATCTTGCACTAGGAAAAATTCGTCCAAAGAAGATCTTGTACTGGGAGAAATTCGTCCAAAGAAGATCTTGCACTAGGAGAAATTCGTCCAAAGAAGGTCTTGCACTAGGAAAAATTCGTCCAAAGAAGATCTTGTACTGGGAGAAATTCGTCCAAAGAAGATCTTGCACTAGGAGAAATTCGTCCAAAGAAGGTCTTGCACTGGAAGAAATTCGTCCAAAGAAGATCTTGCACTAGGAAAAATTCGTCCAAAGAAGATCTTGTACTGGGAGAAATTGGTCCAAAGAAGATCTTGCACTGGGATAAATTGGTCCAAAGAAGATCTTGCACTGGGAGAAATTGGTCCGAAGAAGATCTTGTACTGGGAGAAATTGGTCCAAAGAAGATCTTGTACTGGGAGAAATTGGTCCAAAGAAGACCTTACACTGGGGAAATTGGTACAAAGAAGATTTTGCACTGCGGAAATTGGTACAAAGAAGATGTTACACTGGGGAAATTGGTCCAAAGAAGATGTTACACTGGGGAAATTGGTACAAAGATGTTACACTGGGGAAATTGGTACAAAGAAGATGTTACACTGGGGAAATTGGTACAAAAGAAGCTGTGGTACGAGGAGAGGCTGGATGAAGAGATCCTGTACTGGGAGACTGTGGTATAAACCAGATCCTGTACTGGGAGACTGTGGTATAAACCAGATCCTGTACTGGGAGACTGTGGTATAAACCAGATCCTGTACTGGGAGACTGTGGTATAAACCAGATCTTGTACTGGGAGACTGTGGTATAAACCAGATCCTGTACTGGGAGACTGTGGTATAAACCAGATCCTGTACTGGGAGACTGTGGTATAAACCAGATCCTGTACTGGGAGACTGTGGTATAAACCAGATCCTGTACTGGGAGACTGTGGTATAAACCAGATCCTGTACTGGGAGACTGTGGTATAAACCAGATCCTGTACTGGGAGACAGTGGTATAAACCAGATCCTGTACTGGGAGACTGTGGTATAAACCAGATCTTGTACTGGGAGACTGTGGTATAAACCAGATCCTGTACTGGGAGACTGTGGTATAAAACCAGATCCTGTACTGGGAGACTGGTATAAACCAGATCCTGTACTGGGAGACTGTGGTATAAACCAAATCTTGTACTGGGAGACTGTGGTATAAACCAGATCTTGTATTGGGAGACTGTGGTATAAACCAGATCTTGTACTGGGAGACTGTGGTATAAACCAGATCTTGTACTGGGAGACTGTGGTATAAACCAGATCTTGTACTGGGAGACTGTGGTATAAACCAGATCTTGTACTGGGAGACTGTGGTATAAACCAGATCTTGTATTGGAAAAGGGTAATACAAAAGAAAACGTTTAGGGGCTTTTTTTAGAGATGTATCATAGCCAAAAGACTATATCTGTCAAGAACCCTTTCTGGGCGCGCGCGCGCGCATGCACGCACACACGCGCACACACACACACACACACACACACACACACACACACACACACACACACACACACACACACACACACACGCACACACACTTAGAGACACACACTTTTGCAAACTTATCAACCCCACCCACATTCTCTCTCTCTCTCTCCTCTCTCTCTCTCTCTCTCTCTCTCTCTCTCTCTCTCTCTCTCTCTCTCTCGGGGTGTTTCTCAAGAGAAGGTCGACAAGTCACGCTATCCGCGCTCTGCACATTTATACGGCTTTCTCTGTTTGTGTGTGGAGTACAGTGTTGGTCATTGACTGTGATTTGGTGAAGGACTATTCCATCGGTCCCGTTGACTTTTAGACCCGTGTGTTGTCAGTTTGCGTTGGTTTTTGCAGTGTTTATGTCAAAACGCGCAAGATTTCTAGCCTCGGAGCGGGTATCCATTTTAAAGTCCAGAACCCGTGCTGACGGTGTCTTGATAGGAGTGCTCCTCTTCCTACTCTTCTTCGGGAATTTAATCCATCAGTGTGGGGACGTGGAGCTCAACCCAGAACCTGGCACCAAGACCACTGACAGCAAACGACAGACCTGCCTGGACAGCTCTGGGGCTGGTGCGCGCACTGACAGTGTGGACAGGACAGGATCTACGCATGATACAGCATCTACCCACAGCAAGGATCCCACCCTGAAGGACTTGATGGCAATGCTGAGTGATGTGAAATGTAAGTGTGAGCAGATGAGTGGAAATATGAAAGAGGTGAAAGGAGTGTGTACCAGTATTCAAACAGAAATTATGTCTCTCAGAAATGAAATCTCTGATTTGAGACAAGAAAACGAAAATTTGAAATGTGAAAATAAGAGATTGAATGAGAAACTTGAAACTTTGGACAGGAAGGTCGATGATCTTGAGGGCCGTTCCAACGAAATAACATTATCCCACATGTCATTCCGCGCAGGGAACGAGAGACCTGGTAGGACTATGAGGGTGTCGTAAAGGGCATAGTCAGAGGTAAATTGGAAGTTTCTAAAGATGTGGAATTTGATCGGCTGCATCGTTTAAACTCTGAGGCCGACTCTCCCATTACTGCACGCTGTGCATTTTATAAAGACAAAGAGAGGACCTTGAGAGCGAAACGAAAGTTAAAAGGAACCTACATTTTTGTTGGTGAAGACTTCTCTTTCAGGGTGAGGGAGATTAGGAGAAAGTTATCGCCACACCTAAAGACAGCCAGAAACCAAAACAAGAAGGTATCAATGATCTATGACCACACTGTCATTGAAGGAATCAAATGTGGTATAGATGGCAGTGATAATCTAGTCCCACTGCAATGAAAACCTGGCCGGCCCTGTGATTTAAACATGTCCTGCTTCAAATATCTTACAGGTACCAAAAACAAAAGCTCACCGCGCGCTAACGGGGTAAAACACACACACACACACACACACACACACACACACACACACACACACACACACACACACACACACACACACCGCGCGCGCGCGCGCGCGCGCGCGCGCGCGATTGAGGCTGTGTAAATGAGGCAGACAAATATGATTGTTCGATAGGTTATTACATCGTTGTGAATGAAACGAGTTGTAAGCGTGATTGTATAACCGGGGAACAAGTGGAAATCGAAGCTGACTGTGTGATTCTGCTTGACAAGTGTGCATCTAAAAATGATAATGAAAATAGTGGATCGCATACACGTGGTAAGGAAGCATGCTCATGTGACGGTGGCGAAGGTGGCAAGTCTGTGGTGGTAGGAAATGTAAATAAGTATAAAACAACCATAATAAACGTGATGGATTAAAAAAATCTCCTGGTTCTGTGTGCTTATGTTCCACCAGAAAATGCCCCGTATTATTCATTGTACGTTTACATTAACGGAATAGATATATTAGAAGACTGTGTCGCGGAGAAATCATTGTGTGTAGATGATGTTGATTTATTATTATGCGGAGATATAAATGCAAGAACTTCTGATATTTTCCGTGAAATTCTACATGATTGCGAGCTCCACATTAACCATACTAAGGATGTCAACAGTAAAATATTGAGGTGTTCCAAAGACACTGTATTGAATTCATATGGAAAAAAAACTACTTAACATGTGTACTGAATTCGGCTTATATATTTGCAATGGTGTATGTATTGGTGACCTTGAAGTTCGCTATACGTATATATTGGACTCAGGAAGCAGTGTCAATGATTACTTTCTATCATCTGGAAACTTGTTTAATTTTTTGAATGACCGTTTTGAAAGAATTGAATCTGATCACTTACCCCTTTTATTGTGCATTCGGAAGAAAATAGAAAAAGGATGAATTAGTAACTGACCTAATGTAGAAAGGGCTCAATTCATGACAAACTATTGTTGGAAAGCTGTTTATGCGGATCGTTTTACAATGTCCATGAGTTCATAATCATGTACAGCAGAAACTAGATATGGCGGAAGCTCTTCTATATATAGATATGTGAATAAATCTCTGGATATGTTTAATCAGATAGTTAAAGAACAAGTTAATCACATGAAGAGACGAATTCTGGTAGATGAAAAAAAAATCTAAGAGAAAGATTGTTTGGATTGTGAATGTGTACGGGCAAGACGTGGAGTACGAAGACTGCTGA
>CM065735.1:38012615-38020115 GCA_033310375.1 Conus canariensis
ACAGGAGATTCTAGACAGGTCGAAAGGTCTCCTCAAAAGCAGATTCTAGATTGACAGAAGGCTCCCCTCATAAGCAGAATGTAGACAGGCCAAAAGTTCTCATCCAATGAAAATGCTGGACAAGCCAAAGGCTTTCCTTCATGGCAGGTTCTGGTCAGATGAAAGGCTGTGTTCTAAAGCAGAATCTAGGGAGGCCAGGGCCTCTTCTCCCAAAGCCACAGGTTTCATTTCTCGGTGGATTATGTCAAGGCTGTTACGATTTCAGACTCCATTCTGCATATCCATGTAACTGTCCATCCCATCCCCCACTCCCCCCTTCCAAAAAAATCTATGCCATGCCAAGAATTTCCTTAAAAAAAACAGATCTACTGTTCATAATATCTCAGATCAAATGAAAAGTGCTTACCTGTTTTAGAAAAAAAAATCCTGAAATCCTGTGTGATTGAACATCTTTGAATAAGGACTTCAAGCAGTGTGATGGGAAGTTCTTGTGTCTAGCGTGCTGTAAACCCCAACTCTCTACTGTAACATCTGTCATGGTTTATGACTCATCGCATGGCATGTACCATGGAGACCCCTCACCTTTTATTGATAAGATTTTGTGGCTTTAATATCATCGACACACAGCTGTTTCCTGTTTGTGACCACTAGTGGCACATGGTACAAACTCTTTAAGCTTTGAAAGAATCAGTAACAAGTTTATTATTCATTTGAGTGTTCCAGTCCTTTTGCCAGAAGTCTTTGACGTTACTTTGAACTTTGTGTTTTACATCTGTTTAGGGGGTAGATGTTCTCGAGAATTCTTTAAAACGTGTCCTCCAAATCAGATTTCTAGACAGGTCAAAGGTCACTGGATTGTTTACATTCTGTTTGGAAGGTGGACTGTCTACAATCTGATACTCAAATAACGCACAAAAAGACGTGAAGTAATGTTAAGTAAACTCCCATGCTCTCTGCTATCACAGATGTATTATTTTGCACATTTATGTCTGCTGTTTGTACGGTCTGAAACAGACCCATTCGTCGAAGATTTACTTGTTTGTATTGTGTTGTAAAATCTTCGTCACTTCACATCTTGTTCGTGTGTTTATCTGTATTTTGCCTAAAAGTGAAAATGGAATCCATCTTAAAAACGTAATGAGCAGGAATCATTAACCACACTTTTGACCTTCGTTTGAGAAGTATGAAAGCAAGCGTACGGTACCAACCAGCGTAACAATACACACACACACACACACACACACACACACACACACACACACACACACACACACCACGCACGCACGCACGCACGCACGCACCACGCGCGCGCGCGCGCCCGCACACACACACACACACACACATTAAAACAATAGAAAATGGACTAAAACGTGACTTAAAATCTCTCTCTCTCTCTGCACACACATACACGCGCGCGCGCTAATGCGCAGGCACTCAAGCACGCACGCAGGCACACACGCATGCACACACGCACGCACACGCACGCACTCACGCACGCACGCACGCACGCACGCGCGCGCGCGCGCGCGCGCGCTCGCGCGCGCGCACACACACACACACACACACACACACACACACACACACACACACACACACACACAACACCTTGGAGCGAAAACTCATCCTCGCTTTCATTCATTGCATACTGCAAGAAAACAGAAAAGGTTCCACGTTTCAGGCAAGACTTATTTCCAGTGCTCGTTTTGTTATTCACGCTAGTGAAAACAAACAAGGTTGCTGATCTGCTGCTTCAGGCTGTTTCACTTGATGGATTCACCATCAATGCTGAGTATGTGGTGCATTTCAGCTTTAATACTTACGTACTTACTAAAATTCCGGCTTTTCTGTTCGATAAAGAAATGCCATAACTATTAATGATGGTGGTAAGCAGTAATTTTTTTTAAATTTATTCATTTTTTGCAGTAGTTGCGCTCGGTAACACTTAACATATCTTTTATCAGAGCAAAATATATTAAAACATAACTAATAACAGATCGTTCATTGAGTGATGCTTAAAATATTTCTGAAATACTTGTCGACGTTTTACAGTCCCCCATCATTTGGTGACATCTTCATGCAGGAATTAGGCGAAAAAAACTTTTAGATATTTTTGTTGTGGCATTTGTATCTCCTGTGAAAATGCCATGTTTACATTTGCATACAGTCAGACAACATAAACGATAAATATAATAGACTTAACTTTCTAATAAGTAAAACAATGACTATGTTAATTTACTTTGTTACAAATGTGAGTCACAACCCAGTCTTCTTTCTTTCTTCCCTACTCAACATGTATGGTTTTCTTCTTCGTCTTTTTTTTTTTTTAAACCTCGCCATTTCTGGTTACCTCTATCTTTGATAGGTTCTTTTTTTACCCGTCCATCTTTCGGCAGATAATTTGTTTTAATCCGCCATGTATAGGTAGGTTTGTGCTGATGAGTAGGTTCGTTTCAACACAAGCCGTTTCTCGGGCAAATCTGTGTTGCATGGGTTCTTTTCACTCCGCCATTTCTGGGCAGGTATGTTCTAGATACGTTTGTTTTAACCCCGCCCTTTCTGGGCAGGTATATACTGGACACGTCTGTTTTAACCCCGCCCTTTCTGGGCAGGTATATACTGGACACGTTTGTTTTAACCCCGCCCTTTCTGGGCAGGTATGTTCTGGATACGTTTGTTTTAACCCCGCCCTTTCTGGGCAGGTATATACTGGATACGTTTGTTTTAACCCCGCCCTTTCTGGGCAGGACTTTGCTTGGTAGGTTTGTTTTAACCCCGCTATGTTTGGGTGGGTCTTTGCTGGGTAGGTTTGTTTTAACCCCGTCATTTCTAGGCAGGTCTATGCTGGATGGATTTGCTGTATCCCTGCTGTTTTTTGGGCAGTTCTATGCTGTGTACGTTCTTTTCTCTATGGCCCAGCCGGAGACATGCATTCCAGAAACTTTAACAGGCGTGGGTCGTAAACAGGCAGAATCATTCGCTGAGGAGAATAGAAAAATACTGGCGGTTATGAATAGGTATTTAGAGACAGCAGTGGAGCATTACTGGGAGTTAGATGGATCAGGAAAGGTGAGGGGAGGTGGGGCTCGGGGTGGGGTGTGGGTGTCTTTCACTATCAGTTGCTTTCACAGCTCCTTTAAATTCTGTGCTGATAATTTTCCGATTTAAGGACATGTCTCTGGGCCTGGCTCTTTTAATCTTTCTTACAGCGTCGACTGCTTTTATGCCTTTGTATTTCGTTTTCCTGTGTTTGTGTCAGAGAGACTCTCCACTTTTTTGTTACAAAGTGTACGATGCCAGTATTTCTGTTGTATTTCATTGTCGCCCCATTATTTCAGAGAGTCGGTCCATTTTCTCTTGTTACAATGTATGTCAGTATTTCTGTTGTAATCTATTGCAGTGCATTTATTCCAGAGAGCCACTTGAATTTTCTCTTCTTACAATGTATGTCAAAATTTCTGCTATAATTCATTGTCGTGCCATTCTTCCAAGAGTCTCTCCACTTTTCGTTTGTTAAAATGTGTGTTAACAGTTCTGTTGTAATCCATTGTCGTGCCATTTTCCAGAGAGCCTCTCCATTTTTCTTTAGTTATAATGTATGTCAACAATTCTGTGTAATCTATCGTCGTGCCATTGTTCCAGAGAGTCTCTCCATTTTCTTTAGTTAAATGCATGTTCAACAGTTCTGTTGTAATCTATCGTCATGCACTGATCAGAGGTCCCTCCATTTTTCTCTGTTACCATATATGTCAACAGTTCTGTGTAATCTACGTCATCACTGATCAAGGTCCTCCATTTTTCTCTTGTTACCATATATGTCAACAGTTCTGTTGTAATCTATCGTCATGCCATTGATCAGAGGGTCCCTCCATTTTTCTCTTGTTACAATATGTCAACAGTTCTGTTGTAATCTATCGTCATGCCACTGATCAGAGGGTCCCTCCATTTTTCTCTTGTTACCATATATGTCAACAGTTCTGTTGTAATCTATCGTCATGCCACTGATCAGAGGGTCCCTCCATTTTTCTCTTGTTACCATATATGTCAACAGTTCTGTTGTAATCTATCGTCATGCCACTGATCAGAGGGTCCCTCCATTTTTCTCTTGTTACCATATATGTCCACAGTTCTGCTTTTATCTGGCCACAAGGCAGTGAGACTGCGACCACTGTCCAGCATGGCCACGTGATGTCCACCCTGCGTGTTCAGCAATCGGTAGGTCATTTTTCTGTACTTTGCATGGGATCTTTACAATTTTCATTATGCTTCCTGTTTATTTTTGTCAACAGAGGGCCACACATTAAGCGGAATGTATCACCCACCCACAGCCCGATTCTACCTTCCTTTAGGTCTGTTTTTTTTTTTTTTTTTTTTTTTTTTTTTTTTTTTTTGCGGTCACCATGGTTGGGTATCTCAGAGCTGCATTCCGGTTGCCATGACGATTTGCATGACCTTCTCCAGGTCCCTATCCTAGAGCTGCACTTACAACTCCGCGCCCTCTGGCCAGTTTTGACGTCTTAGAACATCGCAGGTGGGACACTCCTACAAGATGTGGTCTGAGGTTTGAGATCGGCTAGTTTATAACAAACGATTTAACAGCTTTGCCTATCGCCTCTCTCTCACCTCTGGCTGACGCCACTAGTTCATATGCTGCGTGTCTCAGGCAAGCAGGAAAAAAAAATGCACGTGCGAGCCGTTGGATTGGTGAGATTCCGGCGGTTGGTGGACGGGCTATAGCTCTGGATTGATGGTCTGTTTGCCAGTGTGACACACAGGTGACCTGGATTCTCCGATTTTTTTTTTTTCTGATGGCGTGATTCCAAGCTCTGTAGAGGGTTGAGCAGAGGTGGACTGGTGTGTATGTGTGTGTGTGTGTGTGTGTGTGTGTGTGGCGCGCGCGCGCGCGCGTGCGTGTGTGTGTGTGTGGGGGGGGGGGGGAGAGAGAGGAGAGAGAGAGAGAGACCGAGACAGATACAGAGACAGAGATTATATTATATATGGTAAAAAGAATTAAACTACAGCAAGCTTTTTTTTTGTGCAAGTCACAGGTTTGTAACTCGTTCTATGGTAAACACGAGAGTATAATATGCGTGCATATACGCAACACATACAAAAACGCGAGCGTGCGCACGCACACACACACACGCTCACACGCAGACACATACACACACGCACGCACGCATACACACACGCGCGCACGCGAACAAACAAACATACACACATACACACACGCACGCCGCGCGCGCGCGCGCGCCGCACACAACCACACACACACACACACACACACACACACACACACACACACACACACACACACACACACATGCACACACACAAACACACATACACGCGCGCGCGCTCGCGTGCGTACGCACACACACGCACACACGCACACGCACACGCACACGCACACACACACGCATACACACACACGCACGCACACACGCACACGCGCGCGCGCGCGCGCACACATGCTCACATACACTTTTCAGTCAGTGCTTGTGTTTTCTTTTCGTTGATAAGAGTTATTGTGTAATTTCTTTGCATTACATTTTTTCCTTTCTCCTTACTTTCTCCACATATTCCCCACACGTACTATATCAGCAAGCCCTATATTATCATGTTGAACAGTTAGCGTTTATTATTATTATTATCATTAATATTATCATTATGATTACTACTAATATTATTGTTATTATTATCATTATTATTATCATTATTATTATTATTATCATCATCATCATCATCATAATCATCATCATTATTATTATTATCACCATCATCATCATCATAATCATTATTATTATTATTATAACCATCATCATCATCTTCATTAATTATTGTTATATCATTATCATCATTATTACTATTATTATTATTGTTGTTGTTACTATTGTTATTATTTTTATCATTATTTTTATTATCATTATTCTACTAGTATACTGTAGCTGTAGCAGTATTTTTTATTATCATAATTATCATCATCATCATCATCATAATCATCATCAATATTGTTATCATTGTTGTTGTTATTATTATTATTATCATTGTTGTTGGTGGTGTTATCGTTGTTCTTAATATTATCATTATCATTAGTAGCAGTCGTAGTGTTATTGTTGTTATTATTATTATCATTATCATTGTTATTATTATTGCCATTATTAGTATCATCATCCTTCTGCTCCTCCTCCTCCTCCTTCCATTTGTTTTACTTGGTTCTTGGGGGACTCCTGACAATGGACCAACATGTTTCAACGGAACTGTCTGTCCAGCTTCCGCAGTCACGACCTGAAAGTACAGCACCTGCCTCTTGAAACACGTGATGTATTATATCTACACTAAGTGTGCGAAGGAATTAATTGCTGAAGATTAACAAATATTATTATCTAATTATCCAAAGGTGGATATCTCTGGAAAATGGATATAGCCATTGACATCCATGAAGGCGTGGAATACAGTTCATGTCATTTTCCTCTTCGTCCAGGTATACCTAGCTTACATCGTGTGCATTTAAGATTCAGTAATTGGTAACAACTGTACAACTCTGCCAGTAGTGCGGTCCTCCTCAACAACAACATCGGAAAGTACTTCAAGACAACGGTCGGTGTCCGTCAAGGATGCCTACTCTCTCCGGTGCTGTTCCATCTCTATCTGGAAAACATCATGAAAGAGACTACATGATTTTGAGTCCACAATCTCCATCGGTGGGCGAACGATCAACACCCTACGTTTAGCCGATGACATCAACCTGATGGGGGGCAGCAACAGCGAACTGCAAGGTCTCACCAACAGACTGGCAGACACATCAAAGGCATATGGCATGGAGGTCAGCTGCGAAAAGAGCAAAGTCATGGTCAACAGCGCTAACAACACCGCTGCGCGGATCACCATGAACGGCCAACAGCTCGAAGAGGTGGACGCTTTTAAATACCTCAGCGCCACACTCACCAAGGACGGACGCTCCACCACCGAAATCAAGACCAGGCTCGGCATCGCAACATCCACCATGGCAAAACTTGATAAGATCTGGAGCAGCAAAGACATCAGCTTCCCAACAAAGATCACACTATACAAAGCCCTGGTTCTGTCCATCCTTCTCTATGGCTGCGAGAGCTGGACCATGACAGCTGAGACGACCAGAAGAGTCCAAACGTTTGAGACCAAGTGCTACAGACGCATGCTAGGGGTCTCCTGGAAAGACCACAAGACCAACGACTTCGTTCGTGCCCAAATAACATCACGGGCAGGCCCGCAGGAACCCCTCCTAGCGTTTGTGAAAAGGAGGAAGTTGACATGGTTTGGTCACGTCACTCGCCACAACAGCCTACCCAAGACAGTGCTGCAAGGAACATTGGAAGGTGGCCGCAGACGCGGACGACCAGCAAAGAATTGGATGGATAACATCAAAGAGTGGACCTGAATGGACAGCCCCTCCCTGATCAGAGCGGCAGAAGACAGACCTGGCTGGTGCTCTCTGGCCCGCAAGACGTCCATCATGTCTCC
>CM065735.1:38022615-38025115 GCA_033310375.1 Conus canariensis
AACGTTTTATTCTTTCTGTATTTATTTATTCACTTTTTAAATGTTGAAATGATGGTAATATATTGGCCTTCTGAAAACATTTAATCTTTGTTCCAATAGATAAACACGGACAGCCTTATATCGATATTAACAGTTAACGTCCAGTCGTCCAGACGCTTCGTGCATGTGAGTTAATCAAACAAAATATGTTACAAATTAATTCATTTTTGTAATGAGCATAACAGTACACCAATAAATTAAACTGGATTTCGAATAGTTAGATCCACAATAGTGTGCTTAATCACACATACACCCCATAAAGAAATTGATTGACGACAGAATGTCCTTACAATATTTCTGAAATTGGAAAAGTCATTAACAGTAATTGCATATTTTAAAGACCGTTGGAATTAGCGATAATATGCACTACCGTTTTAAAAACATTCAGAAAGTAGATGCATTCAAAGACGTATAGAGCATGCACTTTCAAATCCAAGACTATTGCAAATGGGACTATCTTAAGAATCAGTAATATATCCAATTTTGTTTAATATCTTAATAGCGGGATATACCATTAGCTCAGTCCAAACAGCCCTCATAACGCCATCTTCTGAGGATATATATCTATGATTTAAAGTAGTAATGAAATTAATAACCCCTTCTAGGGTTTAGATTGCTTGAAAGTTATATACCAGCCTGAACTGAAAGAAGGACAATCAAAATACCTTTTTTTCCCACACGAAGTTGGGCCGACGTTTTCATTTGAAAGGAAACTAATTTGATGCTTTTCAATTCTGGGTAGAATCCAGAGAAACTTCCCTTATTCATTTTGGGCGGCTCCACTATAAACTATATTGAAGCTTTTCAATTTCTAGATGTGGTTCTAACTTCTTAAATTTCGTGAAGCTAACATTGATTACCTTTAAATAAGGTGAGAGAAAGCTTTATTTTTATTAAAATAATGAACTGGCAGCTTTTGGGACCAGATACTACATGTTTAAATGTCTTATCAAATACTCGGACTCTTCATTTCTGTATGCTTAAGAAATGTTTTGTTTTGTTTTCAGTGCTGATCAGTGTTTCTTAAATAAATTGAAATAGTAATTTCAGCTTTTGATCCTATGCTGAATAACATTTTGGATCACTGCCATTGTAAAGAAGCAGTCAATAAATTTTGGTACATTTTATACAGCGTCATTTCTAAACTATGTTTTGTTTTTAAGTGAATTGTTGTCTCGAAACTGTACTTTATATTTTTGCTAGATGCTACACAACCAGTAAGATGAAAAAGAAAATCAGTTATATTATAATTGAATTCTGCATGCTTGAGGAATTGTCTGCTATAATCAAGAACATTGGGAGCACAAGAGACACCATTCTTTATCCATTTTGTTCATGTTTTCCATCTACCAAAATATTTTCATTGAATACTGCACATTGAAATGAAAAGTAGGCTAATTCTGGTATAGTTTAAGACTCAATTTAATGCAGTATTGATAATACGATTTCAGTGTATGCAACCAGAAATGATTTTCGATCTTCCCTTTTTTTCTTTTGAATACTTGCAATGAATGATGTCAGTTTCTTAAAAATCAGAAAGCAAGACACACTCGTGGCACGCCATTTCTGTGGACCTGGACACCAGCTGTCAGATTTGAAATGTTGTGTGATCGAACTCATAAAGTCCACAGATGCACAGAAAAGAAAAGAGAGAGAGAGAGGATGTGGAGACACAAGTTGAAGACCAACTACCCGTTTGGTCTTAATGTGTGGGATTAGTTGGTTTCACATGAACAATCTGCCCCGGGAACTTTTCCCTTCATTGAATCAAGACTTCACCCACGCATCACTATTTATCATACAGAAATGAGGGGGGTGGGGGGGGGTGGGGGGATTAATGACGTAAAAAACACACATTACGTCAACTAGTTTTGACGCCGACTTCCATGGTCAGCTGAGGAAGGTTTTCAAAAACCGAAAGCGCTTCAGTAAAATGCTTTGGGTGTTTGTTTTTTTTTTTAATTTGAATTATGTATCAATCTATCTGTCTATCTATCTATCTGTATCTATCTGTCCATCTATCTATCTACCTCTCTATCTATCTATCTATTTAGTGTGTGTGTGTGTGTGTGTGTGTGTGTGTGTGTGTGGAGGGGGGAGCGCAGCGCATTGCATCGTTGAACCAAAGAAGCAGTCTTGTTCAGGCAGGCGTAATACACTGGACCAACCTCCACTTTCCAGACAGAGAAAACTTTATCTGTCCCTATTTCTGTCTCCACCATCTTTCAATCCACTTCCTCTCATTTCCCAAGAGAGGAATGGGGGATTAAACCAGTGCGAGTTGGGGGAGAAGAGGAGGAGGAGGAAAGGGATGGTAGTGGGGTGTGAGTTGGGGGGGGGGGGGGAGGTAAAAGGAAATTCTGAAGCATCTGTGTTAGTCCCGGGTTGTCTGTGGTCTACAGTTGCAGAACGAATTCTTTATCCAGAGATCCGAATGTATACAGAACTTTGTTAACAGGGA
>CM065735.1:38030115-38142615 GCA_033310375.1 Conus canariensis
ATCCATGGTGATCTCTGTGTCGATTCCACCTTCATGTCCACACCCATGGTGATCTCTGTGTTGATTCCTCCTCCATGTCCACATCCATGGTGATCTCTGTGTTGAGTCCACCTCTATGTCCACACCCATGGTGATCTCTGTGTTGATCCCACCTTCATGTCCATACCCATGGTGATCCCTGTGTTGATTCCTCCTCCATGTCCACACCCATGGTGATCCCTGTGTTGATTCCTCCTCCATGTCCACACCCATGGTGATCTCTGTGTTGATTCCTCCTCCATGTCCACACCCATGGTGATCTCTGTGTTGATTCCTCCTCCATGTCCACACCCATGGTGATCTCTGTGTTGATTCCTCCTCCATGTCCACCCCATGGTGATCTCTGTGTTGATCCCTCCTCCATGTCCACACACATGGTGATCTCTGTGTTGATCCCACCTCCATGCCCTTCATACCCGTGGTGGGTCCTGTCAATAACTTCGATGTCAGCGAATTGATGGGCACTGTTGCTGAATGGATGGTGTGGTGCCCTCTGAAGGGGGATGCTACTCACGCTGGGTCCGGTAGTAAGTAAATATTGTCTACAGCAGTGGGCCTCACAGGTGGTGTCTTGTATATACTGGGTAGAACAGGCGGCACTAAATACCACTGAAGTGATTCGGCAACAGTGCAGTGCCTACTCTAATGGGTTGCCAGATGAGATTCTGATTATCATGTTTCCCTGGTCCTGCCACATGTTACTGAACTGTCTGCCCGTGTGTCTGTACACAATGTCTGTATGCATGCCATGGATGAGGCGATAAGATGAGTGAAGACAGAATTCATCAGCTATCTCCCACAGAGTGCCACTGACACAGACACAGCAGGAAACAGAGACACGTAAGTAGCAACAGTATGATTTGGAGTCCAAAAGAAAACTTCCGGCACTCATCGCTCTTGTACTGCAAACTCACTCAAATCAGCATTCACAGAATACAACTATTCAGAGACTGGCCTCAGAATCTCCAATCACCATCCGCAGAAGACGACAGCCCTTCAGCTGATCCTGATGGAAATCCTTCAGTTCAGTATGTATGTATGTATGTATGTATGTATGTATGTATGTATGTATGTATGTATGTATGTATGTATCCATCCATCTCTCTCTCTCTCTCTCTCTCTCTCTCTATATATATATATATATATATATCCATCTATCTATCTATCTATCTATCTATCTATCTATCTATCTGTCTATCTATCTATCTATCTAACTATGTAGCTAGCTAACTAGCTAGCTAGCTAGCTATCGATCTAGCTATCTGTCTACCCATCCATCCATCGATCCATCCATCCATCTATCTATCTATTTATCTACCTGTCCGTCTGTCTGCCTCTGTCCGTCTGTTTATCTATCTATCTATCTATCTATCTATCTATCTATCTATCTATCTATCTATCTATCTATCTGTCCATCCATCTATCTTTCTATCTATCTATTACATATATATATACAAATCCATCCATCTATCGATCCATCTATCCATCTATTTACCCATTCATCCATCTATATGTCTGTCTGTCTCTCTGTCCATCTATCTATCTGTCTGTCTGTCTATCTGTCTGTTTGTCTGTCCATCCGTTTACCTGTCTGTCTAACTATCTATCTGTCTGTCTATTTATCCATCGATCTATCTATATAAACCTATCTGTCATTTGTTTTCTTTGCAAAGGTTTTAAAGCAGTGAAGAATACAGTTCAGGACTGAAGTTACATTCTCACCCAAACTGACGCCGATAACTTGTATCAAAGTGTTTTCTCCCCGTTGCTGTCATACAACCCAGGTTTGCCATAACATGTGTGTGTCTTCCTTTCCCAGGTTCACTGTCAGTCTGTGTCTCCGTGCACAGAGTCAAGCAAGAACAGTGTCACCGATGTTGAGGCTGCGAACAGTGCATCTTGAATAAACTGAGAGACAGTCAGACAGACAGAGGTGGGATGGGGTGGGGGGGGGGGGAAGTAGAAAGATAGTCCCTCCAGTCGTCTTGGACGAAAGCACAAGGATTAGTTGCAGCCTCCCACGGACCTAATGCCATAGATGCACTTGCTTGAAGCTTGACCGCGACACTTCAGTAATACCCCTCCTCCCATCATCCCTCAACCCCTGCAGTTCCTTACCCCTGGACAAACCGTGTGTCAACACACACCAACAGGCATCTGAACTGCACCAGTATGTCTAAATATCCTCACCATCATCTGGAGATTTAACACAACCATAATGCAAGAAATATACATCTATCTGAAAGAGAAGCGACATCGCCACACTTCAACATCTATCCACCTGTCCAAGGATAGGTCACTTAGTATGGGAGTAGTTTGGGATGGGGGAAGAAGAGGTCCACAATGTGGTCAAATCTTCCAATAATGCGAGCACACTGAAGAAGGCTGGGGCCTCTTTGGCTTTGATCTTTGCATTCCCGGTCAAATCCGCTCCTACCTGTCTTCCGTTATTTTTCTTTGTGGGTTTGTTGCTGTCTCCCCTTTTCCTTTAAACACACACAGACATGCAGCTGCCTGAAGTACGTTACACACGCACGCACTCATGCACAAACGCGCGCAAACACACACCCACACACACACCCACACACAGAGTGCATGTTCTCCCTCTCTCTCGCCTCCACAATACATGCAAGCCCTCTCTACGTCGCATGCACGCAGGCACGCGCGCGCGCGCACGCACCCACCCACCCACCCACACAAACACACACACATACACACACACACACACACACACACACACACACACACACACACACACACACACACCACACACACACACACACACACACACACACACACACCACCCACGGAGATAAGTGCAGACACAACCACAGACAGACAGACATGTCTCCGCGCACAAAGAAAGCATGCAGATGCAGACCTTTTCCTGAGAAGGCAGACTTTCCGGTTATTTTCTTGTGAAGAAAAAGTGACGGAAATTGTCAGTGACAGCGAATTGCTTGCCCGGCTAATCCGGGGATGTTCCAGTCAGCACACCGTCTTATCTTGGCTCTGTACTGTCAGCAGAATCATCAAGCCATGCAGCTAGTTCTCTTGTTCAGTCTGTGCAGAATGTATCCGCACATGATCCCGGGCCTCCATGGAGGGCATTGGAGAATCTGCAGTGCTGAGGCTTTGGCAGGAGAACCAGGTGTGGCTGTGTGCGGGAGGTCGGAATGAGCGGTGCTGCAGTCGTGCCCCTGAAGGACACAGGGTGAGAAGGAAAAATAAAAATAGAAGTCAATGAAAACCAACAACTACCCTTTCGCACCCTACTAATAAAGACAGGAGTCAATAATAAAAGAAACCTGCTCCCACTCC
Organism: Conus canariensis; assembly: GCA_033310375.1. Taxonomy (NCBI): domain Eukaryota; kingdom Metazoa; phylum Mollusca; class Gastropoda; order Neogastropoda; family Conidae; genus Conus; species Conus canariensis. The sequence continues at coordinate 38,033,476 of CM065735.1, forward strand.
ACCAACCCCTAAAAAGGTCAGTCAAAACCAGCATCCTTCCCTCATTCCTATTGAAAAAGACAGAACTCAACAAAAACAGTCACTACCACCCCACCCCAACCCAAAGAAATCAATGAAGAGCAGTTACCCTGCCCCCTGCCCCAACAACAACACCCCCGCCCCCCCCCCCCCCCCCCCCCGCCGCCGCCCCGCCCCCCCCTCCCGCGAAGTCAATAGAATAATTATCCTTTCCCTCAGCCCCACTAAAAAAAAGAGAAAGTCAATAAAAGCTAGCATCCTCACCTCCCCTACACTACACCACACCCACACAGCCACACCTACCCCCCCCCACCCCCCCACACACACACAGACACACACCACACACATCCCATCCCCTCTCCCACCACCCCCCACACACACCCACACTTACATCACCCCCACCCCCACCACACACACACACACATACACACGCGCGCGCGCGCGCACGCACACACACAGACACACACAGACACACACACACACACACACACACACACACACACACACACACACACACACGCACGCACGCACGCACGCACACATGCATGCACGCACCTACGTACGCACGCACGCACACAACAACACACACACACACACACACACACACACACACACACACACACACACACACACACACGCACGCACGCACGCACGCTCGCACGCACACACGCACGCTCGCATGCACAATCCATGACATCCAACAAGCCCTCCTCAACCAAAGAAGATGGAAGTCAATAAAAATTTGTTTTAAAAAGCTCGCTTTCCCACTCCACAAAAAGAGAGAATTCACCTACCCCCCCCCCCCCCCCCCCCTTGCCCCGAAAAAAGTCTATAAAAACGAACAAACCATCTCCCCTACAAGTAAGAGAGAAAGGTCAATACCCCTCCTCACTCCCTCCCCCCTCCCACACACACACACACACACCAAAAGAGGGACACGCCAAGAGACACAAACAACCTCTCCCCCACCCTAACCAAAAAGAAAAAAATAGAAATCAATAAAAACAAACAACCCCATTTCTCCCCCCACCTAAAACTATAGACGTTAATAAAAACAACCCCCCTCCCCCCACCTCCACCAAAACTGAGAAAAGTCAATGCAAACAAACAGCCCCCTCCCCCACAAAATGGTAAAAATAAACAATACCTCTTTCACCAAGAAAGAAAGATCAACAAAATTATACAACACCCACTCCTTGAATAAAAAAAAAAAAAAAGAGAAAGCAATAAAAACAAACAGCCCCCTCTCCCACCAAATAAGGAGAAATAAATAGAAACAAACCACCTTCTCAGAGAAAGTAAATAAAAACAAACGCGCTTCTCATTAAATGACAGTGAAGTGCAACCCCCCCCCCCCCCCCCCCATCCAAGAAAGAGAAGCCAATACGGAAAATATCTCCCTTTTCCACCAAAAACGAGAAATCAACAATAACAACAATCCCATCTCCCTTCCTCCCTCTCTCCACCCCTACGCCAAATTGGGAAGTCAACCTCCCACCTCACCAAAAAAAAAGAGAGAAGTAACACACAAAACAAGCAAAGAAAGAAAGGTCCACCACCACCACCACCACCACCCACCCACCCTCCCACCCACACATGCAGAGCCGCCCCCCAACCAAAGAGAGAGTGAGAGAGACGTCAATAACACAGCCACCATCAGAAACAAAACAAACCAACCAAACAAACACAAAAAAGGAGGGGGGGAGGGCAGGGCAAAGATCAGCTAGCTAGGAAACTGTGGATGGGTGTTGGTTTCTAACATATCAGATCTTAGGGAGGATTGTTATAGAATATCTTACCTTTATCATTGTCATCAGAGAGTCTGACATTGTAATGTTATGATTTAAGAATTTCTCACCCTTGTCATTATTTACAGTTTCCAGCGTTTCTTTTTGTACAATTTCGGGTTTTTGACGTTTGTTGTTATTATTGAGATTTCCTGTCACGTGATTCGTCCAAACGTAGATTCGAACCCACGGCGCGCAGGTCAATCCTAAACCAACAAGTGGACAGTGGGTTCCCTGTCTCCTCACTTGTCGGTCTTAAACAAACAAGTAAACAGCTCGTAACCTCATCGCCTAATTCACCAGCCTTGAACCACTAAGTAGATAACTGAGTTCACCATCTCATCATTTATCAGTCCTAAGCCAGCAAGTAGACAACGGTTTCTGATCATCTAATTGACCGGCTTTAAGCCAACGAGTAGACAACTGGGTTCCTGATCATCTAATTGACCGGTTCTAAGCCAACGAGTAGACAACTGAGTTCCTGATCATCTAATTGACCGGCTCTTTACCAACAAGTAGACAACTGGGTTCCTGATCATCTAATTGACCGGTTCTAAGACAACGAGTAGACAACTGGGTTCCTGATCATCTAATTGACCGGTTCTTAGACAACGAGTAGACAACTGAGTTCCTGATCATCTAATTGACCGGTTCTAAGCCAACGAGTAGACAACTGAGTTCCTGATCATCTAATTGACCGGCTCTTTACCAACAAGTAGACAACTGGGTTCCTGATCATCTAATTGACCGGTTCTTAGACAACGAGTAGACAACTGGGTTCCTGATCATCTAATTGACCGGTTCTTAGACAACGAGTAGACAACTGGGTTCCTGATCATCTAATTGACCGGCTCCAAGCCAACAAGTAGACAGCTGGGTTCCTGGTCATCTAATTGACCGGATCTAAGCCAACAAGTGGACAACTGGTTTCTAATCTCCTCCTCTACCAGCCCTAAACCAGCAAGAAGACAACTGGGTTCCTCACGTTCACATTTACCAGCCCTAAACCAACAGTTAGACGACTGGGTTCCTCACGTTCACATTTACCAGCCCTAAACCAACAGTTAGACGACTGGGTTCCTCACGTTCACATTTACCAGCCCTAAACCAACAGTTAGACGACTGGGTTCCTCACGTTCACATTTACCAGCCCTAAACCAACAGTTAGACGACTGGGTTCCTCACGTTCACATTTACCAGCCCTAAACCAACAGTTAGACGACTGGGTTCCTCACGTTCACATTTACCAGCCCTAAACCAACAGTTAGACGACTGGGTTCCTCACGTTCACATTTACCAGCCCTAAACCAACAGTTAGACGACTGGGTTCCTCACGTTCACATTTACCAGCCTAAACCAACAGTTAGACGACTGGGTTCCTCACGTTCACATTTACCAGCCCTAAACCAACAGTTAGACGACTGGGTTCCTCACGTTCACATTTACCAGCCCTAAACCAACAGTTAGACGACTGGGTTCCTCACGTTCACATTTACCAGCCCTAAACCAACAGTTAGACGACTGGGTTCCTCACGTTCACATTTACCAGCCCTAAACCAACAGTTAGACGACTGGGTTCCTCATGTACTTATTTCCTATTTACGAGCCGTAAGGAAACTGGTAAACATCTTGGTTCCTCATCTCCTCATTTACCTGCCCCAAACCAACAAATACACAATTCGGTTCCTCAATTACTCATCCCCTAATTTACCAGTCCTGAACCAATAAGTAGACACCTGGGTTCCTCCTCTTATCATTTACCTGCCCTAAATCAGCAAGTATACAACTGGGTTCATCCTCAATAACCAGTTTATAACCAACAAGTAGACAACAGGGTTCATCCTCATTCACAGGTTTTAAACCAACAAGTAGGCAACAGGGTTCATCCTCAATAACCAGTTTATAACCAACAAGTAGACAACTGGGTTCATCCTCAAAAACCACTTTTAAACCAACAAGTAGACAACTGGGTTCATCCTTATTCACCAGCTCTAAACCAACAAGTAGACAACTGGGTTCATCCTTATTCACCAGCTCTAAACCAAAAAGTAGACAACTGGGTTCATCCTCAAAAACCACTTTTAAACCAACAAGTAGACAACTGGGTTCATCCTTATTCACCAGCTCTAAACCAAAAAGTAGACAACTGGGTTCATCCTTATTCACCAGCTCTAAACCAGCAAGTAGACAACTGGGTTCATCCTCAAAAACCACTTTTAAACCAACAAGTAGACAACTGGGTTCATCCTTATTCACCAGCTCTAAACCAACAAGCAGACAACTGGGTTCATCCTTATTCACCAGCTCTAAACCAACAAGTAGACAACTGGGTTCATCCTTATTCACCAGCTCTAAACCAACAAGCAGACAACTGGGTTCATCCTTATTCACCAGCTCTAAACCAACAAGTAGACAACTGGGTTCATCCTTATTCACCAGCTCTAAACCAGCAAGAAGACAACTGGGTTCATCCTTATTCACCAGCTCTAAACCAGCAAGCAGACAACTGGGTTCATCCGTATTCACCAGCTCTAAACCAGCAAGAAGACAACTGGGTTCATCCGTATTCACCAGCTCTAAACCAGCAAGCAGACAACTGGGTTCATCCGTATTCACCAGCTCTAAACCAGCAAGTAGACAACTGGGTTCATCCTCAAAAACCACTTTTAAACCAACAAGTAGACAACTGGGTTCATCCTTATTCACCAGCTCTAAACCAGCAAGTAGACAACTAGGTTCATCCTTATTCACCAGCTCTAAACCAGCAAGTAGACAACTGGGTTCATGCTTATTCACCAGCTCTAAACCAGCAAGAAGACAACTGGGTTCATCCTTATTCACCAGCTCTAAACCAGCAAGAAGACAACTGGGTTCATCCTTATTCACCAGCTCTAAACCAGCAAGTAGACAACTGGGTTCATCCTTATTCACCAGCTCTAAACCAGCAAGTAGACAACTGGGTTCATCCTTATTCACCAGCTCTAAACCAGCAAGTAGACAACTGGGTTCATCCTTATTCACCAGCTCTAAACCAGCAAGCAGACAACTGGGTTCATCCTTATTCACCAGCTCTAAACCAGCAAGCAGACAACTGGGTTCATCCTTATTCACCAGCTGTAAACCAGCAAGCAGACAACTGGGTTCATCCTTATTCACCAGCTCTAAACCAGCAAGCAGACAACTCGGTTCATCCTTATTCACCAGCTCTAAACCAGCAAGTAGACAACTGGGTTCATCCTTATTCACCAGCTCTAAACCAGCAAGCAGACAACTGGGTTCATCCTTATTCACCAGCTCTAAACCAGCAAGTAGACAACTGGGTTCATCCTTATTCACCAGCTCTAAACCAACAAGTAGACAACTGGGTTCATCCTTATTCACCAGCTCTAAACCAGCAAGTAGACAACGGAGTTCATCCTTAGTCATCAGCTCTAAACCAGCAAGCAGACAACTGGGTTCATCCTTATTCACCAGCTCTAAACCAGCAAGTAGACAACTGAGTAGCTAATGTCTTCATTCGCTGCCTCTGAACCAACAAGCAGACACGCCAATCCCTCAGTTTAATGCAGCGGAGAGTATATGTCACACTAGGGGTAAATTTACTAACACCTGACTTAATTTACTCACACTTAATCGATGATTGACGACAAATGTCAACTAGGCTTCTAGCAACAACTTCTCTACCCCCCTACCCCCCCCCCCTCCATTCCTGCTCAGTCTACAGACAATGTCCTTAAGCAGTGTAATGTGGGATGTTCAGAGATATGATGTGTGCGTGCGTGCGTGCGTGTGTGCGTGCGTGCGTGCATGGTGTGTGTGTGTGTGTGTGGTGTGTGTGTGTGTGTGTGTGTGTGTGTGTGTGTGTGCGCGCGCGCGCGCAAACGCACGCGTGCGCTTTGGTGGTATGCCACCAAAAATGTCAGGACTGTGACCAAACACGACAAACCCGAGTGTGTCATATGTTAGTCGATATGTATACTTGACGTCTCCAGCTTGGTAACTGTTGGCTTTTCATAAATATGTTCGTGGTGGTGTTAGTGGGTGGAGGAGATTTAGTGGTCAGCTTGAGCACGACCCACGAACATGTGCGTTTGTGTGGAGTAGAGAGGTGGTGGTGCTGTAGGTCTGAATGCGTGTTTGCACAGGTGGCGCGTGCGACGTGCTGTGTTGGAGTGGGGTAAGGACTTGGTGATTTGTCTGTGCTGATTGGCTGACTAGTGTGTTTTCTTGTTCCTTAACAAATCTGTTTAACTATATACTTAATATATATCCATTCATTCTTTTGTTCTCTATGATGATGATGATGATGATGATGATGATGATGCATCATCATCATCATCATCATCATCATCATCATCATCATCATCATTGTCGTCGTTGTCATTCTTGTTGTTGTTGTTGTTGTTGTTGTTCTTCTTCTTCTTCTTCTTCTTCTTCTTCTTCTTCCCTTCATCATCATCATCATCATCATCATCATCATCATCATCATCATCATCATCATCATTGTATCATTGGACGTTGACTGACTTATGCATATACGCGCACATACACACACATAGATGTGCACTAGCTCACGTACACACGCACATGTTTTGTTCTAGACTGACTGTTGATGGCAAGAATGGTCGAGTCACGTTCCAGTCTGATTTATACAGGCCAATTGGTCCGACTCATCATATTCCAGTCTATCTGTCAATGAGTCCTGATAGACATCTATAATAATATATCATGGCAGAGATAAGATCTGGACTGTTAGTTTTATTAGTGCAATGTTATCATAACAAACGACATCCTGATAGAGATCTCATAATGTCCTTTGTTAAGAAGTGCCGCAGACAACCCTACATGATCATACATGGCAGTTCATACTCTTAAGATATTTTAGGCAACAGTCCTTGTACACTGTGTCAGTGCTCATATTATCTACAACTGATCACGTTACAGAGCTGTTACAATTTATGTGTATGAAGCCTTCAAAATCAGGAAGGTGTGTGTGTGTGTGTGTGTGAGTGTGTGTGTGCGTGCTTGTGTGTATACATGTGTGTGCATGTATGTGCTCGCGCGCGCGCGCGCGCGCGCGCGTGTGTGTGTGTGTGTGTGTACATGTAAGGGGGGATCGGGTAGGTTAGAGAAGGGTGTGCATTGGTGTTTTTTTTAATGGCAGGATTAAGCTGTTTTTAGGGCCGATCGTTTATGGATATAGGAGAGTTATTTCGAGGAAAGATAGAAGTTGTCAAGTTATTTTGCGCTGTCCACAGCTTGAACCTTTCTTCATTGATTTTCATTCACTTTTTGGAAGTTGACTTACAGGATAGTTCCTAGTTACAATTGTATTCTCGTGTATTCTCAATAAATGAAAAAAAAAAAGATGAGCAAGAACAAAAACAACAACAAACAACACCACCACCAACAACAACAACAATAGGATAAAGTGTCGGATGGCCATGGCTATGCGTGCCTTATCTTTCAGTGGCATCCCTGTTCTTTTTTCTTTTCTTGTTTTTTAGTTTATAAGGATTCCGGATTTACCGGCCTTGCTATTCTTGTACACTGCACATATCTCGGATATCAGAGGACTTTTTGGAACACTTTTTTTTTTTTTTTTTTTTTGCTGTCCCAACCTCTGCGCCACCTCAGAGGCAGTGCACCCACGCCGCTCATTCCGACACCCCGTCCACAGCCACAGACCGGTCAGCCCCGCCGCAGCCCCGGCACCGGCAATCCACAGGGAGCATTCAATGTCAAGTCGTCAAGAGGCAACCCACCGGAGGAGACACTGCACTGCTGCCGAGTCACTTCGGTGGTGTTCAGTGGCGCCTGTTCTGATCTAACATACGCAGGACACCACCTACTAAGCCCCTACTGACGACAATAATTGCTTAGTCGCGGAGCCGGCGTGAGTGAGCTCTCCCTCCGACGGCGCCACCACGTCCGTCCAACGACAGCCCCAATGGACTCGCCGATACCGGTGACCCCGACAGAACCAAACGAAGACCACAGACGTGGAGAGGACATCGAAACTGAGGTCACCATGAGAGCAGGGCATGAAGGGCCACAGAACTGGAGACATTTTTTATGCTGATCGATGAGAATGAGGATGATTAAGATGATGCTACAGATTTCCATTTCGGTCTGAGACTGCATGACAGGGCTGTACTCTACGCTTCCTTTCATAATATATCCCGGCGTCAACCAGGCCCGAGAGATACAGGCACCTGCAGTGTTGGTCAGGAAATTTGAGCAACACTCTCAGAAACGCATCCATTAAGTGGGTAAAACTCGACTGTGTGGTCCCAGTCTTCCCAACTGAGTCCGCAGCAAACTCAACTCTGGGTAGGAGCCGGTCAGGGCAGAAAAACCCACATGACTCTGATGGGATTCGAACCCACGACCTCCCAGTCGGGAGTCCGCGATGCTAACCACTTCGCCACGGCGGCTGGTTTTTGGAACACTTTGTACTCGCTGAGCAAACCACATGGACATGTGTCAGAGCTGGGCTGTAAGCCTTGTATGAGAGAGCAGCGTATGACAACATCACTTCTGCTTTTTTCTTCTTCTTCATAATCATCGTCCTAATCATCGTCATCATCACGATCATTTACATCTTTTCCTTCTCCTCCTTCACTTCCTCCTCCTCTTCCTTCTTTTTCTTCCTCCACCTCGTCTACTTCTTTTCTCACCCTCACCTAACTCTCCTTCTTCTTTGGAAACTCTGAGCAGGAAATGGTGTTGACCTGACTACACACTAATCTGACCAGTTTGACATTCTAGGGTGTTTACGTTTTTCGTTTCAAGGAAGGCTTTCGGGGAACGTTCGGGCACACAGGAAAGAACGGTAGGGGCGAAGGGAAATTCAGATCTTGTAAATGCATTCACCCTGGACATATCTAGGCCTGTAGCTAATTGTGTTTCATATTCATTAAACATCATATTTCGTTATTTCGTTTGCTTTTACACAGTTACGAATTCTTTTTTCGTTTTCGTCTTCCTTCCTCCTCCCTCTTCTTTCTTTCTTTCTTCCTTCCTTTCTTTTCTTCTTTTTTTTTCTCTGTCTGTCTGTCTGTCTCTCATTCCTTCTTTCTCTCATTTTCTTTTTTCTTTGTTGCAACAAAGAGAATGAATTTGTCAGTACACCAAACATTAGCACATTAATTGACCCCGACGCTCTGTATCAACCGCTAAAATACTGAAGTTCACATGGGAATGTCCATCGGTAAAATAACATACAGATTTGCAGGGTGAAGGAGAGTTGATAAATGAAAAAGAAGTGGGAAAAATGGGGGGATGGAGAACCCACAAAAATAGAAAATGAAAGAACTGGAAAAAAGATGTGAGAAAAAAAGGTTGAAGGACCCCCCCCCCCCCCCTAAAAAAAAGTCACGTGCAAGATCTGCCCGTCTTCACATTGTGTGTGTGTGTGTGTGTGTGTGTGTGTGTGTGTGTGTGTGTGTGTGTGTGTGTGTGTGGCCCGCGCGCGCGCGCGCAAGTGCGTTCGTGCATGTGTGTGTGTGTGTGTGTGTGTGTGTGTGTGTGTGTGTGTGTGTGTGTGTGTGTGTGTGTGTGAAGTCAAGTCAAGTCAAGTCAAAATTATCTTTATTGAGGGTTAAAGAATAAGCTTTTCAGCTTTTTTTTTACATCCTGCCTTCATAAACAAGAAGGAAACTAATATAACACATAACCACAAGCTCAAAAAACATTTTAAATTAAAAGCACACACTTTCTATCTTTCAAATGTATAACTCTCATATCAAATATGAAACAATAATGAAACTATTGTTGGAACCTCAAGTTCAAGCAGAGAGAGAGAGAGAGAGAGAGAGAGAGAGAGAGAGAGAGAGAGAGAGAGAGAGAGAGAGAGAGAGAGAGAGAGAGAGAAGGGGATCGTATTGATGGAAATGACTGTAATTGATGCGCAGTTTCAATCAGATGCATTTTTAGTGCCTTTTTGAATGTCTGTTTTGAGGGACATGATTTTATGGAGGAAGACAAATTATTCCATGCGATCCCTCCAGAATACAGAAAACGTGATTTATAAAGATTACATCGAGGTCTGGGTAGAGACAATCTATGTGCATGTCTGTAACTATTGACGACAAAGCTTTCAATGATTTTCTTCGGGGCTGATCCATTCATTACATTGTACATGCACAAGCATTTGTTGAAGTAGAGTCTGTCTTTAAATGGAAGAATATTCAAAGTTTTGTAATCACTCTTTGTCAGTGTATTGGATTTCAGCTGAAGTAATTCAATAGCCCTTTTATGCAGACGGTTTACTAGTTTCAGATTAGTTTCACTGGCATTATCCCATAACGTGGATGCATAACTGATAAGAGAAAGGATGTGCGCATAAAAGAATATCTTTCTCCGTGTGTGTGTGTGTGTGTGTGTGTGTGTGTGTGTGTGTGTGTGTGTGTGTGTGTGCGCGCGCAGATGTCTGACTTGCGCATCACCCAAACGCTCTCTCTCTCTCTCTCTCTCTCTCTCTCTCTCTCTCTCTCTCTCTCTCTCTCTCTCTCTCTCTCTCTCTCTCCAAAGCAGGGTACAAATATGTGACTAACACATCTTTTGCAATATTCGAGGAGGATAGTTTTCTTGCTTATCTCTTCCTCTTCCCATTATCCGACATTTATTTATACTAATCCAGAAGTTACTCTAGAGCACTTGCTACAAATATGCTCCATACAAAACACGTAGAGTGAAACGTACTCCTCAACCTACTGGATGACTGAGGAAACACAAACCACAATATTCCATCGTGAGTATCTTTTTGAGTAGAAGGGAAATCAGATAATTTTTTTAAGTGAAATGAAATTTTTTAAAGTGAAATAAAATAATATACTCAAACGTGCTTCACGAAAGAAACATTACCAGGAGCTTGTTTCTTCCCAATAAAACAGAGTCAATATGGAAAGCTATAACTGAACTTAACAATAGAACATCCAAATCTAAGACGTATCTGCAAATGAACTTTCGAATAAAACATTTGCAACAAATGTAGTAGATCACTGTCATATGGGTATTGATACAAATAAATGTTGTGGTGCATTGTTTGTTGATTTTTCATGTCGCAGACGACAACTAATTATGGAGAATAGTATCATTGGGTGGCCTAACAGAAAATGTGTTTCTACTGATTCATCATTCATAGACAATCATCAATAGTTTGTCTGTCTTAATTCTTCAACATTAAATGTATTATTTGTCAGATATGGAATATCCCAGGCCTAAGTTTTAGGTCCTCTCCTCTTTTGTATCTATGTAAACGATCTTTCTCTCCCACTTCATATTGAAGAATCTTATGAACGTTTTTGAGATGACGCCACGATTCATGTAAGCTGCTCTTACCTTAATTCTGCATATGCATCATTACAATTCGGGAGTAAAGGGCGCTTGAGGTTACAGCCAACAAAAGAAGAATGGGAGTCTGAATGAAGAAGTCTTTATGTTTTGTGTCAGAGACCATTTCAACTATTGCCAGAACCAACCGTGTGAGCTCAGCAGTGTAGACTGAGCTGTCTGAGAGAATGCGTTTTGAACATTTCTTAGGCTAAAGGAGACATTGAGAAATAAGTACTACAAACAAGTCACTCAAATTTGGAACCATCTGTTAACATTGTTGTGAAGAAAGAAATTTCGAGCACCAACTTCCGCGAACAGTTTTTGTACACCATTTACCTGGTGGAGTCTGTGTAATAACAGACAATATCAAAGCGGATCTACGGTTTGCAGGAAATCCATTCCATGGTGAGTTATCTGGAATATGTGGATGAATCACACACGTCTCCAAGGTCTATGTCTGCACTGTTCAGATGGAGAAAAATATGAATTCAAAAGGTGGAATTGACTGAAAAAGAAGCCTTCAAAACAGGCAAGAATGGGATGTCTTTTTAGGGGGTGGGTGGGTGAGGAGGAGGGGTATTCAGCAAGTTGCAGAACACCCACATCTCCAACAAGAGTTACATACAGCATATAATTAATCGTGTAAGTAAGACATTCTTTCGAAGGAATACAATTACAGAAGAATTATTACTTGAAGTCATTCAGAGGTAAACAACTTTCTTTTCCAGCTGATTTGTGGTCATTCAAATTAAATTAGTGGAGATGCAGGAGATACGCTGCAATGGTTTAAGGGACAAAACCTTAAATACAGCCAAGGATTAAGGTATCAGAGTTGTTTCCCTTCTCACCGGGGGGGGGGGGGGGGGGGGGGGGGGACTACGGATGAGAAAATTAAATCTCCAACTATGGATGAGAAAATTGAAAATTAAATGATTTCATTTTTCACAGAAAACTTCAAAGAGATTACTGTAATTTAGGACGAAAAAATTCACAATATGAGAAGACTGTGACATGTTAACTTCAATAATCAAAGTGGGAGATAATTCTGAATTTTGATTTACGTTAACTTCTAATTCCATAAGAATGCAAAAGAGCAATTTTTTTCTTTATTAAAAATAATTCAAAAAATGCACAAATTGAAAAGTAAAAATCAAAATGTTTATGTTCATGAGCGCATACATTTTTACATAGACACGCGCACGCGCACACGCTCGCTCACACGCACGCACGCACACAACACACACACACACACACACACACACACACACACACACATGCGCACGAAACACACACACACACACACACACACACACACACACACACACACAAAACACACATGCATACGTATGCATGCACACACATATGCACGCGGGCGCACAAACAAACACACACACACACACACACACACACACACGCACGCACGCTCACACTCACAGATAAAGAGAGAAAGAGACAGACATAGAGAGAGAGAGATAGAGGGCCGGTGGGGAGTCATTTCCTATACTACTTTTGCCTTAGAAATAACTCACCAGATATCCCTTGCATAGGATAAAACACAAAAATACTAGCACACGTTCCAGTCATCACAAAATATGCGTATTCAGGTTGTCTTTGCTTGAATGCAGTAAAGCCCAGCCATACAATGCAGTGTGTTGATAAACAGTAATAAGACACATTCCACCGTTTGGATACAATAAATGCAGAGCACCATGGTACGTGGATATACAGTAAAGCAGTACAACACTGAAGGTGGATGCACTAGGAAGGGGTATAGGACAGTGTTTGGATAAACTGTAATCTAGCATTATACAGTGTATGTATATACAGTAATGAAGTAAAACACTGTGTGTGATATACAGTAATGTAGTACAATACAATGTGTGGATGGAACTAAAATCAAGAATGAGCAATCACTTGAATTGTCTGTCAGTCAGTCTGGATTGGAGCATACGTGAAACCATACAACCATACAGACTAGTCCCCACAAAAAAAAAAAAAAAAAAAAAAAAAACTGTATGTTTTCGGGCCAGAGAGGAGAGAAGAGAGAGAGAGAGAGAGAGAGAGAGAGAGAGAGAGAGAGAGCTCTCTGAACGCCCGTCTTGCGTCGAATTCAGCCAGATAAGTGACTGCTCGTTCTTCATTTTCGTTGCCCTGGGTGTTCTTTATCTTGACTGAAGAAGGCCTAGGAGGTCGAAACGCGTTGTGTTTTGTCTTGCGATTCGTTTGTCCATGTTTCTTCTTTTCTTTTAATTTTTTTTTAAAAATTAAAGCTGGAAATGTATGTCCTCTGCACCAGAGTGTCCATTCATGTGCTTCATTTGTTACCAGTGTGTCCATTCAATCAGTGTATTCGTCGATGTGTTCAATGGTGAGATTATATATAGCGCGCATTTGTTTTTAGCCTCTATTCCAATTTAATAATCAATCTGCACCAACATTGAATACAAACTGCTCTGTTACTTCACCAAGCCAGTCTGCACCAACATTGAATATAAACTGCTCTGTTACTTCACCTAGCCAATCTGCACCAACATTGAATATAAACCGCTTTTTTTACTTCACCAAGCCGCCATATAGGCCTACGTTTAATACACCAGACAAGCTTTAATCAGTTTGCTGTCCGTGTTTTTGATTAAAAAGTCATATACAGAATTTCTGTTTTTGATTAGTTATCTTGCTCTTTATTAACCAAACTGCACAAAACAAAAAACGAACATAATATGCGTTTGGGCATAGATTACAGAGTCATGGACGTCACAGTTTTATGTGTCAACCTGATTGTTTCCATTCTGTATGTCCGTAGGATCGGTAGAAAGGCCACATGATATGGATCTTTGGTTTTGGTCATTCATATGGCCATTTAGAGACTTATGCATCCCAAAAGTAAGAACTGGATAGAGGCACAGAGTAAACCACCATGGATACTTTAAGCATTAAGCCATAGGTTCATTAGTGTGCCTGTTGGTTTGTTCCATGAGTAGGCTGCATATAGCACGTACTGTTCCTTGTCTGCCTCAGAGAGATGATGGACTAACACAAAGCATAGTGAACTGGTCTGATACACTCCTTAACTGCAATGCATGCTTCATGTATGAATCTGATTTGTCATCAATATGTCCATCGCTATGTTTGATTGATTAACCCTCTGGCCTGTGTTCGTGCCATTTAGGGACCAGTTTTCACCAAAACTAAGTACATGTACCTTGTTTCTTGAGGTATAAACTTCACAGCTTTACACATCAGACTGGCTATTACTTGGCTCCTGTTCCCATTTAAGGAACAGGCTGCACGAAAATGGAGTAGGAACTGGAATTAAGCATGCTCTGAACAGCTATGTATGTTTTACGCATTTGACTCATTTTTGTCGGTGTGTCTGTTTGCAAGTGTTACGTCTGCTTCTGGTCGGCAGATTAACTTGTGGAGGACGAGTTCTGTTCAATGGTGGAGGCCAACAGATTGGCAACAGCTTGTTTGTCAGTAATCAGACCATCGGCAATCCACCAACAGATTGGTAACAGCTTGTTTGTCAGTAATCAGACCATCGGCAATCCACCAACAGATTGGTAACAGCTTGTTTGTCAGTAATCAGAGCATTGGCAAGTTTCAGGCGATGAATTGATGCGTTGATGTTTTTCCCCTTGATTTTCTTATTAATTTTCCAGCCTTTTGTTCTCATACGTTTTGGATGTCAGCTTGGACCAGATGTATCTCCAAGACTAACCTTTACTTTAAAAGTGTGTCTCAATTTTTTTTTTTTTTTTTTTTGGGGGGGGGCGGGGGGGGGGGGATGGGCTCGAGCTCTTTGATAAACACAACACTGAGTGCGTTTGTATTCGTTTCAAATGTCCTTGCATTCAGAATTAAATTAGGGTGTTTTAGGCATTTGCAGTTTGTGAGAAGATGGACTACTGTCATTTGCACATTTCAGGAGTATGTCTGTCCGGCTTTTGGCAGGGTTAATCTTTTGCACATTTTAAGAGTATGTTTGTCCGGCTTTTGGCAGGGTCCATAATTCGCACGTTTTAAGAGTATATCTGCCCAGCTTTTGGCAAGGCCCATCATTTGCACATTTTAAGAATATGTTTTTCAGGCTTTTGGCAGGGTCCAGACTTTGCAAAACTTTCTCTTCCTTAAGTTCTTTTGGGAGACACTCTGCAAACAGATCCCAGTTAGTTTTTGGATACTTGAGTCGTTCAAGTAAACTGCAACTTTCTTTGTCATTATACTTCCGGACACTGGAATGTGATCACTTCCGTGAATGTCGTCATGAGCACTCCACTCATGGTCCAGGACCAGTAAGGGATCATGTATCGACAAATCTCAACACGGCAGTGTACTTGAATCTAGTTTCCTGCACAACTGTCACAACAGTTTCATGGTCCAGTGAGGGATCTTTGTATCGGCTAAACTTCACACGACAGGGTACCTGAATTTAGCTTCCTGCACAGCAGTCACAACATGTTTCAGATCCTGACAAAGCAGCTGTGCCTCCTCAAAATTAATATAGAGATCCCGGATGTTCCAATGGAAAATTGTCTCTGTCTTAGCAAGGACATGAAGACGGTGGTAAATACGTTCTTTTTTCTTCTTTTTTTTTTCTTTGTATGCTCTTCTCGCCCTGTAGGAGTGTAGAGAGAAAAAAAATTGCTTTCTTAGATCAATTCTTTTTTCTTTTTTGGTGCCAGAAAGGTTTTCCTTCTGACACGTTTTCTCCTGTGGGGATTCCAGGAGTAGACAGAGGCCTATCTACCTTTATGACCTCCACCTACTTACTTTAGTCATGAACGTTTTGAGGGGCTTCGAGGCTTTTAGGGCCTGCAACCCGTTTTCTGTTTGCCACCATCCCAGAGGAGCAAGGCTGGCATGGTTCTCTTTCCCAGCCTGCTTAGCAGCATACTTTTCTGCCTGCGGGAGAGACTTACCTGTGGGAGCTAATCCTCGTTCTGTTATTGTCATTCTAGACAAAGTTAAACAAAGTTCGGAGTTACTACATTCTGAATTAATCATGGTTGGTAACCACAGAGTCGGTAGTCAGGTCGCACACTCACCACAAGAGCCAAGGGTACAATACATAAACAACACTTTATTCTCTCATGCACACATACACATACACACTACTGTTGGGACTTGGTGCCTATCACAGAAGAGGGAGAATAGGCAGAATGTATGGAGAAAAGAAGGATATAGAAGAGAAAAGCACCCTTGTGAAGAACTAACTATCTGTTGTATTAGTAGAGTCTACGGTTCTCAGACGAACCAAGGGAGACAACTCCGAGGGGGAGAGAGAAAAAACATGGCTTCTTCTAGAGGTATTGAATAAACACGTGGTAGACGACAAACCCGTTGTTCGACTGCTGTGAGGTTGAAAGGACCAGTCAGACATCACCACATGGTGGCAGCGGTCTACTAGTCCCTCGCCGACAGTCTCCACTAGTTCTACTACCAGCATCCACCATGCAAGCTGACGAAGCAGGTGAAAACTCCGTTCGCCGCCACGCAAACCTCCCGCTACCACAAGCCTTCGACGGCCACCCCAACAATTGGAAAAAATGGCGCCAGCGCTTCGACCGATACCATGTGGCCTCGGGGCTCGCGCAAAAGCCCAACACAGAACAAGTAAGCGTTTTTCTTTACGCTATGGGGGAATGCGCTGATGACATTCTCGCCACTTTAGAGATAGAGGAGCAGACAGCAACTTACGCACAAATCAAAGACGCAGTTGACGCGTACTTTGGCGCCAGGAAAAACGTAGTTGTAGAAAGGGCAAAATTCAGTAAAAGAATCCAACAATCAGAACCAGTAGATTCCTTCATCCAAGATTTATATCGAATAGCAGAAGGATGCAACTATGGTACACTCAAAGAGGAGCTGATTAGAGACAGGATTGTGGTAGGCGTAGCAGACGACGATTTGTCTGAGCAGCTTCAAACAAAGGCCAACCTTACGCTGCAGGAAGCAGTGCAGTTAAGCAGACAGGCTGAAGCCAGGAAGGAGAGCCAACCCCTCATCAGGGACAGGAGGTCCACCAACCCAAACGTGGACTTTATCAAAAAGAAAGGCACATACCCTGCTCGCCACAAACAACACACCATGGCAAATCAGCCCTCCAAACCGCACAGCCCTCCATCCCACAAGAAGTGTGCGTACTGTGGACGAGGCCCACATCCACGAGACGCGTGCCCTGCCAAATCTGCGACATGCCGTGCCTGCTCTAAGAAGGGCCACTATGCCGCAGTCTGCAGATCTTCATATTACAAACCAAAGAAGAATGCCTACAATTCCATACACCAGGTCAATGACAGCGAAGACGAGGGTGCCTATTTCCTGGGCTCCATTGACCAAGGTTCGGATGAATATTGGACAGCCACCCTCAGGGTCAATGGTCATCCAACGACGTTCAAGTTGGACACTGGGGCTTCCGTCTCTGTCCTGGGAAGCAGTGAACCATGGCTCCAGGGCCAGTCACTCCAGCCGGCAAACCGGATCTGGCGTGGCCCAGGTGGGTCCACTCTGTCTGCACAGGGCACCCTCCAGGTGAAGCTGGGCTACCATGGCAGGGCAATCAGGGAAACAGTCTATGTCCTGGACAACCAACCATGCTCACTCCTCAGCAAACGAGCATGCGTGGAACTAGGCATCGTGAGGCGTGTCGATGCCGTACACGGCGCACCAAACTTCAAAAAAGAGTTTCCAGGACTATTCTCTGGCCTCGGCAAAATGAACACCACCTACAAGATCACGACAAAGAGCGATGCCCGGCCTATGTGCATTTTTACACCAAGAAAGATCGCACACCCCCTCATCCCGAAGGTCAAGTCCGAACTCCAGAACATGGAGAAACAAGGCGTTATATCCCCAGTCACAGAACCGACCAGCTGGTGCTCCGGAATCGTGGTAGTGCCAAAACCAAGTGGCGCTGTCCGCATTTGTGTGGACCTCACCCACTTAAACAAGGCGGTGCAGAGGGAGGTCCACCCAATGTCCTCGGTTGACGAGAGCCTTGCCAAGCTAGGACAGAGCAAGGTCTTCTCCAAGCTCGACGCCAGGAGTGGATTCTGGCAGATCCCGCTATCCCCAGAATCCAGGCTGCTCACAACATTTATTACACCCTTCGGACGGTTCTGCTTCAACCGACTACCATTTGGCATCAGCTCGGCAAGCGAAATTTTCCAACGAGCGATGTCACAGATCCTCCTTGACATCGAAGGAGTCATCTGCCACATGGACGACATCCTTGTACATGCGCCAGACCAAGGAACCCACGACCAGCGTGTCCGGGCTGTACTCCAACGTCTGCAGGAAGCAGGGATCACACTCAATGAGAAGTGTGAGTTCTCCAAAACGTCCATTGAGTTCTTGGGCCACATCATCGACGCCAAAGGCATCCATGCAGATCCAAAGAAAGTAGAGGCCATCATGAAATTTCCAGCGCCCACCAATATCACCGAACTCCAGCGATTCATGGGGATGGCAAACCAGATGGCCAAGTTTCTCCCGAGTCTAGCGGAGAGCAATGCACCCCTACGTCATCTGCTGCGCAAAAACACTGCGTGGGTGTGGGATCAGCCACAGCAGGCAGCCTTCCAACAGACCAAGGAACTGCTGACCTCCCCACCAGTCTTGGCGCACTATGACCCCCAACGGCCGACCATCATCGCAGCTGACGCCTCCTGCTCAGGCATCGGCGCAGTCCTATTGCAAACCCAACAGGATGGATCACGGCGACCAGTCCGCTTCATCTCCCGCTCCCTCAGTGACGCCGAGAAGAACTATGCTGTCATCGAAAAGGAGGCACTCGCGACCACCTGGGCCTGCGAACGGTTCAGCGAGTACGTGCTGGGCCTCAATTTCACGGTGGAGACCGACCACAAGCCACTGGTCCCACTCCTCGGTATGACAGAACTCTACAAGATGCCACCTCGCATCCAGCGCTTCAGGCTGCGCCTCATGAGGTACAACCTGAAGGTTGTTCACGTCCCTGGCAAGAACCAAATCACTGCAGATGCCCTGTCGAGAACGCCAGTCAGCAATCCAGACAACATGGATATTGACCTGGTCGACGACACAACAGTCTTTTCCAGACAAAGCATCGAGATCCTGCCAGCCTCAACCGGAAAGCTGCAGGAAATTCGTGAAGCACAGAAGGAAGACAACGTGCTTCACCAAGTCAGAGAGCACTGCGTCAATGGCTGGCCAGTCTACATGCCTGAGAACAACCTCCTCAAGCAATACTGGCTGAACAGGGAGCACCTCACCATTATCGATGACCTCCTCCTCTTCGATGAGCGTCTGGTCATCCCCACATGCCTGAGGCTGGAAGTCCTAAGCCGTCTCCACGAGGGCCATCTTGGCATTACAAAATGCCGTGCCTTGGCCAGGTCTTCAGTCTGGTGGCCATACATCTCTTCCGAAATAGAGGAGATGATCAACAAGTGTTCCACCTGTGCCATCCATCGTCCGGAGCGGAAGGAGCCCCTTCTTCCCTCAACCTTCCCAGAACGTCCATGGGCACGGCTAGGCATGGACCTGCTTGAACTCAACGGTTCGACCTATTTGGCCATCGCTGACTACTACTCCCGCTGGGTGGAGACGAAACTCATGGTCAAGCAGACAAGTGCAGAGACCATCAACCACATCAAAAGCGTCTTTGCTGTCCATGGAATCCCTGACGTTGTCGTAACAGACAACGGGACCCAGTTCAGCAGCCAGGACTTCGCCAGCTTCGCCGCATCATACGGATTCACTCACGTGACAAGTTCCCCCAAACACCCTCAAGCGAATGGTGAGGCAGAGAGAGCAGTGCAAACGATCAAACAGCTGCTCAAGAAGAGCAAAGACCCCTACCTTGCACTCCTCATGTACAGGGCAACACCCCTCCAAAATGACTTTTCCCTAAGTGAATGCTCATGGGGAGGAAGCTAAAAACGCGGATTCCTGTCTTCCCCAATGCCCTGCATCCCAAGACCCCAAACCATGATACAGTGAGAGTGAAGGAGTCCAGCAACAAAGAAAAACAGCGTACCAATTTCAACCAACGCCACGCTGTAAAGGAGCTGCCTCCACTCAAGACAGGAGATCCAGTCTGGATTTGAGACATCAGACGACCCGGCGAGGTCATCTCAACGTCAAACAGTCCACGCTCCTACATCATCAGGACGCATAAAGGAATGATCCGACGCAACCGGGCAGCCGTCGTCTCAACCCCAGCGACGGAGAGAAACATGCACACATTCTCTCCACAACCTGCGGGACAGCCAACCACACTAAGCTGTTCCACACCTGCGACTGCAACTCCTGCAGAGGCCACCACGCCGGCGGTTACCAGTACCAATACCGGAGGCCCGCTTCGCACCAGATCAGGCAGACAGATCAACAAGCCTGACAAGCTTGACCTGTAGTGTGTGCCCAGACAGATCAGAGAAAGGCCCTTATGGCTCATCTGTCTGGGGAAAAGTGGAGTAGGAAAGGAATGTGAAAAGTGTGTGTGCCCAGACAGATCAGAGAAAGGCCCTTATGGCTCATCTGTCCGGGGAAAAGTGGAGTAGGAAAGGAATGTGAAAAGTGTGTGTGTGCCCAGACAGATCAGAGAAAGGCCCTTATGGCTCATCTGTCCGGGGAAAAGTGGAGTAGGAAAGGAACGTGAAAAGTGTGTGCTCCCAAACAGGTCAGAAGAAGGCCCTCATGGCTCACCTGTTTGGGTGAATGTGAAGTGACAAGATGGAGTTCTTCCTCTTTCGTTTCGAAGAAGAACAGGATCAACTGTCACCATCTCAGTGTAATTTAGTCTAGTCATCCGGGGTAACAGAATGTGAGGATACATGAAACGTGTTTTATTTTGTGCTTGTCTTTGTTTATTATTGCATTTAGTGTATTAGTTCAGTTACAGTCTAGTCACTAGTCAATATGTACGTATATGGACAGTACACCTACGAACACTGTGGGAGACCTGATTATTTACAGCGGACAAAAGGTGAACTTGAAAACAGATCACTAAGGGGAAATCAATTATTCAGCAGATCGCGATGCTCATATGTATTTTAAAGTTATAAATAACTTGGGGGGAGATGTTGTATTAGTAGAGTCTACGGTTCTCAGACGAACCAAGGGAGACAACTCCGAG
This sequence comes from Conus canariensis, assembly GCA_033310375.1. Classification (NCBI taxonomy): domain Eukaryota; kingdom Metazoa; phylum Mollusca; class Gastropoda; order Neogastropoda; family Conidae; genus Conus; species Conus canariensis. The sequence continues at coordinate 38,054,740 of CM065735.1, forward strand.
GGGGAGAGAGAAAAAACATGGCTTCTTCTAGAGGTATTGAATAAACACGTGGTAGACGACAAACCCGTTGTTCGACTGCTGTGAGGTTGAAAGGACCAGTCAGACATCACCACACTATCCTACTGGACAAAAAAAAGTTGGTAATAAACATGGAGTGCCCCAGGGATACCCGCTAAATCCGAAATGCCTATCCCACTATTACTAATCCCCCCAAAAGAAGAAAATAAAGTCAGAAACACGTCTAACACACAAACAGGGCCTATTTCTTAACATAAACAGCTTTTTTTTAATTAAAAAAACAACAAACAAAACAAAACAAAACTATAAACACCAGACGGTTTGCTGCCCTCTGACAGGGTGCACCTAAACGGGGAGGAACAACCCCCACTACACCGTCTCACACCACAGTCACACTGTCTTTCACAAACACTTGTGTCCGCACAGGTATGAGTCTTTAGCTGTACCAAAGAAACACCGTAGCAAGAAGACCCTCCCTCTGAGTCAATGCTCCGTGGACCGGTGGACTGCTCCCTTGTCAGCACGCGTAGCGGCACTACTGCTGTCCCACATAATGGGCAGGGCACCTCTGCTGATCGGGAAGGCAAACTGAAGATCCTAGAGGGACTACAACCACAACAACCCTACACCGGGATCAATAGCGTGTTCCCACATATCTACTATATCAGCGGAGAGGCGTCGCTACCCGTCGTCAGCTTATGAGTAGGAATGTGGTGCAAGTCGCAAGTTCCACATATCTATTTTTAGCTCTTCAAATGTCCCATTGTTATTTCAGTTGGTAGGGTAGTACTTTAATATTCACAAATTCTGTTTAACCCAAGTAAATTCATCGGGTCAGAGAGAAACCAAATCTTATTACAACGCCTTGCATTCCTGACAATACAGAACAAATAAAGCATGGAAAAACGTAAGAACAAGTACCACATATACCGGACCAGACAAAACAACACAAGACGAGACCAGACAAGGAGTGAGCGCAATCCTCATCGCGCGTCTCGACCTACCCGCTGGTCTCCCTTCTTTCCTCGGCCTTTTTTTTCCCTATCGTTTCTCCTCCATCTCAGTCTTCCACCGTCATTCTCGTTCCTCCCTGTCGAGTCTTTCCTTCTGGTCCATCTTCTGCATGAAATATGGCAGTGGCAATGTACTTTGTTTATACAGGCACACAGTTATCATGTGTAAAAAATTTCAAGAGTATGTATGTAGCCATTATTTTAAATTTTTTTTTTTCTAATACTAACCAATTACTGTCTTTTTAAAAATGCTGAGCGACAAACTACAAAGTACTCTGTCATTTGATTGATTTTAGTTCTTTTGCTTAGTAAAGAAACTGTCAAATAGCTATTTTTTACACTCTTCTGGGTTTCTCAAAGGGATTTAAGATGAAAATGGGCCTTTTTTCAACAACAGAGAAAATTTCACTTATATGCCTGTGCAACTACCTCGAGTTTTACAAAATGCAAAAAAAATCTTCTTCATACGGCTACAAAAAGAGCATTACGCTACAGCCTTGAAACTTTGCACTCACCCTGTTCAGTCACACAACAATCATGTGTCCAAATTTCAAGTATTTTTGTTGTGGTGTGAATTTTTGGAATGATTTTTTGAAAAATGTGTACAAACACCCGGTATTCAGAGGAATGCTGCATTTCATACTGGCCAGTAGGGAGGGAGTTAAGCTCTGACTCTGTCGCCGTGTTAATATTCAGAGCCACTTTTAACTTGAACACCTGACTCGACGTTTTTTTTTTTTTAATGTTTGACTTACACTGTGTATTTCTGGTACCCAACTACGAAACACCACTTCCCAATTTTAACTACTAGGGTTGGCACGGTGTATAACTAATTTATTGTTGGGTTTCAGTTAGTGCCTTGTGCTGAGCATTAATACAATTACTACGAACTAGGACTAGCACTAAGTGCACATGCACAACTAAGCTACTGGCTATCCCACTCCTGATACTAATGAAGTGTTTTCCCTACACTTTAAAAGGATACCTGTTGTGTCATCTAACCTTACTTAGTGCTAAGACTTTTACCGAGTGACTTTTATCAATACTCATGCACACGAACACTCATACACACGCAGTGTAACTCACCTTGCTGGTACTGGAAAGGTGTGTGGATGTTGTCAGCCTGTAGACCTCGTCCGGAAAGGCTCTAAGTACCAGCCATGTCGGAGGGTCAGCAGGTGGGAAGACTGGAAAAGGCGGTGATGGTTGTGGCCACATCCGGCTGGTCTGTAGGTGGGAAGAATACCCAGCGCTGGAGCTAGCTGCTAGCCCACGCTCAGGGTAACTGTAGAAGCGGGAGGCCTCTTGTCACTGGTTCAGGAGCAGTTACATGGAAGCCAGGCGTCCGCAATGGTGAAGTGTAGAAGCCAGTTGTCCTGATGTGGTACAGCTGTTCAACGTGTTGGGACCGGTGACCAGCAAGCCCTGCAGAAGGATCTCGACTGCCTCACAGAGTGGGAGCAGAGATGGCTCATAAGTTTCCATCCAGAGAAATGCCAGACACTGCGAGTGAGCCGGAAGAGAAACCCTCTACCTTCAAACTACAATCTCTGTGGCCACACACTTGACACAGTCAGCAAGTCCAAATACCTTAGTGTCACCATCACCTCTGACCCCAGCTGGAGCCCCCACATCTCCAGTGTCTCCAGCTGTGCCAACAAGACTCTTGGCCGACTGATACGGAACCTGAAGGTAGGATCCCAGCGCATCAAGCAGCAAGCCTACCTATCACAAGTCCGCCCAACCCTTGAATATGCCAGCTCTGTGTGGGACCCCTACACAGAGAAGGACATCAAGAAGCTAGAAAGGATCCAACGTCGAGCCGCTCGCTGGGTCACCCATCGACACCGGAAGACCTCCAGAGTACAAGACATACTGGAGATCCTTCAGTGCCCCCCCCCCCCCCCCCCCCTCACAGAATGAAGGAGAAAAGCACGACTAGCCAACTTCTATAAATACCACAACGGAAGCCTCATCATCCTGGACTTCAAAATGGCTACAGTCCAGCAGAACTGATGATGAGCCGAAAACTCAGAAACTGTGTGCCTACAATGCCCAGTCAACACATTCCCTTCAAACCAGAAGTTGAAAAATTCAAGAGGAAGGATGAACACTTCAGGAACCAGCAGAAACACAATCAAGATTTGTGGCATAGAGCAAAAGAAGCCCCACAACTTTCAAATGGACAACCTGTGTGGGTGAAGACTCCAACAACCAAAGAAGCGGTGGTGGTCAAAAATGCTACACCTTGGTCTGTTGTTGTTCAGACTGAACAAGGTCCTCAGCGCAGAAACTGCACTCAACTTCGTCGAAGAAGTTGGAACAAGAAAGCAATGCAGCTTGCAACGCCGAGAGTGACTACAATACTTCCAAAGCAAAACCTGGAGACTTGCGTTGAAACAAGCAATGAAGAGCTTGCTGAAGAAAGGACTACCCCACAACTCCATCAACCAGAGAAGAGGCCTGACAACCCGCCCCTGGAACTGAATAGTCAAAAGACATTGTACACAAAGTCAGGACGAAAAGTGAAAATGCCCCAAAGACTTGATCTGTGAAGAAGCTACACTTCACTTACCTGACAGTTGACAGTTGATGTTGAATTGAGTTCAATTGTTGAAGTTTAGATATAGTTGATATTTGAATTTCAAAGACGCTTAAGTGTTTCTGCAGCACGTGTTTTAGAATAAGGCTCTAGAATTCGCCAGACTTTAAATAGAAACACAAGCAATGTTTGTTGATGTTTTAAAGTAAAGTCAAATCTAATGCATGTCTTCTGCTAAGAAAGGGAAATGTAGAGTTATGTCCCTTACTGACGCATGCGCGCAGTTGCTTGGTTACTGATGGACGAAGTAAACAACCGTGATGAACTGGTGAACCTCTTGAGTCTTCTCTGTACGCTTACGGTCATTATAATCAACGCGTCCCACAAACCCTCTCAGAATGCCTCTGCACCCAAAGGAACCCGACGGTCCCATCCGGCAACCTACCACCTTCCCAATTGCAGGACTCTATGCAGACAGAAGTCTTTCTTTCCCAGGACCATACCCGACTGGAACAGCCTTCCTGCTGAGACTGCCCTCAGCCCCACCCTGGAGGGCTTCAAATCCCGAATCTGATCCCACACTCCTTTTCCCTGTCCCCATCCCCCCCTCCCCCTCCCCTCCCCCCAGCAAACTCCACCTCAAACGACTTCAAACTATACGCAAGCGAGGCGCACTTCCGGTTCCGACTACGAACCGAGTGCCTATGCGCACTGTACTCTTGCGACACTACATCTCGATCGATTTTGTGAACATAAGTAGACCCGATTACTGAGATGCAGAGCAAAAACTAATGCGTCTTTAAAACAATAGAATGGTCAAATATGATTGCAGTCACAACAAATAAGGAAGCACTTCCCTTCCAAATTCGAAACTGTGTTCGTTGTTTGCGGATGACAGCCCTGTAAGATCAATGTCAAGGTCGTGTGCCCCAGCATGGCGATTCGAAAGAGGCTGGAAACAGTGTTTGACCTTTGTTAAAAGACATCGTTGCTAACCTCACTCGTCAACGAAAACGGTGACACTTTACTCTACAAATCGTTTTGAATGCTCTCAAAGATAATAATATCATGTGATTTTGTCAACGGATTCAGTGAAAATGTGATGAGATCAGGCGCCGAAACAGTAATCATTTTGCAAACTATTTTATACTTGCCATAAGTACTGAATACAGGGAAATATCCCCAATATGCCTAGTAATTCTTTCACTGCCTGTGCTTGAACTTGCCAGTCAGTTTACCTTATCTGCAGCCATCGTTAAGAAGGTTGATGGAGTTCTAGAGGCATCCGATTCGTTTCTGAATGAAAATGGTTTAAAAAGCAAGACAAAAGTGAAGAAGACGGGAGTTAGCAAGATTTCAACTGTTTATGATTATCAGGATGGCTTTCAAAACATGACATTTTTCGTATTAGTTTCAGTTTCACAGTCTGGAACAATACAATTGAAGATGACATAAGCTGGCTATAGTTTTCAACATAAGAATCCTGTTCTTACAGTGTTATCACTAGACATCAAAATGTTCAAGCAGCTTGCAGAACTTCAAAGACATTTACCAAACCATCTATCGCAACTGACGCAACTGCCCCGCCATGTCAAATTAACAGCATTAAGCATATCCATTGGATTAGGGTTGATGAGTTTATTAGCAGCATTTTTTCGACGTCGAAGACGCAGGGCACAACAGATCCAGAAGAAGCTTCAGGCAAAACAATTGCACCGACAGCATCAGTTGAACCAGCGTCTTCATCAACGATTGACTGCAGTGCATAATTCATCAGTTGCCAGCAGTCATGCCAACACACCGAATGGAGGTGAAATAGTGAAGTATAATTAATTAGTGTAATTAATTTGCCTTCATAGTCATTTTGTCACATCTAGTGCTAGAATAGTCCTGGTAAGCATTTAAATAATTAACTTGTCTTCATCAACGATTGACTGCAGTGCATAATTCATCAGTTGCCAGCAGTCATGCCAACACACCCAATGGAGGTGAAATAGTGAAGTATAATTAATTAGTGTAATTAATTTGCTTTCATAGTCATTTTGTCACATCTAGTGCTAGAATAGTCCTGGTAAGCATTTAAATAATTAACTTGTTTGAATAGCTAACTGACTTTATAGATGATGTACAAAGAATTCATGAGATACATTTTTGTGAGTTTCTCCATGTCTCACCTTCTGTCCCTGTCTGTCTTTCTCATTGTCTCTGTCTCTAGTCTCTCTCCTCTGTGTCTGTGTTTCTGTCACTGTCTGTCTGTCTCTTTCTGTCTGTCTCTGTCTCAGTCTCTCTCTGCTACTTGCTGTTTCTGTGTCTGTGTCCGCCTTTGTCTTTGTCTGTCTGCTGGTTTGTCTGCCTGTCTATCTCTTAACTTTCTCTGTCTTGTCTGTCTCCCTCACTGAGCCTGTCTCTTTCCAGAACCCCTCCTCTCTCTCCCCCCTCTCCCTACATACACAAATCACCTGTCATCTGTGTCACAGTTCCTGCAGACATTTCAGGCTTGGCATGACAACCAATAAATCACACGCAAAGTCATGGGAACATGCTTTAGTAATAATTCAAACAGAATACAATTTAGAAATCTGAAGTCAGAAGATTATCAAGTAATTCACAGAAGATCAAGACTGTCTTGAATTACAAACAGTTGAGAAAGCATGTTTGGGATGCCACTTTTCAGGCTTAATCTGACCTTCAGGGGAAAAAAATCTGAACATTATCTTTCAAGTTTCAGGCCCAGAGAAAGTTTGTTATGGTTAGTTCAGGCCTGGGAAAATATTGTTTCTGCTTTTCTGGCTTTACAAGTGCCACTTTTCAGTCTAAAAAAAAATTCTTTGACTGGAGTCACCAAAAGTTGGCATGTTGGCTTTATGATTCTTTGGAGGTTCCAGTTTTTCTTGGCTTTACAATGATTTCCTCATGTAAACAGAAGAGAACTTTTGAATTGGTGTGTCTAATATCCTGCTCGTGGCCCTAGCTGGCTCATGTGTGTTGCTGCCAAAGTGTCATGTGGAAGTGGGATTGACGAACTTCTATCTCTCACTTGATCATGTGGAACAGTAAGAGTCAACAGATCATGCCTGTGCACGGCATCTTAGTTCATTCCAAGATGTGAATGATCAGCTTTTGATTGTCTTAGAATCATAACAAGTGACATGACTTGTCTAGGTGCTGAGGAAGAATAGAGTGCATTCTTTTGCATTACTGCAAATCCAGCTCCCTGCATGCTGCATTCATTGTACTATTCAGCCAAGCCATAAGAAAAATGCTACTGAAGGCAAAACAGAAATGGGCGGAATCACAAATAGGTCAAATGACTATGACCAAGATTATCCAAACAAATTATGATATAGATCTTCAACCATAGGTAAACGATCTCTCTCTCTCTCTCTCTCTCTCTCTCTGTCTCTGTCTCTCACACACACACAACACACACACACACACACACACACACACACACACACACACACACACACAGAAACAGACACACACGTATTTATTGACTGACAGGTAATGTCATTAACAATACAGTGAGTGACCTATTATAATAAACACACACACACACACACACACACACACACACACACACGTGCACACACACACACATTAAACACGTTAAAACACAAATGACAAAATGTACTCACACACGCATGCACACACAGACACAGACACAGACCGACCAAAAGACAGACAGACAGACACACACACACACACACACACACACACACACACACACACACACACACACACACACACACACACATTATCATGAAAGTATGTACATATCATATATATGCGCGCACACACACATACACCTACAAACACACACACACACTTACATCCACTGTCATCTCACTGTCACACACACACACACACACACACACACACACACACACACACACACACACACACACATGTGCACTCTCATGCTCACATTTTGATATTCTGTACACAGTGTCCAAGAGGTGAAATGTGCAGAGTTAGTCAATGACAAAGTAGTTAAAAAGCTGCATGAGAGCTCTGAGGTTCTTACCTCAATTTGTCCAGTGCATTTGCTTTTTGTCCCATCACTTTAAGCTATCAGGGGTATGTATCCCATGCTGACTAGAATGAAGCTCTGGATGCTTCTTGGCCACAAAGGTTTTCAGAATCGGTTTTTAGGCACAGGGACTGGTGAGAATCAGTTTTTGTCATTTTGTAGGCATGGTGTCTTAGTTCACCTGCCACCTCTAAGTGTTTTAATTGAAAATCTGGTATCTTATGTTAGACTCTCGCTTTATGTGTAACGTTGACAGGCATCCAGATGGACAAACAGAAGATAGTTCCCCATATACTTGTTACATGAAATACCTTCGACTGTGTCATCACGTTATTGTTATCTGGAACTACATGTTTTTCATACAAAAGTATTGACTAGGTCCTCACTGGCTTACATTACAAGTACTTTTCTTTTACACGTTGGCCTCAAACAGTGCCATCAAAAATCTGTTCAGTAAACAAAATACCCTTGAACTCACAAGGCCTTGACCTATAACTAAGTATAAAGCAGTTTGTGTACATGTATACATGTACGTTAGTTTGACACTTCTTCACAATCACAGCAACTTCATGTTGAGGTACAAAACATGTTTTGTACCTGTGCCCCTCTCACTAGTCTCAGTATAAAAGAAAAAAGAAAGTACATCCGTTCCTAGTCTGAACTGGGGGGGGGGGGGGGGGGGGGGGGGGGAGGAGGAGATGTTCCTGAAACGGAAAACAAAACAAGAATTAATCTTCTCATTTATGAATATCTTTAGTTTCAGTGTACAATTTGAATTATTACCCTTTATTTTTTCTCTTTCATATCATCTATTCACAGTATCCTACACGGTGGTTTACTAGGCCTATCATAGGCTAGTTGTGGCTTATATTTAATCTCGTGTTAGTAAATAAAACAAAACAAAAGCAATGGAGGCCGGAATAGCTCAGTGATAGAGCCCCGGACTCGTGATACTGTGGTTGCGGGTTCGAATCTCTGCTGAGCCGTTTTGGTACAGGGGGATTTTTTCCTCAGAGTTAACTTTGGTTCTGACTCTATTTTCCATACATTCCTTTGAATGAGACAATAAACCGAGGTCCCATCACGAACTTTTGGAAGAGAAGGCCAGTTTGGCCATTGGTATGGATGACACTTTACACATAGCATGCACCCTGCATGAGAAACGGAAAGAATGTAGGAAGTAAGGAAATTGAGTGAACGATATTGACTGGATGACATGGGAAATGACTGAATGAAGCGCCTGCTGGCAGCTCTTCAGTCGGCACTTCCCAGGTAGGCAGCCCGTTGTGTAAACGAGTGTGGATTGTAAAGCGTTTAGAGCTTGGTCTCTAGCTTGGTCTCTAGCTATATAAGTATTCATGATAATAATAACAACCTTTTAGCATGAGCCCTCACAATGTCACAGCGTGCGGCACCGCTGACCGGTCTGTTTTCTGACACAGCTGGTCGACCAACTTCCAGATGATAACTAATTGTCTTGTGTTGTTCATTCACTTTAGTCGGTAATGTTAACTGTATGCAAGCTGCATGGTTTCAATGAATAGGTGGGCTAACATGCAAAAGGGTGAACAAGGCTTTAAAATCCTTCTCTTTCCAATAGCCTGCACAAGTAATTAGGTATACATATATGACCAAGAGCTTTGGCACAATTCCTGACATTTAGATTTATCATATTGTTTTTTGTTTTGTTTGACCATTTTATTGTTTTTTGTTTTGATTTTCCATTTTCACAATCTTGTTTTCACATGCATAAAACACCCACTGACACTGATAACATTCATTTGATGGTATATTATATATTAAGCGCTATATAAGAAATCATTATTATTATTATTATTGTATTGCAACATGAATGTTTATCACTTTTGAAGTCATTGTTCTTATTGCATTTAAAGATTTTGTCTTATAAAGTAAAATGGTTATTGATTTGTTAGGTTTCAAAGGCAAATTATGGTACACAAGGAGATATATTGATATACCAACCACAATGTTATTGGCAGATGTGGGCTCACGAAGGAGTGCACCAAGTGCAGGAAGTACAACTGCCTCCATGCTAGAACAGATCCGTCAGCGGTCGCTGTCAGCCTCCATGTCCAGTCTAGGGGGTGCCTCCATCACCTCCACTACATCTACCATCACGCATTCTGGACTGGACACTGCTAACTTGAGTCCATTAGAATTATGCTCTTTAGGTAAAGTAAACGAGAGTAAGAGTGATTTTTATCATATTTTGAACTTACCTAGATGCCATTTCTGGAATACCAGTAGAAGACTCAGTAGAAATACTAGAATTGTTTCAGAATAGGCCACGGGAATGTGAAAATGATGCAGAAACTTGGAAGTGTGCTCTTCATTAAAGGGAAAAAGCCCTACTGAAATAAAAAATTGCTAAGTACATTGACATTAACAGTGACCATGTACAAAGAATGTGACAGGAGAGCAGTTTACATGCAGTGCATACCCTGGCTGATTTAAGTGAGTTTCATTTTTGTTGGGTAGTTCTGAGTGATTTCGCTACGTTGTCTATTTTGTTGTCAGTGAAGATCCTGAGCATTCATGACCCCTTCATTCTTTCTGCATGCTGTATGCTAAAGGGCAGAATGCCTTGTCACAGTGGTAGGCTACAGCATATCTCAAGTTCAGAATTCATAGTTCGTAAGTTAAAGATCTTGTGTGAAACTGAGTTGTACAGGTCTGTTGTACACTCATCCTTAAGTACAACTGTACATTTACGGCTAGCTTTGATCACCTTTGTTAGAGTTCTGTGCATGTGAGTGCAGATAAACTCAGCTCTGCCTTCTTGCTCACTCAACAAAATGGCATCTCCCTGAACTTCAGTGTGTGGTGAGACTCACAATAGATTGAAAAATAGATTAGTTATCCACTAATTGAAAAATAGATTAGTTATCCACTATGTATGTACATTTACCCAATTTCCATTTCTATGATTTGGAAATGTCTGTGGTTACAAAAGAGCAAACAAGTTAAATTTCAATTGTTGTGGACAAAAATGTCCCCCCCCCCCTCCCCCCCTCATCTCAGTAGTGAAAAACATGCATTGAAAAAAAAAGTTATGAATAGTTCAGAAATAAAGCAAATGCCTTGAAACATTGCCATAAGATTTTGTTAGTCTATTCAGTTCTCCATATTAACACAAAAGTTCAAATCTGTAGGTAGTTGCATTCTTTTGTTTGTTTCTTTGTTTTCTTTTGAACCTATGTAAATGTTGATATAAAGAGTATAATGAAGGAAGCGGTCAGATGAGTGAATCCTGGCCACGGTACACTTAAGTCTCTCCTCTGCCCCCCCCCCCCCCCCCCACCCACCCCCACACCCTGCTCTTCAGATCCCAGAGATGAAAAGAAAAAAAGGTAGATTGAAGAAGACATGATCATGATGCCTGATGTGTCAATCACTTTGTCAGTGTGTGTGTGTGTGTGTGAGTGTGTTTGCACGGATATGTAAGGTAACAGTGTGTGCTAGCAGGAAGATCAAAAGAAAAGCAGAAAAAGAAGACAGACCATTTAGAATTAAGCTTAAGAAAGAAGAGCTCAGTTTTGATTTCTTATAGAATAAGATTTCATGGCATTTGAAAGTAGGACCTCTTGCAGTCTGACAATAACTCTAAAACCAGTTGTAAAACCACTGGGCTAATAGTCACCCACTATGACTCAAACAAATCATTTTTTAAGGAATGGAGAGCCTGTCACAAGCCGTGTCTTACTGGGAAGATGCCATCATGAAAATGTCCTATCTGGACGACCAGCCGTTCCCTGCCATTCCTGTGAGTTCCTACATTCTCTCTCTCATTCCATGGTACATGCTTTCAGTGTCTGACTGTGTTTGTCACTTGATGCCAAGGTTAGCTATTGATGGATTCTGATAGGGAATGTGGTACATGTTTAGATGAAATAACAAACAAAAAGGCATGCTTATCATTGTACTTTGTAGTGTCTTGCACATTTTCGTGGAAGATTTATCATGTGAGAAGTATTCGTTTGTGTGTGGTGTGTGCGCACATGTGCTCTGTGTGTGTGTGTGTGTGTGTTTGTGTGTGTGTGTGCGTGTGTTCTGTGTGTGTGAGACAGCCTTATTGACAAAGCATTGTAAAAAAGGAAAAAGATTGTGTGAAAAGAGCGTGGCGGCTATGGCCAGTGACGGTGCTAGATGGTTTCTGTGGTCAGAGCCAGAATTGGCAGATACGTAGAATGTGAAATTTTTATTTGAATCTTGTTGAAAAAAATTGTGAAAATGAAGAAAGTGTTCTTCATGCATGTTTTGTGAAAATATGAACAGTACCATGTACTACTTTGTATTTGACTCACTGTCACCTGTTGAATGTTCAAGTTCGTTTTTTACCAAGTGTACTGAAATGATAACATCAACCTACAAGCATTCCATATGACCCTTCTGCTCCAAATCGCAAGGTTACAAACAAATAAAAGGGGGAAAATTGACCTGAACACTCCAGTAGAAAAGTAAAGGACAGTTCAAGTAGTTTGACATGAAATGGTTTCAGTGAAATGCTCTGTAATGCTGGCAGCAGAAAATTGATACTAATCAGATGTCAGCTATCACATCAGATCTCTAAGCAGTCCAAACAACCTAGAGTCCCCCACCTCCCTCCTACCCCAAAAACTTTGGAATGGACCCCAGCTCCTGGGAACAGGCAGCACTAGACAGAGTTCCTGGCATCAAAGCTTCACAACAAGGGCTGCCACAGCTTTAAGGGCAGCGTGCACAGGATGCCAATAGAAAATGTCTGCAGAGAAAAGAAATATTCGTCAGTAATGATATATCTGCTGTCTTGGAGTGCCTCACTTGTGGGACGCATTTCATTGCCTGCATCGGCTGTTCAGTCACCTGTGGACGCACAGATCCGAAGCAACCCCTTTGTAGGGATGTTAATGGTCAATATCGTGCTAAAGGGATACACATCGTAATCCAAAAATCATGTGGTTTTGTTTGTTTATAAGCCCTCTGGTTACAAACTGAATTAAAAACTAAGTTGAAAGGGACCAGTGTTCAGTGGTTGTAGGATGGATGAAACTTTGATGGAAAAACAAGAAGGGAAACAGTCTTGGACTTTGCAGCTGAAAAGCCAGAGGAAGAAATGTATATCACTGCATGTGCAGTAAGGAAGTATATGCTGTGGAATTTATCAGAAAATAATGTTTAAGATTACAATGAATATATTGTTTGAATGGTGTTTTGACCAAGCGGGTATTAGAATTGAGAAAAAGATTGAGATGTGATTGACTTTTGAGTCAAAATGCAAATAGTAACAAATTCTGTAAATATGATTGACGGGTATTGTTAAACTTAAAGTACATTAAAAGGTTTGTTCGTTTGTTTGAACTTTTCTGTTTGCTTATGAGGATAAAAGTATGCTGTAAATTGTACAGTATCACAATGTGAATACTATGGTGTGCTTCACTTTATGTGTGTGTGTGTGTGTGTGTGTGTGTGTGTGCGCGCACACATTTTAAACAGATATTACTTTGTGACTCTGTGGTGTATGTGTGTGTGTGTGTGTGTGTGTGTGTGTGTAACAAATTTACATAGTTTGCTTGCTTTGTTTGCTGTTAAGCTCTCAAAGCAGGAAAATCTTAAAGCAGAGCTTTTGGACCCCTTTATGCACGAAGAGATTTACCCTGAATTATTTATTGCTGCCTGCAGTTTTTATGCCTGTTGCTTCCTCCAATAGTTATGACTTTAGTCTTCAGGATTCCTGGTGGTCTTTATGAAGAGGATGCACTGCAATTTGATGTATATGTTATTATACATTTTTTTTCTGTTTTTTTTTTTTTTTTAAACTTGTCTAGTGGCAAGTAGACAAAAATAGTTTGAAATTCTATGAAGTGTTCAAGACAAAAGAAAACAATTTATCTTTGTGTGCCATTTTGTCACCAAGTGGCTTAAACTAGCCAGCCTGTATGCTCTAATGCCTTCTGACACGGCCAATCACTTGGCATGACACATTACGATGTTGATGCCGTAAACAGTAATGTTAGGTTCATGAAGGGAAATCTGCGGCTGTTGTAATGATTATCCAATGTCAGCAGAATAACAATTAACTTTTATTTCTCTACAGCAGATGTTTGAAAAATATTACCCATGCCTGTGAGGCAGAAGCAGCTTATGTATTTCCCAGATGAATGCCTGCCAGGGATGGTTGGGCAACATGTATTGCCCAACCATCGATCTTACACAGATGCAGTGTTGTTTGTCAATTTGCAGGATTCAGATACATCAGCTTTACAACATCGGCTGGAGCACCTACTGGATGTGGCATACCGAATGCAGGACAACTATGAGCGTTTGTGTGAACGACATGCAGACCATGTAGCCCTTGGCACAGCGTTGTCTGCCTTTGCTGGTATCGGAGATGAGCTGGATGGGCGGTGGAACTTTGATGAAGACTCAAGCGATCAGGAATCTTTTGTGTCGGCTACAGATGTAAGGATTTCTCATTTGTGTAGGGTCTGCTTTTATTGTTGTTTTCTTTTTTCATGGATGTTTTTGAACTTCAGATTGAAGGTTGTTGGTTTCAGTGTACCCAGGCAGCTGCATTTCAAATGTGCTTCACCTTCTAAACACACTGACAGCTGCTCATTATGATCTTGATGGAATTGATAAGAACAACATGTGGTAAACTAATTTCTCTTTCAGCTTAAAACTGATTACCTCTCCTGACTTAATTCTTTTTTGTAATGAAAAAAAACCCATGTATTTTTCTTGATTTCTCTTGAAAAGTCATTTATTTGTGAGACTTTTGTTGGTGTATACATGTGAAATTTGGTATGACTTGATAATAATGATACTAAAGTTTTTTTTTATTTTTTTTTTTAACCTAAGCCATAATAATGATCATTCACCTTTGTCAAATAACATGAAGAATACCTACAGCTGTCCATGTCATAAACCTAGGGAGGAGAAGGGCAGAGAGGTAGGGGTGGAGATTAGTTTCAGGATATAACATGGATGATGCTCTTGTGGTCCATGATATTTCTGCACAGTGGTTTTTGTATATCACGTGTATAGATTCCTCTTGTTCAGATTAATTAAATACCAGCTGTTGAAAGTGTCAGAAAATTGACAGTGCTGTAAGTGAGAAGCCTTCAAATCCACCTTTTCTTCATACTTACCTGTCCAAACAAATGCCTTATTTCCACTTGACATGGAACATGCTATACAACAGGAATTTCTTAAAAAATTTGAAATGGAGAGCAGGGAACTAACTCGACCTGAATAGAGGTGTGGTCTCCCCTTGCAGACATGTAATCAACTCGGTGCCCTACCATAATTCTTTTCCTTGATGAGAGAATCCTCACTGATGATGGTGATGTGATTTCCACTACCTCAGAATTTGCACTGACGTTGTCAGCGGCGAACAATGCATGATCGTCATTTCAAGTACACTTTTGGATGCTTATTTTGATTCTCCCACCCTCTCAGAAGTTATGAGTTTGTTTCGCTTTTTATTTGGAAGAGAATGGTACTGTGGATACTGATTCATATCCTCGTGCCTCTAAAAAAGTTGGGCAGTATCGAGACATGTTGAATATTTTCCTTTTCCGTTACGCTCACTCCGGTTATCCTTTGGTTAAGGCCATCCACCTTGAACATACCTTGTTCATCAAACGCATTTGAATTTACAATTTGTAGTTTGTTTTGACTAGTGCTCTTGCAAATTCTTGTTTTAATTCGTCTGCCACCATTGTCCTGCTGGTTCGAGTTTAATGCTCCTATTTTGGATATCAATGAATAAAATACCGAAAAGAACTTGTCAAGGTGGTAAAGTCTGCCTGTATGTGAATTGATCCAGATGTGGCAGCTCGTCAGCCCATTATCTCAGACCTGGATTAGGTCAGTTGTTTATTGTCAGAAACAATTGTCAGATATTTAGTTTTACATATCTGTGCTATGACTGTATGAGCTTGATTCGGCATAACAGTTTGGTGGGATTTGACAGTCGTGTTTATGGCCGTTCAAACTGCGGACAGTTACACGGGAACTCACAAGAATAAAGATCCTTTTCTTTTGTTGCCAAGTGGTATGGACTTTGGTTTATGGCAAACCTATACATCTAGGGGATGAACGACTGTCTTTCATTCTCGTTTTATATTATATGCTGTGGAAGGCTATTTTTTGAGTAGCTTTTCCTTTGGGAGTTCCACAGTACTGACCTTGGTCATAACCATGGTAATGTCGATGAGTTTTGTTCTCCTGTTGAATATTTTCTTCTTTTAGCATCCAGTTTTCATGGTCACGATTTTGATTGTACGAATAATGATTCATGCTGATGACAGAAGTTGAGGAAGGAGCATGGAATTTTGGCTTTCGTTGAGACTTCTGTCTTTCGGGAATTCCCCTTCCGGCAATCTTTATAGGACTGTTCTCAATTTCCACACACGTCTTCTGCTCCTTCTGTCTCTCAATAGGAGGCCATCTTGTCTGACACTTGGGTTAACTCCTTGTCTGACACTTGGGTTAACTCCTAAGTTTTTGGGACCTTAAGGATTTCCTTTTGACTCCCATATTGATGACCGTCAGAACTTTGGATCAGTTCCTGACACAGAAACTCATCCAGAACTGCATTCCTTCTGTTATGGTCACTTTTTTTTTTCCAAGAAGGTACCTCAGAGAGAGCACTCGTCTGTGTTTGTCAGTTTCTTAGCCTTCCTTTCCTTGGTTCAAATGAATTTGAAATTAGACCATTGATAGGCCTTAGCATGATGAGACTGGTGTGCCAGGGAATTCGCCTGTCAGCCATGCTTGGTCTGATGTGTTTCTTCCCCTGTTTGAACACGATTGCAGTTGGATGATACGATATTTTGCTAGGGAGATTCACGTATGTATCTTGATCCTGCCATAGAAAGTCTTTTACTCTGGTCCTGGTGAGGAGAAGGCTCTGGCTTCTCTCGCTTATCCATCTGACCAGTCTGGAGATAAACAGTTACAAGACAATCTGAAAAAAAAGAAGGGAAGGAGAAGGCTGACAAGTTCCCTTCACATGGGTCTTCCTGTGGAGGGGTACTTCATGTCAGATGTCAAGGTAGCGTGGCTGCTGGACCCAGGGCAGAGAAGATTCTCTGTTAGGCACAACATCTCCTGCAGTCTACTGTTGGTAGCCCTTGCAATATCCAGACCGTGATCAGTCTGGTCTCTGCAGCAAAGAGCTCATTCCTTTGGTCGCCACCATCTGCTCCCACTCAGTGAGCACAAAGCGATGTCTTGTCTCAGACGACCTCAGAAGTGCACTTTCATTGGCCTCCTTTTTGTCTCAGCCCTTCAGTTTTGGCCTAACCTGAGGTGTGGATGTCAGGTATTCCTAACAACTCCCTCCATTGTCTCACACAAGCTATTCTGCTCTCTTTCTGGAGTGCTATGGTCTTTTTGGAAGATTGGAGCTCGGAGCTCATGAATGTGGAGATGCTGGCTGTAGTACTAGCCATGCGCGATTGGTCTCTAGTCTTGAGAAACAAGACTATCAGAGTGTACTGGGACATTTTAACAGTGATTGCAAATCCAAAGACGGAATGGGGTAATCACTCCAGACCATTGATCGACCTGGCAGTGCCTTTGTTGCTTCTTTGACAGTCGATGGAACTAGTTCTTGTAAGACAAATCCCAGGCAAGCTGAAGGTACTCGAAGACACTCTGTCCAGGAAGGTCAGGTGTTCCCATTAAAGTGGATCTCGGCAAGAGCACTTTACATTCCATATGTTAGTGTCAGGTACCTCATGTAGACCGTTTGTGACCAGACGGAACAATCAGCTCCTGGTCTTTGTTTCACCACAGATCCCCTGGCACTAACTCTCTCGGAACAGAGATGTTTCTGCCCGTCATTACAGGACGAAGATCATGGCTTCTAAAAAAAAGTCAGTCCACTTATGACAGTGTACAACAATAAAGAAATGATTTCCCTTCTGGTGAAGGTCCCAGCCACTCTGTGCTCTCGAAAAGATCCTTAGAAAGCATCCAAGGAGAAATGCCTCTTGACCCTGGTTTCGACTGTGAAATGGTCAAGGAGTTGGATTAACCTTCTGATTTTCCTGCTGGTTAATTGAAAGCTGGCAATCACTCTCTCCTTGAAGAGATCTTTTACTCTAGCTAAGGAAAATAGATAGCACACGGATGCAGCATCCCTCTGTCTCCATGCCATTCTCATATCCGACAGGAACTGTCTGAGCAGAGACGTTTCTGCCCTTCATGCGTGGAAAAGATCATGGCTGGCCAGAGATAGTCCACTTTGAAAGTATACAATAATATATGGAGAATGTTTGCAAATTAGTACTTACAGACTAGTATCTCCTCAGCTGAGTTTGCAGTCAAAGACATTGCTCATTTTACTGAGAACTTGCGAATTTCAGGAGGGAAAGCCAGCATGGTGAGGGCTTCAGATCAGCTATTGCTAAGACTTTCTGACTAATGACCAGAGATATTGATACTAGCCACAATCCCATTCTGTCTGAACTGACCTCCTATGGTGCACTGGGCTTCCCTAGACTGAGCAGGTGCCATAAATGGAGCTTACCCTTAGTCTTGGAGTATCTGGCCTCAGGGCGCTTCAAGCCAATCACTGAATACTCTGTTGGAAACCTGTTTTTTTGATTACCCTGACTTCTGCATGCAGGGTCAGCGAGGTTCATGCCCTTTCCAGGAAGCCATGGTCCCTGAAGTGGCATGATGATGACTCGGTCACTTGTCCATGTGCCCTATGTTTCTAGCCAAACCGCAAAGCCAGAAGAGTGGCCTCTGACAATTACCCTGCCTCTGCTGGCCCCACAGATGTTTGAGGGTGGAGGAAGTTAACTGTCCTATCAGGGCACTGAAGTTTTACCTCCAGAGGACAGAGACAGATTCCCATGACTTGCGCCTTTGACATGGCAGACTAGGAGCTGCTGTAAGACCCCAAAGATAAGCTCTTGGCTTACACAGGTCATCTGCCAGGCATATGTCTTTGGCCAGAAACCTCTTCCCCCCAGAGAAGTTATCAGGGCACATGAAGTTCGGGTTCTCTCTGCCAGTTGCGCCCTCTGGCTGAATATTGTTGTACCTGAAAATATTATATTAGGCAGTTGGTTGGAAATCGATGACCATCTTTGGCAGGTTCTTTCTCAGAGACAAGAGTGAAGACAGGGGGTCTTTGGACTTCCTGGGAGGAGTAATCGTAGCCAGCAGAGCAGCCTTTCCAAAATGAAGATCTGGTTCCCCCATTTCACTATTTAAACAAGATCTAAAACTAAAGAGAGAAACAAGGACTAGTGTTTTAGAAGAGTAAAACCAAATACCCTCCTTTATCAGATTTTGTTGATGTTGAACCTGCCAGTGTACGCTGAGACAACATTTTGAGCCATTTAGGGACTATTGCGGGTAGAGAGACGCTCACTGTTACTTTACCTAAAAGCCATTAATTGAGTGTTGCTGGCGCACTCGACACTCTCCAGCGAGACCTGCATCACTCAGCAAGAAGGCCTTAAGAGTGAATTTTGTCAATGCAGTATCTCCCACACAAGAGCCTGGACACTTGTTTGGGTTAGTCATCTCACTTTTAAAAAGCAAAAAAAAACAAAACAAAACCACGAAAAGCCAAAACAAACAAAAAAGGAGACAATGTACATTTTGAAACATTGTGAGCACTGTGCACTTGGCGCATTGTTATTATCACATCCAGCGGAGAATGGCATTGTGATCATTTTTGTCTTTTTTTTTTTTTGCACATCCATTGAAGAATGGCTCTGTGCTCTTGGAGCATGCTATTGTCATGTCCAAGAGTCATTGAGACTTAAGGCCATTTTGTGGCTTTGGAGCCAAGCTCTGGGATAAGTTGAGGTCTGCCTTATGCACTTTGAGACCGAGTATTAATTTTGTCTCCCAGGTGAGATTAGCCACCATCCTTTTCGATATTCTGGTGTTTATTTGGACAGGTAACTATGAAGAAAAGGAATTTGACTACTAAAAGTAGTTTTATGATATACTTACTTTTTCAAACGCAGACATCTGTTTGGACTGGTATGTATGTCATAAAACTACTTTTAGTAATGAAAGTCCTTTCTTCCAGTTCTAACCAAGCTCTTATTCCATTAATTTTTTTTTTCAGGTTATGTTAAGTTTGTATTGAAAATTGTTTTGTTACATACAACAAACTTTCAGTGGCATAGTCCAATTCTGAATTGTTTTTTTCTTATGTGTATGATGATGTTTTGCATAATTCAGTGTGTCTGAGATGTGTGGTTCTTTTTCAGATGGCCAACTTGGCTGATTTGGAAAGTCACCGAGAAATGTTGCACATGGTTCCTCTGTATGAGACGGGCCTGCTGGAACTCAAGCATGGGTCTGTGCCTTGCAGAACTCTCAGGTCAGTATGGTAGTAGGTTTTGCTCAATGCAAACTGAAGAGGTGTTGTGCAAAGAAAAATTATAATAGAACTTTGTATCTAATGAAAGATTGTTACTTTGTAGTTCATGAAAAGAATTTGGTGAAGAGAACTTTGTATCTAATGAAAGATTGTAACTGAGTAGTTCTTGAAAAGAATTTGGTTAAGGGCAGTCTTAGCAAAGTTGCTTATTGGGGTATAATTTTGTTGCAAGTCAGTGTCTAAACTTCTAGTTGATCTTTGTTTTCAGTTTGGTAAACTGTTCATAGATGTTGCTGGAAACTGGAATGTCAGACCATTTGGCTGAAAGCCTATCCATTTTCAACACTTTCAGGCGTCTGTTCTCAAACATGAATCTGGGTTACTTTGGTTTTGATGACATTCTCCGATTCCTGCGCAAAATTCGTCAATATTCAAAATGCAAGTGTCTAAACAAAAATGAAGAAGTAGGAGTACGGAATGCTGAGAACTGGCCAAGGGAACCCACTATGTTTGCAGGCAGGCTCATGGCATTGCACTGCATGTCAACCAGAATCAAGTGAACCTAATTTCTGTTTTGCACACATCTCTAACTAACCCATATAGGCTGTGCCAATTAGTTGATAAAACTCAGCCAGTTGGCTGACTGGATTGCAACTTTTTTTTTGCCTTTTGAAAACATTTACAGCGATTTGCTGAGGACTGACACCTAAATACATCCTCGAGATTGCTAAGAGAATTTGTGATTTGGAATTCAAGATGCCTTAGCCAGTGGTGTACTTTTCTGTCCAAAGATTAGATGTTAGATGGTCTTTAGACCTGGTTTAAATTTTCCATGTTGAAAAGTCTTGCGTGCATACAACTTTGGAATATAGTTGAATGGGATCATGAGTACTGTCATTTCAGGATTGATAAATTAAATTTTTCTGTGTAATAAATGAATATTTGGAGATGACAGAATCAAGTTCTTCTTTATTTGCCACATGGAAATTCCTTGCACACACAGAAGGCAGTCGTCGCTTCCTTTGATCTCATTGGCTCTGTGTTTTTCTCTGTTCACAGGTTTGGTGTCTAGTCTCAAAGTTTCACCAGTGATAGCATTAAACTGGCAAGTTTGCAGCACTTATACTGTGGTTTGCACACTGCAAAGGATATGTGAAGGAAGTTGAACAATCTTTCTGAATAGCAGGCTGGAAGGTGGCATTTGTGATACAGTGTTCTAGTCAGAGCTGGTTTTGAGCAAAGAATGCTAGTCAGAGCTGGTTTTGAGCAAAGAATGAATGTTGTCCTGTTCTGTGTTGTGAGTTGACACTTTTAAAGCCTCTGCTATTTATCTGTCTACAGTGTTGTCAGACACACAGTCTAGACAATTCTTTGCTTTTTCTTGTCTCTAGTTGCTTTTCAAGGGTACCAAGAACTAATTAGGAGGCATAGCTGGCACCAGTCCCTCATCCATGAACATGAAGATCAAGGGAAATTGTTTCTGTCCTTCTCTTAGAGGTGAGAGGGTTGAGTTTTGCAAGCATTGGGATGCACCCTGATCTCTAGAGCAGCAGTCTGGGATGATGAAATGGGCTACTCTATTCTGCACACGTTTTAGCTTGTCTGTGCTCTTTTACTGCCTGTCCCACACTATTGGCACAATACTCAGTCGTACTCTAGATGTATGATCAATATACATTTGTTACCCAAGAGGGTATCTTGGCCAGTTGATTAGGTCTTTGCAGGAAGTGATTAGTTATCTGTGCAAAGCATGGGACTGCAACAAAGGTGAATAGTGAGAGGCAAGTGACTGATCCTCTCCTGTCTGAATCTTTATTGTGGACTATTCAGAGGTGCTGAAATGAATTCAGATGTAGGTGGCAGTGACTTGCGTGACCAAGATGGAGTGAGCTGGCATCAATTGTTCAGATCAATGTTTGGATCTTTTGGTCAGTCATAAACCTCAACAACACATGAACAGATACACACCCATCAGTGTGCTTTTGATGGTGTGATCTGGCGTAATTTGGAGCAGGAAATTTTTGTAAAACTATTGCCCACTTTCGTTAGCTGCTCTGGCAGTCAGGAAAAGTGATTTTGAAGTTTGATATGTTTTACATGAAAAAGAACTTACACCTGAATCATGAATGGGAGGGTGTTGTGTCACCCTTTGTCATGACTTCAGGAGGAAGCGCCACCTTCTACTTACTTTCTCCTGCCAGCATGACCAATTTTGCTTCCCATCATTTGGCACTGCATTTACCTATAGATGAAATATTTTTGTTGTAGTAAATTAAAGGTTACAAAGCATCTTCTAGTGTAAAATTGAAGATACTTTGATTTTATCACCCCGTTATGCCCTCGTTGTAGATGTGCATGTTCAAGAAATCCTGCGTGCGAGTGAAATGGCATAAGTTGAAAATGGCAGTAAATTTGTCTAAGAAATTGAAGACATGCATGTTCTAGTTTCTTTTTCATTTTTTCCTGTCAGGTCAGAGATGGCTCATTGTCTGTCTGATGTGGAGTTCCTGGCCAAACTGCATGGTGTGCGACTAGCCTTCGAGGTAGTAATGTTTGCTTTCTTCTATCATCCTTACAACTCTGTTTTTTAGTTTGTAGATTTAGATACTGATGGTGTGTTTCCATGTTACTGTTGCTGGTTTTTTGTCAGTCGTTATTCTCTGTACGTATGTTGTGTGTGTGTGTGTGTGTTGATGGGTTTTGTTTTACTGTAAGATCATATACATTGACACAGATAAACAAACATACAGGAACAGATCAATGCAGAGATTGTAACAGATCTGGAATCATTGTCTGATATAATAAGTATGGGCCTTTGTGTCTGCAAATCCCTTGCTCTCTAGTCTTGTCTGTTTGTTTTTCTCATCAGTGAGCTGATATTGTCCACCAGACTCCCCAGTCTGTTTCCTTTAACTGAATGTCGGTGTTCTAAACATAGGCTTGTTAGTTATCACTTGGTGTCTTGGCCATGGTTTGAAAATTAAATACTCCAAAATGACCACAAAGTACAAGCTGTCTGTAATCTAAAAGTTTATTATTGTACTTTTGAAATGTCAAAATGCATTTTTCATGACTGCTGTTTTGCAATTTTTACTTATTAGTTTTTATTAAGTAATGTGACTAAACTCGAAAATTGTAAAAGTGTGAAAGTTGGAAGAATTACACTGTCCATCAGCAAATGTTGGGGGAAAGTCCAATGATTTTTCCATCAGAATGATGTTCCCTTTGTCATATAAACGTGTTCAGTGTTGGAGCCTTTACCTGTGACAGGTTTGATTGCCTCACAAAATGACAATTGCCTTCATGTTGCCGTCTTGTTGGGGAAGGTGCTGCACCTGACCTGTCCTAAGACAACACTATCAGAGAGAGAGAACTACACTTCTTTTTAGCCTAGGGAAATAATAGCATACTGCTAAATAGTTTAACTAATGGTCTATAGCTAATGTATTCATGACAAAACGTTTGCATTCTGCCTAAGTTATAACGTTGGCTCATCACATGTGTGGGCATGAAAATAATCTGATCAGGGAAAGTTAATAATGGCACACCACCGAGTGTAGGTGGGGAGCCAAAGTTGAAACTTTGCTTGGCATGGCATCATGAAGTTGACCTGTTCCCTGCCAGCCAGCTTAACTCAATGCTTGCTGAGGATTGGCTGATAGCCTACACAACACTGTTATGCTGGGTTGTTTGGACACAGTCAGAGTAAGCCATATATAGAATCTCTTTATAAGGCACTTTACCATAGTCTTTCTTTTAGTCAGTCTGAGTGGCTTTACAGCTGTTTAACCCGAAGAGTGCCTATAAGCCGTCAGCTGACGCCGAAGTAAAAATGCTTTCCTAGTGCGTATGGACCGTCCACTGACGTCATGCATTTTTCTTGAATTTTCATTCGTTACTATTTCTATTAACGGACTTAAATAGAGTGTGCGTAGTAAGCCTTATATGTCTGTAGTATTAAAATAATATGCAAATGACCACACGTGAGGGGAAAGCCCATTTATTCTCATCACTGACTGGATGACCAGCCAGCACTTTGTCTCGCTTACAAAGATGGCGGCGCAACCTTCGACAAGCGTAGCGACAAATCAACGTATTTACACAGCTGAGCAGGCTCTGCTAATCATTTTTGACAAAGACAATAATCTTTTATTCAACGACTTACTCGAGCATGAAGGTGAGATGATGATTGTGATGGAATTGCCGACTGTATTCGTCGGTTATTGAGTCGGGCTGTGTGACCTCAGTGTGTGTTCAGCTGACTGGTTTGCCAGCGTCGAACGAGCTCGCCTAGTGTGTACTCTGCACTGCGTGCCAGTGCCCAGTGATGTGATAGTCAGCGTGAGAGGGAGCGTGGCCTGCTCGCGGCGTGACACGGGGTAGAGGGAAAGGTAGGAGAAGAGGAGGAGTGAAAGAGAGGGTTGAAGTCCAGCAAGGGGGCGTGGTGGGGGGAGGGGGGCATGGTCGTGGACTGACCTGTCTGCATAGAGTGTGAGCGTCTTGATAGACTTCTAAACTGTTTTACTTTCATTTACATGTGTAGTGTGACAATACAAACTTTATTTTCAACTTTTTTGCTTTGTGTTCTTTTTTGGATGTGAAGCTGTAGTGGTAAATACATATGTTTTTGATAGTGCAAAAAAATCTATCCAAATCTAAATGCCTAAATATTTTTTTATTATCAAAATTAAAACAAAAGAAGCCCCGATTCAAAATCTTCATTCAATTTCCTTCAAAAATCATATATATTTCATTGTTATATCTTTTGTAGTTTCTGAGGTAGAATTTTTTGTTAATTATTACCCCCAAATCATTAGATTTCCCTGGCACTGGGAAAGCCTTTGTTTGTAACATTTTCAAGCAGTGAACGGGTTAATACATGTGCTAATAGAGTTTGCAGACTTACTTTGCTTCAATCACATGGTTGTTAACTTGTCTGTACAGCTGATAAAGAAAGTAAAAATGCTCATAAAAGATGGACAAGATGGCGTTTTTACACACAAGTCACCTTGCACTGCAGGGTCAAAGGACTTGGAATATTACTTAGCCAGCAGTCATCTTTCTGTCATTCAGTAGAGGAGAGAGCAGAGAGCATTCAATTTTGATCCCATCTTAATCAACAGTGGTTGCCTTTTACAGCCTGTATGCTTGTGAACAAGTGTCACCAAAGGCAGTATGGGTCAGCTGTTGACATGTATTTAGAGCAACAGTGAAATTTTATAACCCAAACAAACAGCTTACCAAGGTTTAGTTTTTGTTTTGTTCTCTGCTGTCAAAGTTTCTGAGCCCAACATTGTGGCATTATCTTCTCTCACCCTGGTTGGAAGTTTAAAGTGCTATGGGCTTTGGTGAGAAGACAGGGACCCAAGTTGAATGTGCCATGGACTCCAGTGGGACGACTGGACCATATAATATGCCATGAACTCCAGTGAGAAGATTGACATTATAAAGTATGCAGTGGGTTTTAATAGGAAGGTGTACCACACTGTGGTCTCTAGTAGGAAGACTGGGACCATGCAGGGTGGTAATGGGCTCCAGTTGAAAGACAGGGACCATACAGTGTGCAATGGGCTGCAGTGTGGATCTCAGACCATACAGTGTGCAATGGGCTGCAGTGTGGATCTCAGACCATACAGTGTGCAACGGGCTGCTGTGTGGATCTCAGACCATACAGTGTGCAACGGGCTGCTGTGTGGATCTCAGACCATACAGTGTGCAATGGGCTGCAGTGTGGATCTCAGACCATACAGTGTGCAACGGGCTGCAGTGTGGATCTCAGACCATACAGTGTGCAACGGGCTGCTGTGTGGATCTCAGACCATACAGTGTGCAACAGGCTGCTGTGTGGATCTCAGACCATACAGTGTGCAACAGGCTGCTGTGTGGATCTCAGACCATACAGTGTGCAATGGGCTGCAGTGTGGATCTCAGACCATACAGTGTGCAACGGGCTGCTGTGTGGATCTCAGACCATACAGTGTGCAATGGGCTGCTGTGTGGATCTCAGACCATACAGTGTGCAATGGGCTGCTGTGTGGATCTCAGACCATACAGTGTGCAATGGGCTGCTGTGTGGATCTCAGACCATACAGTGTGCAACGGGCTGCTGTGTGGATCTCAGACCATACAGTGTGCAATGGGCTGCTGTGTGGATCTCAGACCATACAGTGTGCAATGGGCTGCTGTGTGGATCTCAGACCATACAGTGTGCAACGGGCTGCTGTGTGGATCTCAGACCATACAGTGTGCAACGGCTGCTGTGTGGATCTCAGACCATACAGTGTGCAACGGGCTGCTGTGTGGATATCAGACCATACAGTGTGCAATGGGCTGCTGTGTGGATCTCAGACCATACAGTGTGCAACGGCTGCTGTGTGGATCTCAGACCATACAGTGTGCAACAGGCTGCTGTGTGGATCTCAGACCATACAGTGTGCAATGGGCTGCTGTGTGGATCTCAGACCATACAGTGTGCAACAGGCTGCTGTGTGGATCTCAGACCATACAGTGTGCAATGGGCTGCTGTGTGGATCTCAGACCATACAGTGTGCAACGGGCTGCTGTGTGGATATCAGACCATACAGTGTGCAACGGGCTGCTGTGTGGATCTCAGACCATACAGTGTGCAACGGGCTGCTGTGTGGATCTCAGACCATACAGTGTGCAGTGGGCTGCTGTGTGGATCTCAGACCATACAGTGTGCAACAGGCTGCTGTGTGGATCTCAGACCATACAGTGTGCAATGGGCTGCTGTGTGGATCTCAGACCATACAGTGTGCAGTGGGCTGCTGTGTGGATCTCAGACCATACAGTGTGCAATGGCTGCTGTGTGGATATCAGACCATACAGTGTGCAGTGGGCTGCTGTGTGGATATCAGACCATACAGTGTGCAGTGGGCTGCTGTGTGGATATCAGACCATACAGTGTGCAGTGGGCTGCTGTGTGGATATCAGACCATACAGTGTGCAGTGGGCTGCTGTGTGGATATCAGACCATACAGTGTGCAACGGGCTGCAATTGGTATACATCAATGGAAAGGGTAAAACGCAAACTTTGTAATGAGCATAGAATTTTTGGTAAAATAGCGACGCTACAGTTACAGAAACAACATAAGTAAAACGTAGGAGAAGACAATCTTGTTTACGTTTGTTTGGTTAGTATGACAACAGCAAAAGAGGAAGAAAAGGGGCTTAAAACTTTGTTCTTACTTTGAACAGATGCATGAGGTATTCAATATGTGTAATCCAAGTGATTTTTTTTTTTAAAGGAAATTAAATCATTAAATAAACTTGTACACTGTTACCCCCCTCATCTTCTGAACCACTTTGCAGAACCAGTTGTAACACCACATATCATTCTGCTTCTGCCCGATATGTTGGTGAGGCAGGAAATTCCACATGTGCCTTCCCAGTGCCAGACGGGTCTCTTTGTTCAGACTACTCTGGGGTCACAGAGGTCATCGCTAGTGCATGTAAACTTACCCTTCCAGTGGCTAGAACCCTGTTCTAAATATTTATGGCAGCTGCATCCCCTAGACGGTAGACCAGAGAACATGGGAATTTTTTATAGTTGTGCCGTCACAGAGGCACGGCACGTCCAGGGAGTACAGCATCGTTGCCATCACCAGGGAACGGCTCGTCATGAACGGGTCGACTGAGTTGCCGTCACTATCGCATGGCGCATCGCGAAAAGGTTAAAGTGAACGCATCGTTAGTTTCCATTTTCTGGTCAGCAAATGAACATACACATCTTTTGGCTGTCCTTTGCCTTTGTTTTGACACTGCACATTATGGAGCCTCGCAAGCGACTTCATCAGCTTTCTTCTGTGATGTGTAAACGTCTTCCATGTTGCCTTCACAGGGGCTTGTTACTACTGAAAATGTGCAGAAAGTGCTCAGGCTAGTGGCATGTTTGCTTTTATCCAACTTGGCCACCACTGTCTCCTCTTTGTCGTCCAATCTGTCTTTGACCAGTACTGACTCCATTTCTGCAGCTCTTGCTTGAAATGGTGTCCATGCTGGAATACTCACAAGTCGTGGGTTCAAGCATTAAGTGCCTCTCCAGCCCAATAACGCCTGTTTTTGTTCTTTGTTTGTTCGTTTACTGCCGTGGTTGATTTTTTCTGTTGTCCGACCTTTCCATTTTCTCTTTTTTCTTCTGAATTTCATTCATTTTGCTACCCCTCCTAATTAATATGTCTTAATGTCATAATTTTTGCAGGAAATCTTTGTGGACCAAAACAATCGACAGTGGTTTGCCAATGTGGGGCGTCGACTTGTTGGCACCTTGTTGATGAAAGCAGATAAGGTACAGTGTGAATACGCATATACCTATATATGTGTGTGTGTGTGTGTATGTGTGAAAATGTTGGTTTTGTTGCTGTGTGTGTGGGTGTGTGTATGCGTGCGCATGTTTGTGTGTGTGTGAGCAAATGAGAGGCTGTCGAGATCACTGTGATGCAATTGATAAACGCTACAATGTATTGATAACAGATGGGTTTTTTTCCATTTTGTATTTCTAACAAATATGTGTTTGTGTTCACAGGATGCCGAAGAATTTTACAGCGCATACGACAGATTACTTGTATATATCGAAAGGGCAGAAAACTGGCCAAAGATTGAAGCGGAACTGGCTGGCCGGGGGGTAAGCTGTTCGTTTGTTTATATTGATCTAATTATTTGTGGTTATGGTTAACCACAACCTTGTGAAACATATTACATGTGTATTTGCTTTAGTTATGTGCCTTCATCCAATGTAGGTGGATTTTGCTCTGGCTTGTGGGTTTCAAGTTGTTTGCTGGTTAATAGGATGACTTCAACCCCCCCCACCCCCCCCCCCCCCTCCCCCATATTTGTCAGAATCTTTGAGAGTGAAAGGACCTCCAAGTTTTAATTTCAGATTTTGAATTCCATGCTTGAAACACAATCCTGAAGACATATGGCATTTAAGTGGATGAATGATGGGCATTCTGCCTGTGGGAAGCTCTGATCGTTCACCCTTCACAGTAACAGGGGAGGAACATGCATTCAACCAGGAGCAGTCAGGGAATGATTTTAAAGATAGTCTGTGTCACCTTTTCGTCAGAGGTTAGCCCTTGAGAATAATTATCTTTCAGAAAAGTCCCAAAGTTTGTGTGCGCGTTATTTTTCAGGCTGGAACTATGTTCTGCGTTGGCAGCAAGTTGGTTTAAATGAAATGTACACAAGGATTACGTATGTGGCACACAATGAAACAAACCATACTGACAAAAGATACGTCCATCATAAATGTCAACCAGTCAACCCCTTATTGTTGGAACATTTTCTGTTCATGGGTTTGTTCAGTTTCACGGCCTTACCAGACCAGTCTTAATGGAATGAACTTTAAGGTTGCAGATCTAGTTGAACTAGTTTCTGATCTTGGTGAACTTGTCTTCGTTCATAAATGCCACATCTTATGGCCAGCCATCAAAATCGGGAAGGTTTTCGAAGAAGATTTTTGCTTTGGTCTGGAGGAACTCTTCGCTCTTGATCTGTTGTGATCTCCCAATGAAAATTCTTGATCGTTTGAAGGTACCATTTGATACCAGGAAGTTCTTTAGAAAATGAGAGGTACTGTTGTGGCTGCCTTAACACTGTTGTGTACTACCAGTTTAACAGTTCTCATCTGGTCTTTGGAAAGCTGCGCAGTCTTTACCAAAAGTTGAGAGAGACAGAGAGAGAGAGTGTGTGTGTGTGAAGTTTGCACCTTTCATTGCTTGCTGTCCCCATGCTGCAAGTAGCTGCATGTAAATCAAGCAGGACTACATTGCAGCAGAAAACCAGGTACGCAGCAGAACTGGAGTACTTCCTTTACATTGTCGTAACATCCCTATCACTGAACCCATTGTGTTTATCTGTGTGCTATTTTAAAGGAAAATTAACAAAGATGTATCCTGTAAACATTTTTATATTGTTATCACATATTGATATCCCTCTGTTTTGCCTTGCTCATGTTTACTTAAATCACTATGAATGTTGTCACTTATGATATTGCTGCTACATAGCACACACTCTTTGGCGTCATATACTTTACCATGTCAGACCATAGCATTCAACGGCAGTTAGCCAGCTCTGTCAGGCCGAATTTTTTTCCGTGGCCAATGCAGTCATAAGACAGTCACGTGATGTCACCCCACTTCCGGCCCCGGAAGAAGCCAGTGTCAACTTCCTATAAGCCATTCATCTTCGGCCTGCCGTCAAAGCAAGATAAGTCTTGTGCTCTGTCTCGCCTATACTTGCCTTTGTGTTAACTTTGCTGTGTTTTGTTCTATACTTGATTCAGTTGTGGCTTACAAATGTGAGGCTCTTGGTGGGAGCGTATTTATCAAAAGATTTGTCTCTTTTACCGGCACTCTCGGGAGCGTATTTATTAAAAGATTTGTCTCTTTTACCGGCACTCCCGCGACTTTGTTACTCGCGATCGTCGGCACCGCTCGCCGGTCGTGTTCCCCCACCATATTGCCGAGCCTCGGGTTCAGCACGCATTTTGTGCTGGTTCCGGCTTGCACTAGACCCTGAGTATTTTTGCCGTGTGAGGCTCTTGGTGGGAGCGTATTTATTAAAAGATTTGTCTCTTTTACCGGCACTCTCGGGAGCGTATTTATTAAAGATTTGTCTCTTTTACCGGCACTCTCGCGACTTTGTTACTCGCGATCGTCGGCACCGCTCGCCGGTCGTGTTCCCCCACCATATTGCCGAGCCTCGGGTTCAGCACGCATTTTGTGCTGGTTCCGCTTATTAAGGTTTAGGGCTCAATAACTATCACACCTGTACTCTTTACCCTTCACAGGTAGAACGTGTTCGAGTAAGGGTGTGTGACACTGATCTGCTTATTAAGATTTAGTGCCCAAGAACTATCACACCTATACACAGTGATACTCCACGTGTAGAGATTGCTATTAATAGCCATACCAGTCACACGACCGGTGGCGTGTACGGGTAGTTCGAGTTTTCAGTCGATCTCTCGAGCACTTTGCACGACACCACACGGACGATCGAGATTAATTGATTTTCTCGATCGGCCACCTTGTCTCCTCTTTGCGGTCGTGTGTTCCGGGTTTGCTCTATCCACCTGTGCCCAACATGGTGAAGGACACCGCCGGGTCGAGCCACTCCACTGCTCGGAGTTCGCTCAATTTCCCGGAGAACCCGCGGGTCGATTCCATCTCGGAGCAATCCGTTCGCACTGATGAACGTACGGTTCGGGTAGACAGAGACGACTTCTCCGCGGAAGGGACGCGTGATCTTCCTCGTCTACCAAACCGACGGACGCACGACCGCGGCGTCCCAAGGCTGATAGGCAAGCGGCCACCATTTCAAAATGCCTTTCATTTGATCTGCCTGCTAGTCTAAGGGCAAAGCTCCCCTCAAGGTGCTGCCCAGAAAGTCTAATGGCAAGGCTCCCCTCAAGGGGCCCGGCCGAGCAAAGACTAGCCAACGGAATTCGCCCTCCCCCACCCCTTCTCCATCGGCCAGCTTGCCCTCTAGCCTACGGACTCGCTCGGAGACTTCTAACTATCATGCTGAGTCACGCGAATCTCGGCCCCCGGGGCACCTTGCCGAGCCGCGGACCAGCACGGGTGACGGATCTGGGATGGAATCACCATCCGTCACTCGCCTTGATGAGTCACGTATCTCTTTTTCCCCCCAAATTGATACGTGCACTCATAGCGCTCGGCCCCACCGGGCACAGGTGCAGCCAACACCTGAGCTCGAGGAGCGCTTCGACTCCGGAAGCAGCCTTATGGTCACCCCGACGCACGACCTCGGTGGTGTCCATAATCCTGGGCGTGCGGGCACGCCGCGCCATGGGCCCGGCCGTGCCCATGCACAAGGACGGTCGACCTACCCCGATCGAACGTCACCTTCTTCCCTAGGGGTATTGGACGTTGGGGAACCGACCTTTCGGATCCCCATTTGGGCAACGTCCGCGGTCCCGCTCCTCCGGGGGGAGGATCTACCAGCGGGACCAAGGGTAACCTGACATATTCCTCCAGGGGGAGGAACACGGGACCGCATCCTGACCAATCCGCACTTTCGCGGGTTGGGGGCTCGACTTCCGCATCCTCCTCCATACCATTATGGCCCTCCCAGGCCCATTCCAAGGACGTGTATGGTGCAGTGCACGGACCTGGACGGGGACGACAGGCCACGGCCTCTCAAGCCCCCCCCCAACAGTGATTCAGGTTACCCGGGTCCCCGGGGACTTTCTGCCTACAAGAAGAAGAGGGTCTCGTGGCTACGACTCGGCGGATGTCTGACCTACGCATTCGCCCAACGCGCTGGTCAGACCTTGAGTGCGGCCTACCTACCATGGTTTTTCCCCAGGGCCGCCACAGCCCGTTTACCTCCCCGGGGACCGGTGGCTCTATGCCCCCGAGAGAGACCAGTGGCTTAACGCCAACACCCAGCACGACCAGCTACATGGTCGAATGTGGCACCCGGCCTCACTTACCTGGGTCGACCTTGGTCTCCCTCCTCGGGCGCTGTCCTATCGGCAGGACGATGTCCCGGCCGCCGATTATAGGGCCACCGGGGACACACTACAGGCACCCCTCGACTTACCTCCTGAAGACGGGTGCTATGAACCCTCTCAGGACCAGTACCTCCCTGAGGCGGACGATGACGAGGAGCTAGCCCCCACCTCATTGTACGATGTCCGCACGATAGAACGGTGGCGACCAGACCTCGTTAGGAGGGAGGCCGCACCCGCTGACGAATTTCTCTCCCTCTCCCCCGGCCCAGAGATCTAGACCAATCTACCCATGAACCCCTCAGTCGCCTCCTTGTTTACGGACAATCCCGTGACCAGGGAGATGGGCATTTCCCAGTCGGACCGTCGGTTGATCCCCCACCTGCCCCCCCCTACTTCCGGCGCCATCTCCTTTAAGAACCTAAAGGAATGGGTCCGAGTAGCCAGGATGGGCATCCTCCACACCACGGCGGGACACACCTACTTGGACATGCCCCTTCAGCGAGCGGAGGCTCTATGGCCGGAGGACGATGGTGCCATCCCAGTACCGGGGGACCCGGGCTCTGAGGCGCACCAAGAGCCTGACCCTCGCTTGTTCAGCGATCCTTTCATACGACACCTAGTTAACAGGATTTCGCATCACCTTTCGGCTGCGGCGGACAGCGCAGCCAGAAGCCACTTCAACTGCTTGTTGGTCGCGAGAGAGGCCGTGCTGGCGCGGACCTCTCTCTCCCCGACGCTTAAGGCAGCCCTGCGATGCATCCCGGGCCAGGTCCAGTCGCTCTTTGGCGACTACTCGGCTGACGTCATAGCACAAGCAGTTGAGGAACGCAAGCAGGCTGTGTCCTTTGCGCCCAGGCCACCGCCACGCCCTGCTAGACCCCCACTTCGTTCCTTCCCCAGGCACAGACCCTATCCCAGACAATCGCCTTCCCGCACCGCACGGCCCGCCAAGCGACCTAATCTTCTCCCAAGGCCTAAGCCAAAACCCCATCAGCAAAATTTTCGGTTAGGCCAACAGTCACGCTCCCGGAGCTGACTAGGGAGACAGCCCGAGGGGGACTTAGATCAGGTAGCACCCCCCCTCGCCCTATCCCCCACCCACCAGCCCAGACCCTCGCCCCCCCTGGCGGGCAGCCTCTCCCGGCATGCCCACCAGTGGAGACGCATACGCCTCACCCCTGGATAGTGGCGGTGCTACAGGAAGGGTTTCGCCTTCCTTGGGCCCACGAGCGTCCCCCCCCTCATGCTATCTCCCCCTCCCTCCCCCAACGAACCCTCCCCCGCCAAAGCAGAAGCTCTTCGCACGGAAGTCCAAGACCTCCTCAAAAGAGGGGCCATCTCGGAGATTTCCCACCCAAACCCCGGCTTCTACTCTTTGTGATCCCAAAAGCCTCGGGAGGATGGAGGCCCATTCTAGATCTTTCGCCCCTCAACAAGTTCCTCAGGCCCACCAAGTTCAAGATGGAGACCCCCACCCAGATCCGAGACTCCATCCATCATCGCGACTGGGCCACATCCGTAGACCTGAAGGACGCCTATTTTTCAGATCCTGATTCACCCGGCCCACAGACGATTCCTACGGTTCGTCTGGCAGACCCCGGAGAGGCCTGCACGCATAGTGGACCTCATCTCCTGCCTGTCACAGGCACCCCACACCTCGGCCAGAACCCTGTCCTCCCTCCTAGGAATGATGGAGTCCCTGTCTCCCCTCATTCCCCTGCGGCGGGTCCCCAAACGCCAACTTCAGAGGGAGTTCCGCCGACGTTTGTCACAGACCTCCGACCGCTGGGACCAGGTCATTCCCCTCGGACACTGGTTCATTTCGGCGACGGAGGAGCGGCTCACTCCAGCCACTCTCTCCACCGGGGTCCCCATCTCCCTCCCAACCCAACCCAACCACTGGAACTTTATACAGACGCCTCCAACTTGGGCTGGGGGGCCCACGTGGAGGACAGTCACGCCTCGGGGAGTGGGAGCTGGAAGCGGTCAGGCTAGCCCTTCTCCAACTCCAGCACAAGGTCGCGCACCGACTTGTTCTCCTCCTCACGGACAATACGTCGGTAGCTTGCTATGTCAACAAAGGGGGAGAGGCCCGCTCCATAGGCCTCTCCCTCAGAACAGAGGCCCTCCTTCGCTGGTGTCGCGCAACCATTGGTTTGTGCCCATGATCGACCTGTTTGCCACCAGCTTCAACCATCACCTGCCCCTGTACGTCTCTCCCGTTCCAGATCCCCAGGCGGATGCAGTCGACGCACTATCCCTCCCCGGGACGGGCCTACTGGCGTATGCCTTTCCCCCCTTCCCCATCCTACACAAGGTGATCAGGAAGGCAAGGCTGGAAAGACCCAGGCTGATCCTCGTAACGCCATGGTGGCCGACCCAGTCTTGGTTCCCGGACCCCAAGTCCCTCACCCACGTTCCCCCCCTCCGGCTCAGCCCTCGCTGGGACATGCTGAGACAACCCCGGTCAGGTCTTCCTCACTCCAATCCCAAGATGCTTCGCCTACACGCGTGGCTTCTATGCCAGCCCAACTGCGAACATCTGCATCTACCCCCCACTCGGAGAGACCCCAGTCCGTCCTAGACACACTAGCCGGGGCAGGGGCCTCTCAGGGATTACGGGACTTCGCCTCGGCATCTCGCAGAGCCAGCACCGAATCCCTCTACAACTACCGTTGGGAGAGATGGATAACCTGGTGCTCAGATAACTCTGTTCCCCATTACTGCCCCTCCAACATCCAAATAGGAAATTTCCTCTCCCACCTATCCTCTTCCCTTAAGCTGTCGGCTGGCTCCATTCGGGGCTACAGATCAGCTATCTGCACTACCATTCGTCAACTGGGGGGCCCTTCTTTTGACAATGACTTTCTCCTCAGAGAGGTGTCTAGAGGAGTTGCTCTACGGGAAGCTCAGTCCCCTAGGCGCATTCCCCTCTGGGACCTTTTTACGGTCCTCGATGCCCTCAGAAAAACCCCTTTTGAACCCATTGCTTCTATTCCTTTTGACCTCCTCTCCTTTAAGACCACCTTTCTCCTCGCCCTGGCCTCGGCCAGAAGACGAAGTGAGATTCACGCCCTCAGCGGTGACCCCACAGATATCGCCTTCCACAGGGACGGCTCAGTCTCTCTCAAGTTCCTTCCGGAGTTCTGACATCTTGGGAAAGGGAGAAAAAGATGGAGACATGGACCTTTGCCCCTCCAGGTGTCTCAGGTACTACTGGGAACGCACACGCCCCAGGCGCTCCTCCCAGAGACGACTCCTTATCTCCCTCAACCCCAACAATACTAGAGATATCTCGGCGGGAACTATCTCCAGGTGGCTCTCCAAGACGGTGAGATCTACCTACGCTCAGGCGTACAAGGATCTCCCTGTCCTATCACCCAGGGCCCACGAGGTCAGAGCACTGGCCACTTCCACAGCGTTCCAGTACTCTGTCCCCGTGCGCCACCTGCTGGAGGCAGCCTACTGGCGTTCGGAAAATCCCTTCATTAATTTTTACCTGAGGGATATCCGCATGACCAGAGCTGATGGGTCTAAGGGGATTTCCTTTGTGGCGGCCAATGCAGCCATATCGGTCAACCCCAAGAACCACTAGGGCGCTCGCCCTCCTCCGATTCCTTTAAATTCTGCTATGGTCTGACATGGTAAAGTATATGACGCCAAAATGGGGAGTTTGTGTTATACTCCCTGTTTGGCTAGTATACTTACCATGTCAGACTCTAATTCCCTCCCTACCTTCCCCTCTGGCGCCAAGGTTCTCGGGGTCACCATACACCAGGCCTCGCTGAATGACTTATAGGAAGTTGACACTGGCTTCTTCCGGGGCCGGAAGTGGGGTGACATCACGTGACTGTCTTATGACTGCATTGGCCACGGAAAAAATTCGGCCTGACAGAGCTGGCTAACTGCCGTTGAATGCTATGGTCTGACATGGTAAGTATACTAGCCAAACAGGGAGTATAACACAAACTCCCCATATCTCCACTGTCACTGTCAGTGGCTGCATCATTTTCCAGCAGTCAGCTTTTGACTGATTTTGCAATTTGGTGTCCCGTGTATCGAATCTTTAAATGAAAGTGCTAGTCATCATAGCTCAAAGTTGAAAAAAAAAAAGTGATGGAAATTGGTCAGTATTGAAAAATGCCATTCCTGTGAGTGAAAAGGATTCCCCTGAATGGCAGCAGAAATGGAGGTCACTGAGGCACTGTTCACTGAAAAGTTGCCCGTGTTTGTTAACTTGGAATGCTTATGTGGCAGATAGGCTTCTACAGAGGTTTTACAGCATGCTGCCAGTCGGAATTACAGCATTTATGCAGCAAGTCACTGAGCGGCACTGCATGTAACCAAAGTGACTCAACCATTTTTAATGACTTAATGCTTTGTTTATTTGGTCTGGGCAAATCAATCTGTCACCTCTCCTTTCCCCCATCTTCAACCCATCCTGCACCAAAGAAGGTAAAAGATTGCATGACAGGCATTGTATGATGGTGGCAGTGGTGTTGCAGGTGAAGGTTTTCTCATTTTATGACATCTGTTTGGACTTCATACTGATGGATGCTTTTGATGACCTGGAGAACCCGCCCTCCACTGTCACAGCCGTTGTCAACAACAGGTGGCTCTCCAATGGATTTAAGGAGACTGTGAGTAAGGACAGTAGTTTATCTTTAGAGTATTCAGGGTGCCCACGTTTTAGTTCAGTCTTATCCCACATAGTTTCAAAGTGAAGTGACTGCAGGCGGAAATTGAAACAAATTTGAAAATAAATTTTTGTATTAGTGAGTCGGCCAGACAACAGGGACAAACAAATGACAAGAGAAGACATCACGCGTCTTGTTGAACGTCCATCTTGCGCTGAATTTGAGAAGGTATGTGATCGCTTGGTCTTCGTTTTCATTGTCCTGAATGCTGATTATTTTGCCTGAAGAAGACCTAAAAGGTTGAAACGCATTGTCATGTCTTGAGAGTTGTTTCTCCTTGTTTTATGGTGGACTCACTAATATTCTTTTACCAATTTGTCTCACATAGTTTACAATTCGAACAAGAAAGATAGGCTTCAGGGATCGAGATTGAATAAATTTTTCAATGAAAAAGAAAAGGTTATAGTGCTGCAGCCTCATGGCCTTGGGTTGTAGTGAACTGTTAGAGTTGATTGTGTCAGTGGCACTGCAGTATGGGAGATGAAGCCTATCCTTCTCTTTCTGCTGCCTTAATTTTCTCTGAGCTGAATTAGGCACCCATTTTCTGGTTGATGGACAGAGAAGGTTTTCATGCCGAAAAGATCCAACCCCTCATGTGGTTCAAACTCGGGAACAATAGCTCCATAGCAGAATGTTTTAACCATTCAACTGTATGCCCATTGTTTTATTTTGACATTCCAACTTATTGCTTATTCCGACCAATAATTGATGTGCAGTTACTTCTTATTTTGACATTTCGACTTATTGCTTATTCCGACCAATAATTGATTTGTAGTTACTTTTTATTTTGACATTCCGACTTATTGCTTATTCCAACCCATAAAGGGCTGAAGGGAGAGTTGTTACTTTTTATTTTGACATCCGACTTATTGCTTATTCGACCATGAAGGGCTGAAGGGAGAGTTGTTACTTTTTATTTTGACATTCCGACTTATTGCTTATTCCGACCCAGAAGGGCTGAAGGGAGAGTTGTTACTTTTTATTTTGACATTCCGACTTATTGCTTATTCCGACCCATGAAGGGCTGAAGGGAGAGTTGTTACTTTTTATTTTACATTCCGACTTATTGCTTATTCTGCCCAATGAAGGCTGAAGGAGAGTTGTTACTTTTTATTTAACATTCGACTTATTGCTTATTCTGACCAATGAAGGATGTAGGTTTGTTTTGTTTTTTCACCTGGGAAAGTGTTGCTTTTTAGCAGAAGACTATTAAATTAATGATACAGTGTGTGATCTAACATGACAAGACCAATATCACTAACCTCAAAGGCTGCCCTAGCTCAGGGTCCAGCCAAGATGATAGGGTAGAATATTACAACTATAACCTGAACAAGCATGTTTAGTTCGAATGTGCTTTGTAGAGGGATTGTGAACATTTATATATGCTACTTAAAAAGCGTAAGAAAATTTACTGACTTGCTTCTCTATGCTGTTGCAACAAGGGACGCTTGTTAGCGTAGCTCCAGTGTCCAAAACAGAGTGTGAATTTGACCTCATGTTAGAGAGCAAATGTTAGAGCAAGCCTGATGATTGAACATGCAAATCATAACCCTCGCATACAGGAAAAAAAAAGTTAATACATTAACTGACAAAGGTAAACATTTAATTATTGTGCAAATCATAACCCTCGCATACAGGAAAAAAAAAAAAGTTAATACATTAACTGACAAAGGTAAACATTTAATTATTGTTTGTTGACGTTCATTTTATAAAATGGACCACTTACAGACATGCAGTGGTTTCACAGTTAGTGGGCAGTGCTAGTTTTTGAACAAATGTACATGGCCCGTGCCAATTTTGATTCCATTCAAACACGTGCATTTGGAAGATTTCTGGAAAAAAAAAAGAAAATAGAGAATGGGCTTTGTATTGTTTTCAGCAGTGTACGTGTACATGTGACTAGGTAGGTATTCTTTGTTGACCTGCACAACAATGAGTGACTGTGTGTGTGTCTTTGTGTCCAGGCCTTGACCACAGCCTGCTGGTCGGTGTTGAAAGCCAAAAGAAGACTACTGAAGGTAAGGAGAGAGAGTTGTTTTCCATGCATGGTTTCAGTATTATCATCCATGTGTGAAACCTGTGCTTTCTTTTTTCTTCTTTTTTTCCCTTTTTTTTTTAAAATTCAAGTAAGTTCATATAGTACAACATAATGGAAAATTGAAAAAAACAAAAACAAACAAAAAACAAATGGTAGAGAAAACAGACATATCAAACATAATGATAATACCATTTTACATTTTAAAGACAAAAGGTTAGAGCATTTTTACATGGTAAAGAGAGAGCGAGACAGAGAGAGAGAGAGAGAGAGAGAAAGGGAGAGAGCACATGAGACAAGCTGTGTGTGTTATGAAAGTTTACATATTTTGGTTTTTGAAGGTCCTGTACAATGTCCAAAGGGGCTGTTCTAGGCGATGTAACAGTTCTAGGAAGCTATAATCATATCAGTACTAATATCATGTACAATGTCATAATCATTCATTATTGACTCTGGGTCTGCTAACATTGGCATATATGGGTGCCACTTGGAAAGAAAATCATTATATACAAAATTTTTTCGAGCAATATACTCTTCAGTTTTATACCTGTATTTTAGCTTATTGAGAAATACCTGTAGTCTGGGTGATGTTTGTTCTGTTCTACAGTGATATAGATAGTGTTTCGCACAGAACACAATAAAATAAAATATCAATGTCAAATCCAGCTTATATAGCTAATGGTTCAGTTATCTACAAATTAAATGCGCACATACATTTTTCATTCATTAAGTCCACCAGTGTTTCCCAAAAACTTTGTATGACCGTACAATACCAAAACGTGTGTAATACTGTCCTTAACCGAGGTACAGAAAGTACATACATCACTGTTCAATACACCTTTTTTTTTCAGCACCACATTAGTACCAAGACATCTGTGTATTATTCATAACTGTAACCATTTCATTTTTACGTCGGAAATTTGCTAAGATAGAGAAAACAGTTTTTCCAGTAATTTTCAGCGTTCAGTTTTATATCCCAGTTCGTACAGCACTTCAGGCGTGCATGATCATAAAAATGTCATAATCTTGACCTTTTACAAACTGATGTCAACTTACTGTAACATATGTGCCTATTTGAACATTGATTAGTATTTTCAACTTTGATTTTTGTTTTTCACATATATTCAATGGTAGCTGCTTTAGAGCCAGAAAAAGTGACAAAATTAATGTTTACGTCATACTTTTGTTTAAATTGTTCATAAGAAATAAACTGGCCATTGTCAAGCAAAAAATGAGCAGTGCAATGTATGCCCTTGTTGATCCATGCTTTTCTCAAAATAGTCTTTTTCCCAACTTGTATTTTGTTAGTATAAGAGACAGGTTCCGCAAGGAGCTCATAGGAATTCTTACAGTTTACTTTGTAGAAAAATTGTTTGTATGCAGAAAATAGGTCTGTCCAAAATACATTTGATTTACAGAAGGAAGAAATACTCTGGTCCACATTTCTCAATATCGCTTAAAAGTGGAAAGTTAGATTTTGTAATAGTTTACCATTTGTGGTATTTTACACATAAAATCCCAGCTCATTGAATCGATTTTTCTGATTTTTTTGCAGCCACATCAATTTTAATGAAGCAAACGTTTTTAATTCTGGTACTTCAAGACCACTGTTTTGGATACTTCTATGTGCAGTTTTTTCTATTTATTTTGTCTGTTTTTTTTTTTATTCTACACAAATTTGTGACTGTAACTTTGTAAAGTCTGAAAAAAGTGTCAGGTGGTTTAGGTAGTAATATCCACAAATGGATGAGTTTTAATAAAATAAGTGATTTTAAAACTGCCACCCAGCCCAGAGGAGTTAGTTGTCTTCTCATCAAAATCTTGAACAATGTTTCATGCCCGCTAATTTTTCTGAATATCTGCACAGTTTTGCAAATCATTGGTAAACCACATTCCAAGAATTTTTCATTTTTGTGGGTTTCACTCCATACCTAAGTGGTCCATGTAATGAACAGCAGAATTTTCACAGCTCCCAAAAAATCCGTTCATCTGGATATTGAGAAAGTTTGTGTTTGACTGTATCTATAACTATTGCACGTATGTTTACATTTTCCCGAATCATTAATGCTAGAATTTCAACGCAAAATATAAATGAATATGCCAATAGTGGGTCACCTTGTCTGCATCCACGGTCTTCCTCAAACCAGCTAGAAACTTGACCATAAACAAGGACACATGAGTTAATATTTTTATAGGATGTTTCAATCCATTTGCAGAAGCCCTGTTGAAAGCCAAATGCTTTCAATACTTTAGACATAAAATCCCAGCTCACTTAATCAAGTGCTTTGTCTAGGTCAATGTTTGATAAAAGCCCAGGTAAGTTGTGTTCTTCTAAGTAAGCAGCTGAGTGTTAAATGAGCCTAATGTTATCTCCTATGTATCTGTTCTTAATAACAGCTGTTGATCTTCATTGATGAGACCAGCTAACACATTTTTTGAATGGTTGGCTATACACGATGACCCTATTTTATATACAACATTTAAATAGATTGGTCTCCAATTCTTTATGAAGTGCCCAGGTTTATCTCCCTTTGGTATGCATACGCTTACCACCTGTCTTTGAACACAAGAAAGCACTCCCCTTCTAAATCCGGCATTTAAAGCTTTAACAACAAAAACACCTATTCTGCTCCAAAAACACTTAAAAAATTCTGTAGTGAAACCATCAGTGCAATGACTTTTGTTGTTTTTCATATTCTTTAATGTTATACATGTCTCCTCCAGTGTTATTTCACCATCTAAATTATTTGCTTCGTCACAGTCTAAATGTGGAATATTTTCAATGAGCTCATCTAAATCACAGTGGTCAACTCCTTATTTTTTGTACAAGGATTCATAAAATCCATGGACTTCATGAAGAATCTCTGTTTGGTCATTTAGAACAATTCCATGCTTATCAATTAAACTAGCCATACTCTTACTTATAAAATGTCTTTTTTCCAGGTTACAGAAATAGTTTGTCGCTTTTTCACCTTCAGCTATCCACCTGGGTCTCAATCTTAAAAGTACCCCCTCTATTCTTGATGACCTGATGAGAGAGGTGCTAGTAAAATATGGGTGATCAACCAAACTTTTTTTTTTCATTGAATCATCTGTATAGTCGGTCCTTTGCTGCACAATGTAAATTCACCATTGCTGCCATTAACTTGAACCAGTGATGTTGCTTAGCATTGCTAGGCCTGCTTCTTGTTTGGCACAAACCAAGAAAACTGCAGTTTTCTTAAAGATCACTCAAAACAACACAAAATTCTGCATGATTCCAGCATATTGGTAGACTGGCAGCTCCCCTATTTCAGAGTTGTATTTGAAGAATAATGAAAAAGAAGAAGGTAATTTATTCCATGCTGTTGGTAGCTAAGAACTTTGCTGACTAAGTCAGGATTATTCTTTGATCACTTCGTCTATTACTGTTATCTTCTATTATTATCAGGCTTACAGATGTGTGTGTGTGTGTGTGTGTGTGTGTGTGTGTGTGTGTATGTGTGTGTGTGTGTGTGCATGCATGTGCATGCATGTTTTTATGTGTGTGTGTGTGTACACTTACACTCCTTTCTGTTGTTTCAGTACCCTGATGGATTTATCTCTCACTTCTACACAGTGTCGGAGCATACCAGTCCTGTGCTGGCCTGGGGTTTTCTTGGGCCTGAGTCACCCATGAAGCCTGTCTGTAACTTTTTTAAGGTGTGTGTGTTTGATGATGTTTTTATCTTTGTCGTTGGCTGGATTGTGTTTTGCATCAAATTGGTCAGTTCAGGTGGAAAATTGGAGGACCATGGTAATTTTATGTATGGGCTGGCTGGTTTCAGGTAGCCCCAATGACCAAATATGGAGCTCAAGCAAGCATAGGTAAATGGTCAGAATACAAACCTATGTGTACGTTTGTTGAATCAAAGGTATCAGTGTTATGTCATGATTATGTTAAATAAATTATTGTATACGAGATACCAAGAAGGGTGAATGTTTTTATGCAAAGATTTTTTTTTTTAACAATTAGTATTGTATGTACTAATTTTCCTGTTCCTG
Source organism: Conus canariensis (assembly GCA_033310375.1). Lineage (NCBI taxonomy): Eukaryota > Metazoa > Mollusca > Gastropoda > Neogastropoda > Conidae > Conus > Conus canariensis. Next base: position 38,097,961 of record CM065735.1, read on the forward strand.
TGTCAAATAGTTTGGCAGAAAAGAAAACAGGGAAGTTGGTAGTGAGTGTACCATGTGGTCTTTAATGTAGTCTGCAATCGACTAAATCTCACTTTTAAAATATTGAATGTTGAAAACAAACTGACTCACAGCTGTCATTTTGTATGAAAGTAAAGCACAAACATACAAAAGTAAAACCTCCCTGATGGAAGACCAGGTCTTTGCAAATCTTGGTTTCACAGAGAAAGGCTTGATGTGGATGAAGACAACAGAATAACTGAATGGCCCTATTGTTTAATACAAGTGACAAGGAAGTTTACAGAAATCATGTAGCCCAGCACATATAGTTTATTACAAACAAAAGAGAGAGAGCTGAAGTGCAAAGTGAAAGTTCAGATAGCCCAGTCTCTGTTTTCATTTCTTATTCTATGATTTTCTGTACAAACAAGGTCAGTGTTGTCTTTAAGGGTTAGAGATAAGAAAAGAAATCTTTCTTATTGATTTTTTCCGCATATAAATACCAAGGTCTGCTGATTGGTGTTCATTTAATGCACAATCCACAAACTCCTGTGCATTTGCGCAATAAAGGGGCTGTGATCTGTTTAATTGTGGGTAATCACTCCAGACCATTGATCGATCTGGCAGTGTCTCTGCTGCTTTCTTGCTAGTCGATGGAAAACTAGTTCTTGGAAAACACATCCCAGGCACGCTGAATGTACTAGCAGACACTTCGTACACAAAGGTTAGGTGCTCCCATTATAGTGGATGCACAGCACAAGTACTTTCCATTCCATATGTTATTGTCTGGGGCTTCAAGTACACCTATTTGTGACCAGATGGAACAATCAGCTCCTGCTTTTTGTTTCACCGGTATCAGTTCCTCTGGCTCTTAACTGCTCTGAACAGAGATGTTTCTGCCCTTCATAAGTGGACAAGGTCATGGCTGGCTGAAGACAGTCCATCATTTTAGGAGTGCACTACAATAAATGGAAACAGTTTCCCTGCTGATGAAGGTCCCAGTCACTCACTCTCCCTTCTCAGAAAGATCTTCTACTCCAGCCGAGGACAAACAGATGGCATGCCAATCCAGCGTTCCTCTGTCTCTAGGCCAGTCTCATATCCAGCGATACATCTCTGAGCAGAGGCACTTCTGCCCTTCTTGCGTGGAGAAAATCATAGCTGGCCAAAGACCTTGAGAGTATATGACAATAAACGGAGAATATTTGCTAAGTGGTGCTTGCAGGGTGATGTCTACCTGGCAGAGGCCACAGTCGAAGACATATTTTTTGCGGACCTTCAAATTTCAGGGAGGAAAGCCAGCACCTTGAGGGGCTACAGAGCAGCTATCACAAAGACCTTCAAATTAATGGGAGAGATATTGACATCAGCCATGATCCCTTTTTGTCTGAACTGATCTCCAGTGCTGCATTGGGCTTCCGAAGACTAAGCAGGTGCCATAAATAGAGCTTATCCATTATTCCTGGAGTATCTGTCCTCGGGGTACTTCGAGCCAATCTCCGAATGCTCTGTCAGGAACCTTCCCCATAAAACCTGTTTTTTGATCACCCTGGCTTTGGTATGCAGAGTCAATATGGTTCATGCCCATTCTGGGGACCCACAGTCCCTGAAGTGGAACAATAATGGCTCATTTACTTTGTCGATGTGCCAACCTTTCTACCCAAAATCACAAAGCCTGAAGCGAAGTCTCTGAAGATCACCTTGCCTCCGCTGGCCCCTTCGCCGTCCTGTTCCAGGTGCAGATGTTGGAAGATGGAGCAGGTTAACTGTACTGTCAGGGCACTGAAGGTTTACCTTCAGAAGACAGATATTTCTGTGACTTGTGCCTTTGGCGTTACAGGCTGGAACCCCTGTAAGACCCCAGACAACAAGCTGGAGGCTTAGACAGGTCATCTGCCAGGCTTACATCTTTGGTCAGAAACCCCTTCCCCCCAGAGAGGATATCAGGGCACATGAAGTTTGGGCTTTCTCTGCCAGTTGCGCCCTCTGGCAGAATATTGCAGTCTCTGACGTATGTCAGGCAGTTGGCTGGAAATTGATGACCACCTTTGGCAGGTTCTATCTCAGAGACAGAACGAAAGACATGGGGGGTTTGGACTATCTGGGAGGAATAGTGGCAGCCCTCAGATCTACCTTTCCAGAGTGATGCTTTCAATTCCCCAATTCACTCTTTAGGCATTAGTTAACACTAAATGGAGAGAGGGAAAAAAAAGTGTTTCAGAAGATTGAAACAAAATACTCTCTTTTATCGTATATTGTTGGTTTTGAACCTGTCAGAGTACACTGAGAAACTTTTATTTTTGGGCCATTTGGGGGCTGTGTTGGTGTACAGAGATGCTCACAGTTTCTTTGCCTAAAAGCCAGATCAATCTGAGCGTTTGTGGTTCACTTATGGACATACTCCAGCGGGACCCCATCACTCTGCAAGAATGCCTGTTGAGAGTGAATTTGTCAAATGCAGCATCTTCCACACAAGAGCCTGGATACTTGTTTGGGTCAGTCATCTCACATTTAAAAAAAAAAAAAAGAAAAGAAAAGAAAAGGAGACTCTAGAGTATTTTGTTGACACATCCATCAAAAGAATGGCACTGGAAGATTGTTGGCACATCCATCAAAAGAATGGCACTGGAAGATTGTTGGCACATCCATCAAAAGAATGGCACTGGAAGATTGTTGACACATCCATCAAAAGAATGGCACTGGAAGATTGTTGGCACATCCATCAAAAGAATGGCACTGGAAGATTGTTGGCACATCCATCAAAAGAATGGCACTGGAAGATTGTTGACACATCCATCAAAAGAATGGCACTGGAAGATTGTTGGCACATCCATCAAAAGAATGGCACTGGAAGATTGTTGACACATCCATCAAAAGAATGGCACTGGAAGATTGTTGACACATCCATCAAAAGAATGGCACTGGAAGATTGTTGGCACATCCATCAAAAGAATGGCACTGGAAGATTGTTGGCACATCCATCAAAAGAATGGCACTGGAAGATTGTTGACACATCCATCAAAAGAATGGCACTGGAAGATTGTTGGCACATCCATTAGGAAATGGCACTGTGCACTTTGAGCATTGTTGTCATATCCATGGAAGAATGGCACTGTGACGATCTTTTAGCATTATTGTTAGCAATCCATCAAAGAATGGCACTGTGCACTTTGAGCATTGTCGTTGTATCCATGGAAGAATGGCACTGTGACAATCTTTTAGCATTATTGTTAGTAAACCATCACAGAATGGCACTGTGCACTTTAAAGCATTGTTATTATCACATCCATTAAGTATTTTTGTTGGTACATCCATCAAGGAATGGCTATGTAGCCCCTTTACTGGTACATTATTTGCCCTGTACATTGGTGTTGGGGCACACCTCTTTGTTTGCCCCTTGTTGTTGGGATCATGGCCCCTTTGCCACCTGAATTTCAGTGTCTGGCAAACCCTCATATTATTGCTCCTGTACATACCAGTGATATATGCTCCATAGACGTATTTGGCAACATATATATACTGGCCTTTTTATCACATTAACTTGATGTTATTATGTATTCACCTTGCTTTACTATCTTTTGAGTAATACGTTGTATCCCTGTATAAATAACCATTGCTTACTTGACAGCAGTCAATGACAGTCTTGTAGGGTTGATTTGCATGGGTCTTTCTCCTTTCCCTGACCCTGACTCGTTTTCTTTTCTCATAGCTGACTTATGTTAATTGATACATAATGGGGAGCAGGGACAATCCTTTTAACCTCCCGAAATCAGTGAGACTTACGGCCATTTGGTGGCTTTAACACCGAGCTCTGGGATGAGTTGAGGTCTGCCTCGTGCACTGTGAGTCTGAGCATTAATTTGTCTCCCAGGTGAGATTACCCTCCATTCTTTTTGATATTCTGGTTTTTGTTTGGACAGGTAAGCATGAAGAAAGGAATTTTATGACTAAAGGTAGTTTGATGATGTACTTATCTGTCCAAACTCAAGGACACCCACCCCCTTCGACACAATATGGAAAAGGCGAGTGTTGATTGTGTGTTCAGTAGGGGAGACCAGTCCTTATTCCTGAAGGATTAAGGTAGAGTTTGCTCCCTGCTCTCCATTTTGATTTTGTTGAAGGATTCCTGATGTATAGCGTGTTCCATGATCATTTCAGTTCAGTGGTTTATTTGATGTCTTTTCATCGCCAGATTAGACACTTATTCAAAGAAAAAAAAGAAAAAAAAAAAAAACCCAACCCTCCACACTTAACTTATCATCCACTTTAGTACTTTCAAACCCACATCTGATATATGCATGCTTACATAAGTGAAATACCCTAGTGGTACACAAAATTGATCTCTAAAAAAATTTTGCAACCGGTGACTGTGAAATAACCATGGCAATTTCAGCAGCATGTGAACCATATAAGACATTACTGACATTATCAACGTTTGTCATCTCAATACCTTTCTCCTGATATAGCGGTGTCAGCACTGAGCATTCAAATAAAAGATGGTGTAGATAAGGCATTTGTTTGGACAGGAAAGTGTGGTAAAATTCCTATATATTTATATTTTTTCCGTTTGTTTGGACAGGAAAGTGTGGTAAAATTCCTATATATTTATATTTTTTCTGGTCTCATATATTGACATTGATAGAATTTCATGTGCTTTCTGATTTCACAGTCATCACAAACAGCTGAATAGACTGGAAGGATTGATGGATGGAATGATGACCCTAAAGAAAGCAAACAGCACTTTTGGGCGTGTGTGTGTGTGAGTGTTTGGTTTTGATTGTTTCTGTTTGATTTACAGAAATTATGCCATAAACAAGTAGTTGAATCTTTGTGTTGGACAGGACCTGGTGTTGAGCTTCATCCGGGACATCTTCAACTTCCAGGAGGTGCGTTACACCACTGTGGAGGACCTGGCCGAGGACATTCTCATCAAGGCCAAGGAAAGCAGTGAGCGTGCGTGGCGATACCTATCCCCAGATCTCTCGGATGGGGACCGGCTCCATTCTCAGATCCCAGCATTGTGACCTGATAGTGTTCTTTGCCGCATGTGGATTTTGAAAGACAGCTTCCGGTTAGTGGACCTGAGCAAGGTGCAACAAAAGGATTTCACTGAGGCAAGGTGGCTGGACTGGAATGAAAAAGGGATGGGTAGATACTTGTGACATGCGACGCCTTGAGTGTGAAGAGGCATTTGAATTTGGGGAGGGGGGGGGGGGGGGGATTTCGAGGCGAGGGATGATCCTAGTGAAAGCTGTTGCCTTACCATCATCTACATGAGAGGTTGCTTCTTCATAGGGTCATTGTCTTCTCCTTTCGCAAAAGTTGGATATTGGTTTCGCTGTGATTATTGTATGATTGGAAGTCCCACTTCCACCCCCTTCATTTGAAAGGGGAGCTGTGACCGTCAGGTGTGGGAGAGAATCCCTACCTTCATGATTCCACAGACTCTTTCAGGCATGATTCCACAGAGAGGATTCCCAGGAAGTGTCTAGTCCTTCAGTCCTGAAACTTTTCATGGTTCTTTTTTTTTCTTTCCTTTTAACTTTTCGAACCCAAAGCTGCATCTCACTGTTGAAATTCCAGGGATAGTCTCAGATCATCGTTCATGCAACATATCTGACACATGCCTCTGTCTCAGTGTAGCACGCAACTAAAGAACCAAATGTTGTTGGACCAGTCAACATATCCAGGTTTCTTGAATAAAAAAGAACAAACAAACAAAAAAAGAATTTTGCTACTAAAAGTAGTATTATGATATACTTATCTGTCCAAACAAATGCCTTATCCCCACTTGGTGATGAACATCACTACACCTCAGGATTTTCATAACAAAAGCCAGCACGAGTGATCACCCTTAAACACTCAGTTACAAAGTGGAAGCAACAGTGTACCACAAAACATCAGTCTTAAGTGGTAAGAAATCATATCCAAGTCAGGCGAGTGTTCCGAAGTCTCCAACTAGAGAACATACCCAGCAGATAATGTGACAGTGAGCCATGACACTCCCAAAAAAGTGGCTTTCAAAAGAATATTCTGAGGCACAATATAACAAGGCTTGAAGAAGGGGAAAAAATGGGAGTGCGTTACAAAGCACTCAGAATACATGAGGCTACAGGAAGATTTCCCTTTCTTCTCTCTCTCCTCTCTTATTTCTCTTTGTTGTTTTGACCCAAGGCACAAAGAAGGAACGCACTATGAAGCAGTCCACCATTACGTGGCTTGGCGTCGGATCCCACTTTCGCTTGAGTCCACAAGAGTAAGAGTGTGCCACCCCACACTTGGATACTAGGTGATTTAGGTGCAAATAAACGGACCTTCTGAGCAGTGCAAACAGAACCCATCTGCATGGCACAATAGTAACACTGGCATGCTAGGTTACAAAGGTAAGCATGTTAATATTCATTACAACAATAAGCATTTGTATGGCACAGTTCTACTTGAAAAATGCCTATTGCCTTTTTTCATACACCCTTCAGACCCTCATATTTTCACATGAAGCAACTATCTTACTACAGAAATTATTATGTACACACAGTGTGAGAAAAACATTCAAAATAATAGGCTGAAGAGATATGTTTTTGGTATGTACACACAATGTGAGAAAAGTGTTATTCAAAATAAGAGGCTGAAAAGATGTATCTTTTGCTGTGCTTTGCAAACAAAGAGGCATTTGAGAGGTCCAGATAAGATTTTCTCTGTGCTTTGCAAACACAGAAGCATTTGAGAGGTCCAGATAAGGTTTTTGCTGTGCTGTGCAAACAAAGGCATTTGAGAGGTCCAGATAAGATTTTCGCTGTGCTTTGCAAACAAAGAAGCATTTGAGAGGTCCAGATAAGATTTTCACTGTGTTTTGCAAACACTGAAGCATTTGAGAGGTCCAGATAAGATTTTCGTTGTGTTTTGCAAACAAAGAGGCATTTGAGAGGTCCAGATAAGATTTTCGCTGTGCTGTGCAAACAAAGAGGCATTTGAGAGGTCCAGATAAGATTTTCGCTGTGCTGTGCAAACAAAGAAGCATTTGAGAGGTCCAGATAAGATTTTCGCTGTGCTTTGCAAACACAGAAGCATTTGAGGGGTCCAGATAAGATTTTCGCTGTGCTTTGCAAACAAAGAAGCATTTGAGAGGTCCAGATAAGATTTTCGCTGTGCTGTGCAAACACAGAAGCATTTGAGAGGTCCAGATAAGATTTTCGCTGTGCTTTGCAAACAAAGAAGCATTTGAGAGGTCCAGATAAGATTTTCGCTGTGCTTTTAAAACAGAAAACCATCTGGGAAGGCCAAAGCCCAGGGATGAAAGAAACTGGAAACTTCCATTCTCCATTGAGAACTTTGGTGGCAAAAAAGCCTGATCAGGTCAGTAACAAGCCACCACTTTCTGTTCCACAGAATCAGAAAAAGATTGTGAAGAAACCCTGGGGAAAAGAATTGACATAGCTAAAATTGCATCCTACTTGAACAGAAGATGAAAGAATCTCCGGTTTGGCAGGATTGGCCAGAATTTCAGTCTGAACCGGCAATGCGGACAAAAGAGGGGCCTAAGAAAAGAAGATATTAAGGCTTTCCTTTATGCATAGAGTTCCCACTTGTCTGAAATTTTCCTTTCCCACGAACGTCATGATGAGTCTTCTAACCAAGAGAGACAGAGGGACTCCAGAAAGGAATTTGACAAAATGTACTGAGGGACAACGCCAAGAGCGGCAGGTTGAACTGTTAGCCAAGTCAAGACATTTTTTTTTTCAAATCTTCCTTGGAAATCAATCTCTTCTAAAGCAGTGACCAGATGGATATATTGAACGATCGGGCCAACTTTGTAAAATGCAGGTTTGCATGTCCACAACGTGTGACACAAGGACCGAAGGTAAGTATCTAACATCTGGGTAAGCGAATTGATGCGGAATGCCAAGTTACGCGGAATACCAAGTGAGTGTTGTTAACAGTGTTTGAAAAAAAAAGCCTTCCAGAAGGAAAACCAGAACAAGCGAAGCGAGTGTCAAGAAAGGCTTTGTTGAATGCATAGCGCACAGAGGGACCCTGTATGAAGTTTGAGAGAAAAACCAGCAGGAAGGAAACAGACTCCATGTATAAAGAGAGGATTAATGCAGAATGGAGAAATCAAAGACTGTATCAGAGAGTGACTCGGGGACAACAGGCCAAGCTTTCTTCTTTTTGTTTGTTTGTTTGGCTGCCACTTTGATAAGAGAAAAACCTTAACTTGGCAAGGTCCTTCGTAAACAAAACATTCATCAATATCGACTAGCTGTATCTGGCTCTCATTCTCCTGCATGCACACAGAACGTACCTTACAGATGATCAGAGTCCACTGTGTCCTCCCTGCCATTGTCACCTTTTGATCACAGACCCCTCTTGGGGTCACACCATAATGATCGCTCCCCAAGAGTGAGCAGTACAGTCGTGTAATATATATTGGCATGAAACTTTCAGCAAAACACAGTTGTCGAATGCAGCAAACACAGTAAGTGCAGCAGAGAAGGCACTGCCCAGATTATGGAGCTCAGTGGTATAGTCCTTCAGAAGTCTGTAGTTTTATCGATGGCTTCATTGGAACATATCGTGAATCATGTTGTAAGTCAGTAATTCCACAAGAAATCAAAATCTGTGACTATCACCAAAAAAGCATGTGTCTCTCCACCATGTAAGTAGTTTTAACTGGATTTTGAGAGTTTGAAGGTAAACATGTATTTGAAATGTGCAGACCGTCATGATTAATATAGGAGTGAATGAGTTCCAGAGGACCACCACCACCACCACCACCAACAACAACAAAAAAAAAAAAAAACATTTTGGCCATTTTAAATGATGGCCAGTTTTAGGAAACATCAGATTTTGCTATCCTTTGCTGCACAATCTCCATAACCTGTTAAGTATCCATATTTAATAATCATGGAATGTTTTAAAGAAGATAAAAACTGCTGAATGAACATTTAAGTGTCTGGAAGGCAGTTGGTAAAACAATGTCAAAATGCCCCAGATTGACCCACACTGCGGGGCCTCTTATAGCAGAATGGGCATTGTGAGTTAAGACTGTTTTGTGCTGGGTGATCATATTTGTGTTGTCTGTGTGATGGTGTCTGCATTGTGTGTGTGTTTATGTGTGTGTACATTCCCATACTAATGGTGTGAACGTGTATACGTTATATCAAGTTCATTTTGATGTATTTAACAAGTAAACAACTTTACAAAAAATTTAGAATGACCTCAGTACAGCTATCCACAGACCCCCACCACCCTCCCTAGTTTTATTTGGTAGAATGAAAGTGATATGCCTTGAGACTGGATGAAATTGATCATGCTGAAATAGTTCAGAGGTTTGAAACATTTCATGTGCAGTATAATGCTCCATAGCAAATGTCTGGTAAATGTATAGTCCTCAGAGGAACTTGTTACTATAACCAGTGGCTGAAAGGGATAGACAGTCTTCAATGTCATGTTAAGGCAAAGGCCCTGATGTTTCAAGGTCAGCCTGAACTTCAGTGTGCACACAAGACAGTGTGGAAGATTTCCCCAGTCATGTCAAACAGTCTGTTGATGTGCTAGGCGTACCAGTGGTTCTGTTCTTGCCATAATCTTTTCATTTATTTATGATTTTATATATATTTATAATCAGTGATTGTATTTCGGTTATTTTAATTAACTTAGACATTTTGATGCAACTTTATATTTGCTTGTGATCAACTCTTTCTGTGCACATCTATATTGTCCTAAGTTCATTTTGAAATGATGACCCCATGAAATGAGGATTTGAATGTTGTGCAGGTAAGCATTTGAAAATAAATCGCTTAGCTGCTGCCTACAGTCAACTGACAATCCAAGGGAAACAAGTGTATATCAGTGAAATGTTTGTTTTTTCACTTTTTTTTAGATTGAATGTTGAAGCCATTTCAGAGTTAAGACATGTATTTCTTAATGCTTGTTAAGCTGAAGACATGCTTGATGTTTCTCCCTCTAAGAGTTTGCCTCAAGTTACTTTAGAAAGCACGTCTAGGTTGCTTGTTTTCAATGCATTGTTTTACCCTGCCAATAGAAACAGCTTTTTTGCAGGAAAGTGAAGGCAGAAAAGTGAAGGGAGAAAAGTGAAGGCAGGGAATAAGGTGGAGGTGTCAGATTTGTATGCCATCTAATGTGTTACTTCAAGCCTGCAGGAGCTGGACGGCTCAGGTCTAAGCATGGCTGGGGTACTGGCGCAACACAGCAAGTTCCCACATGCCAGGCAGTCCTCTGCTTTATAAACTTGATAGGAGATGGGACATGACATCAAGGAGGGTTGGTTTGGATTTAAAAGTCCTTGGTTTTGAGAACTGGTCCTGTACATAGGGCTGCAGGCAGTAAATTGGACCTCTAAAATTTTGGTCATTTCAGCCTTTTAAGATAATAATTCATTTGTTTTGAAAAATCTTTTGCCAAAAATAATTGTTTAGGAGGTAAAAAAAAAAAAAAAAAAAAAAAACTTTTCCCAGATTTCCACCTTTTACTGTTGCACTTTTGTTTTGTTGAAAATATTTTGTAAGTTCCAGGAAATGCCATATAAATTTGCCATATTCTGTACACATGTCTGGCAAAAAATGATATGATGAACTTGGCAAAAAACATGATGAAGATGATGAACTAAAGAATATGTTCAAAAAAAAGACAACTGATGTAGTTCTTGAGCAATGACAATGTTGTGGAGTGTAACCATGGTGTAATCTTGGGTGCTTTGACCCCAAACTGACAACTCTTGCTTAATCTCATGTGCAAAGTCACGTCTGGTTGTGTCTGATTCTGTGACAGTGTGCTGATATAAAGAAAAGAGATAGGGAACTATAGGCTCTGAAATTTTAAAAACAAAACAAAGAATGTGCAAGAGAGCATTTGTACAAATGTGTGCCATTGAAGCAGGCATGATAGAAATTGTGTTGGAAGAACACTTTATTCTTTGTTTGTTTGGTTTTTTTTTAACTGTAGTTACAGCAAGATCAGAAACACTGATTAACCATTCACCAGTGATTTAGTATTTGTTAGTGATAGTGTTGTATGACCCCGTGTTTGTGAATTCTGCTCATTATCACATCCTTTGAATGTTTTTTTCTGTATGTGTTTACCTGCTTTCATGCATTTTTCACATGAACTTTTATTTCAGTTTGGGATGTTCACATGTTTTTATGTATTGTAAAACTTGTATTTTTTTTTTATGGATTTTTTTTTAAAAGGGGGATACAGGAAGTGGGTTTTTTTTTCATTGAGTGTGGCACTGAAGAAATAGCTGAGGATTCCAAAATGCAGTCTGTTGAAAGGTGTGTGAGGGAAATGGCCCTGGAGTCCTAGGATTTGGGATGCTGTTGTGACTGAATAGTCTGGGTCAGTACATGTGTATAACAAGTGACTAGTTGTAAATAGAACATCACAGAGCAGCTGATGTGTTATTTAAGGGCCTTAGTGGGAAGATGAGTTGTTTCTAACTGTAATGTGAAAACATGCCTGTCTTGGTAGCCTGAAGAAATGTTCATCTTTTCCCTCGCTCTCCTGTTCTGTTACATCAGGTGTTTCAGCACCAACTTGACATTTGCAAGTGATGCAGTCAGTGGGGTCCAGTGACTGTTGGGACAAAGGTTTGGGAAGAGACCTGTGTTCAGCGATGCACAGACTTTACCATTGTGATTCAGAGTGTATTAATCCAGTGATTGAAATGGGTAAGAATGCAACAGTACCTCTGCATTCTCCTGTGTTCAGTCCTTATATCTTCAGGACACAACTGATGTATTCTTCAGTTAGTCTGTCTCATCATCCCCCTCTCTGTATTGTTACTGTTTCTGATTGAACGAAGGTAAAGAGGATCAAAGCACAGAACTTGGTAGTTTAGATTAAAGTAAGGATGAAGCCGCAGGGGGAAGGTGGTGGTGCAGGTCGGGGAGGGATGTTGCGAGGGATCCGTACGCTGTCACTTGCTAGCATAACCGCTGCTCATTAGCTGCAACTTGAATCGATTTGAATCTTTGCGAGCTTCAGATAGAAGAATTGTAATCATTTGCCTTAGGAACCAGATTCCTTGCTAGGAGATAGTCAGAAGTTTACCGTTGACACTCAGAGTTGACTGAATGACTGGATTTCTTTCTTTTCTTTCCACCTTTTTCTTTTTCTTTTCTTTCGGTCTTGCATGGGTGTCAGAGTGACCCTTTGTCTTAAAATATATATTGAACACTTCAGTGCATCTGAGCTGTTCAAATGAACTGTCTTGCAAGTTGTGTTCAGGTGTTTGACTGTTATTGAAGGACATTTGACATTTCCCCAAATGGAGGTTGTAAAGTAGTTTTCTTTTGTGCTTGTTCTGAATGCAAGCAGATGCCAGCTACAATTTCTGCATTCTTAGTATTGAAATTGTAGTGAAATGTGTAAAAAAAAAAAAAAAAAAAGTTTGACATTAGAAGTAAGATTAAAGGAAAAATGTTTATTTCTTTTCATTTTGCATACTTGGGAATGAATCTTCACTGCTTTCACAAATTCACTCAAGCATACTTGTACTTCACTTGCACATACAAGACATTATGAAATAATGAACTCACACTAGATACAAACGGGTGCACAAAGGTACATCCCCCACACAAAGTCATACACTCACTGTCGATAAGCTTCATGCTGAAATTACTCCATATATTTTTGCATGAGAGAGCATTGGTTTTGTCTGCCAAGTCCGTTTTGCTTTGAAGTTTTAATTCTTTTGCTTGGAGTTTCACCATAGTATGTATCTAATGCAGGAAATGGTATCCTCAATAATAAATGAACAAATGTAAATGGTTAATGGTATTTAGTCACAGAGTCATACAGCTTTTGGTTTCGTTTGTGATTTTGAAAAAAAAAAAAAAAAACCAATGCAACAACAACAAAACCCAGTGATAATCTCTAGATTGTTGATGCCTTGTTGGTGCACTGTGATTGAATAGTTTGTGAAAAGTTGGCTGTTGGCACTCGGAATGAAAATTTTTGAAGTGGTTGAAGGATATGTTTGTCAGAGCATTGCATGTTGGTGCGTGTGAGTAGTATACGAATTTATATGATGTACAGTATTTAGATGAGAAGTATATAATTATATGTGAAGCAGAATATAAGAACTTGATTCTGCTTTGCAAATATGACTGTCTTCTTGATGTGCTCAGTGGAGAGAAAAAGCAATGATGGCAGATATATGCTGGGTGTGTCTGATTTGTAGTTAAGCGGAGAGTGCCAGAAATGTGCATATGAGACACTCTGTCAAGCATGTAAATGTGTTGAAAGGAGAGTGCCAGAAATGTGCATATGAGACACTCTGTCAAGCATGTAAATGTGTTGAAAGGAGAGTGCAAGAAATGTGCATATGAGACACTCTGTCAAGCATGTAACTGTTGAAAGGAGAGTGCCAGAAATGTGCATATGAGACACTTTGTTAAGCATGTAACTGTTGAAAGGAGAGTGCAAGAAATGTGCATATGAGACACTTTGTTAGGCATGTAACTGTTGAAAGGAGAGTGCCAGAAATGTGCATATGAGACACTCTGTCAAGCATGTAACTGTTGAAAGGAGAGTGCCAGAAATGTGCATGTGAGACATTTTGTTAAGCATGTAACTGTGTTGAAAGGAGAGTGCCAGAAATGTGCATGTCAGACACTGTAGAGTATGTAGATAAGTAATGCCTTGTGAAAAGTAAAGAGGGCAGAAAGTGAAGTGTGAAACTATGAATGATCGAAAGGTCAAAAATATGCAAATGTCCAAAAATTGTGAAGAACATGCTGCAATGATATGAAATGTATGTGTGTGTGCGATGCAGGGATGTTTTATTTATATGCGTGCATATGATTGCCAGAATTTTATATAAAAGGAAGAATGTCAGGCAGATGCTTTTAGAAAAATATGTGAAAGCACATAATTTGTTGACGTAGTAATGTTGATGATGAGTTTTGGAAATACATCAACATGTTGAAAATCTGTCATGTGTTGCTTTTGATGTAAGAGTGAGGATGAGTCAGTCTGTTGCTTGTTGAGGAAGTATGCTAAGCAAGCACTTCATACATAAATGTGAGGATTTGATAGGATCTTCCTTGGCATCCTCATTGATCTTTATACAAAAGGAATCTTCGATTTTTGTGACCCTTCACTCTATGCTCTTGTGGTGGCCTCATTTTGATTTCCCCACAGTGCCATTGCCCTTGGTGAGTCAGTTTGTGTATCAGCTAGTTCATTGGAACGCCATTGAATGGACATGGCGTCCAGAGGGGGACTCAACTTACACTAGTTCCACAACTAAACTGCTGTTGTTGGAAGGACTTAGTTGGAGGTGTCTTGTGTATGGGATCAAAACAGGCACCACTGAAGTCCACCTAACTGACTTGGCAACAATGCGTTGTTTGCTTTCGGCAGAATGAACAAGGGTGTGGCTGCGGAGGTTGTGGATGAGGTCAAACTGACTGAAATGTATTCCACTGAGGAGACACAGAAGATGTTAGCAAAAAGGAGAAACATTAGGTTGTGTATTAACTGCGCTTGAAGCTTGAATAAAGGGTTTGAACTTTTGTGGAAACAGCTGAGAGAGAGAGAGCAGGGCATAACGCAGGATTAAAAAAAAAAATGTCTCTTTACCAGGTCGACGGGTCAAGCCTTGAAATGCATCAAATTTCATGGACATTTAAAGAAACATTTGAGGGGATCATGCTACCGGATCCCCAGACTGACAGATTTCAAAAATGACTTCACAGTTTTCAAATGGATACTTGCCCGTGGATCCTGTTTCCTTCCACTGGATCCTCCAGATCTGCAGCATGGCTTAGAGACTGGGGTTGGATCCGCCAGATCTGCAGCATGGCTAGAGACTGGGGCTGGATCCGCCAGATCTGCAGCATGGCTTAGAGACTGGGGCTGGATCCGCCAGATCTGCAGCATGGCTTAGAGACTGGGGTTAAGCCGCTTTACTGGGCCTTTCCAATAACGGACACAAACCATCAAACACATGTCAACTGAGATAAGATTTAGAATCTCTTTGGGACCCAGTGTATACTGTAGACGTGTGCATGCTGGTGGGTGTACATCTGTTGGGCAATGCAGGTGTGTCAGCTGGAGAGTCCACAGATGTGAATGTATGCAGTGGTGTGCGTGTGTGTGTGTGTGTGTATACATGTGTGTGTACGTGTGTGTGTGTTGTTGTTTTTATTGTTATAGGTGTATGTGCGTATATATGTGTGTGTGTGGTTGTCATTGTTCTTTGTTACAAAGTCTTCTGAACATTCATTTCCCATGCGCGTGTGCACACACACACACACACACACACACATGCACGCACACACGTGTGGTTACATGCACATGCGTGTATGCATACATACATTCACACACACATGCACATACATGAACATGCGCGCGCACACACACACACACACACACACGCACATGTATGTATGTCCATATACACGGGCACACATATGTACACTCATATATGTACACATACATGTGCAAATGCATGCTCGCAGAAGCATGCTAGCCCACAGATCACACACACACGCATACACATAAACATCTGCACACACACGCACACGCCAATGCATACACACATGCACACGCAAACGCACATGCATACACACCCACACCGCACACACACACGCACATGCACTCATGCACCACATAAAGTGGCACAGACACATGGGCCGTGCCCGAACACCACACACACACACACACCACACACACACACACACACACACACACCACACACACACACGCACAACGCACGCACGCACGCACGCACACACCACACACACACACACACACACACACACACACACACACACACACACACGTGAACACTCACTACACACTCATACAATGATAAAAATGACACAGCAAATGTTGGGTAGGTACCCAAGGTCTGACCAGCGTGTTGGACTAATGCATAGGTCAGACATCTGTTAATTCATAGCCACAAGACCGTCTTCGTAAATTCTCTCATCTTTTGTTTAGTCATTGTATTCCTTTATCCATCAGTTTTAAATCATGTGCAGAGTGGCATCGAAACGTTGCGGATGTGATGTTGCGTACATGGACTAGTCTGTATGTAGTGACACCTCCTTTGTGAAATGAAACCGAAACTGCACCCCGGTTCTACACTAAAACATATATTTTGTTGTTGTTTGGCTTTGTATTATGGTGCACATCCGGATCAAAAGACGGATCCAGGATCTGTCCCTGTCTCTGCGTTACCATTTTCTGTGTTCTCTTTGTTCTGATCGTTTTCTGTCGTCTCTTTGTCCTTATCGTTTTCTGTGTTCTCTTTGTCCTTATCATTTTCTGTGTTCTCTTTGTCCTTATCATTTTCTGTCGTCTCTTTGTCGGTATATGTGACCTCCTCGGTCATACAATGTTTTTTGTGAAGTTTTCACTGTAGTAACATTGTCATGTGTCAGAAAGGTGTCAACAACGTCACACTGACCGCTGAGGATGTTGATGTGTTGTACTGGCAGTGGTGGAAACTGACACCACAGACAGACACTGTGACTGAACTTCACACACCACAGACAGACACTGTGACTGAACTTCACACACCACAGACAGACACCATGACTGAACTTCACACACCACAGACAGACACTGTGACTGAACCTCACACACCACAGACAGACACTGTGACTGAACTTCACACACCACAGACAGACACTGTGACTGAACCTCACACACCACAGACAGACACTGTGACTGAACTTCACACACCACAGACAGACACTGTGACTGAACTTCACACACCACAGACAGACATTGTGACTGAACTTCACACACCACAGACAGACATTGTGACTGAACTTCACACACCACAGACACTGTGACTGAACTTCACATACCACAGACACTGTGACTGAACTGACACACCACAGACACTGTGACTGAACCTCACACACCACAGACACTGTGACTGAACCTCACACACCACAGACAGACACTGTGACTGAACTTCACACACCACAGACAGACACTGTGACTGAACCTCGCACACCACAGACACTGTGACTGAACCTCACACACCACAGACAGACACTGTGACTGAACCTCGCACACCACAGACACTGTGACTGAACCTCACACACCACAGACACTATGACTGAACTGACACACCACAGACAGACACTGTGACTGAACTTCACACACCACAGACAGACACTGCGACTGAACTTCACACACCATAGACAGACACTGTGACTGAATCTGACACACCACAGACAGACACTATGACTGAACTTCACACACCACAGACAGACACTGTGACTGAACTTCACACACCACAGACAGACACTGTGACTGAATTCACACACCACAGATAGACACTGTGATTGAACTTCATACACCACAGACACTGTGACTGAACCTGACACACCACAGACAGACGCCGTGACTGAACTGACACACCACAGACACTGTGACTGAACTTCACACACCACAGACACACTGTGACTGAATCTGACACACCACAGACAGACACTGTGACTGAACTTCACACACCACAGACAGACACTGTGACTGAACTTCACACACCACAGACACTGTGACTGAACTTCACACACCACAGACAGACACTGTGATTGAACCTACACACCACAGACAGACACTGTGACTGAACTTCACACACCATAGACAGACACTGTGACTGAACTTCACACATCACAGACAGACACTGTGACTGAACTTCACACACCACAGACACTGTGACTGAACTTCACACACCACAGACAGACACTGTGACTGAACTGACACACCACAGACACTGTGACTGAACTTCACACACCACAGACACTGTGACTGAACTTCACACATCACAGACAGACACTGTGACTGAACTGACACACCACAGACAGACACTGTGACTGAACTTCACACACCACAGACAGACACTGTGACTGAATCTGACACACCACAGAAAGACACTGCGACTGAACTTCACACACCACAGACATTGTGACTGAACTTCACACACCACAGACAGACACTGCGACTGAATCTGACACACCACAGACAGACACTGTGACTGAACCTCACACACCACAGACACTGCGACTGAATCTGACACACCACAGACAGACACTGTGACTGAATCTGACACACCACAGACAGACACTGTGACTGAATCTGACACACCACAGACAGACACTGAGCGGAGGAACAAGGACACGACGCACGTGCCACACAACAGGAGAAACAGAACTGCACATGACGGGCCTGCAGGTAGACTAAGGAGTGCTCCACGCGCAAGCACCCCTGCCAAATGCCAGACCATAAACCACGAAACAGCAAATCAACATGGAAAACAGAATACCGCATTGACTCGGCCAGACTCATGTCATAACACATGTGAAATTTACGAAGTGCAACGTTCACGTGTGAATGTTTGTGAACTGCGTGCTTACATTAGCGATTTTGACTTTGGTCTCCAGGTGGAAACGTTCGCGACTCAATTTCCGGAACGTTTATTTCCAAACCATCATGCTCTCATTGTGCCAGGTGTTAAGTCTGTCAGATGGGGTTGCTGCTAGATTGTCTGGAGATTGTCTGCTCGTGAAAAAGAAAATCTCTTAAGTCCAGTGGAAAGAACTTAAAACGAATCGCTGGGGACATTTGTTTGTGTGAGCTCGTGCTGCATGCACGTGAGTGTGAATGAGTGAGTTGTATGTGTGTGTGTGTACATGTGTGCGTAGGTGCTTTGTACAAACATCGATATCATCAATGTCAATGTGTTTTAAACAGTAGTATTTTGATGGTGTCGCATTTAATACAAGATTATACTATATGTGTGTGCGTGCGTGTTGCGTGCGTGCGTGCGTGCGTGTGTGTGTGTGTGTGTGTGTGTGTGTGGTGTGTGTGTGCGCGCGCGCGCGCGCGTGCGTGCGTGCGTGCGTCCGTCCGTGCGTCCGTGTTGTGTGTGTGTGTGTGTGTGTGTGTGTGGAGAGAGAGGAGAGAGAGAGAGAGAGAGAGAGAGAGAGAGAGAGAGAGAGAGAGAGAGAGAGGAAAGAGAGAGAACATGTGTGTGCGCGTGTGCGTAGGTGCTTTGTACAAACGTCAATATCATCGATGTCAATTAAAAAAAAAAAAAAAAGACCAGACTTCGGGACAAGACTACAGAGTTACCGGCTTAAATGCTTTGTTTCCAATGCAGTAGAATATGATACACTTTGCTATCCAAAGGGAAAAAAAGACTTATAAAGTCATTACAGTATTTGAGAGAGAGAGAGAGAGAGAGAGAGAGAGAGAGAGAGAGAGAGAGAGAGAGAGAGAGAGAGAGAGAGAGAATATATGGCAGACGAGGGCGGAGAAGGAATTCTTTTGTAACCCGAAAAAGCTGGGCCATTTAATACACTGCGAACTTCCCTCGCCCCCCCCCCCCCCCAACTCTCCCCCCTCCCGTTTCTTTTAAGACAAGACGCTGGAAAAAAAAATCCATAGCTCCCTGTCAAATACACAGTACACATTTCAGCCTACAGAAATGGCATACATGAAAGTGAGACGACTGCAGGCGGAAATCTAAACAAATCTTAAATAAATGTTAGCAAACCGCCAAGAGAAACGTGGACAAACGAGTCACAAGACAAAACACAACGCGTTTCGACCTCTTAGGTCTTCTTCAGGTGAGATACAAACGAATAAAATAACGGCAAAAGAAACAAACTGCAGCGTTACTGGAACACGACAAAAAAGCAGAAGAGCACACAAAACAAAGTGTGAAGTAACGCAGTTTTAATGCACGACACAAAACAGGACAAGAAATTTTCGGCAATATGCCTTCCTCAGCGACAAAAAAATACAGACATAAACATGCACAATACTCCCCTTGTGAAGCCAAAGTGGTGAAGACTTCCTTGCGCTGAACTCTGAAGCGATCTGAAGCGATCAAAGCTAAGTGAATTTTCGTTATTTTATTCGTTTGTATCTCACCTGAAGAAGACCTAAGAGGTCGAAACGCGTTGTGTTTTGTCTTGTGACTCGTTTGTCCACGTTTCTCTGGGCGGTTCGCTAACATTTATTTAAGATTAGTGTTGAATAAGTAAAAAACACTGAATTAGACAGCGAGCCTGCTGATGCAGTAATGTACATCGAGATACTGATAGCTCTTCATCGTGGGGAGAAGAGATACAGAGAGAGGGTGATTCAAACTTCTATCATTTTGCTTCAGTATGCTCAAAGGAGCAAGAAAATGTGGTTAAACTTCTGAAGTTACAGGCACTGAAAGAGAGTAACTTTCAACTCAACGAGCATCGGGAAAGGCTGGGATGACAAAACTGCAAGCGTCCATAGCATTGGCTGACGACAGAATAGCAGATCATGTTCAATGAAATCTGCTATTGCGCGTCGGCTGGTCCAAGCAGTTTGCAAGAAATCAAAGCAAGCACACACACACACACACACACACACACACACACACACACACACACACACACACACACACACGTTCATAATCCCTAAACTGGGTTTAACGAATTTTCAAATGTATTTTTAAGAACTTAAGAATGCAAAGTCTGTTACATACCGCTTTGGCACGAAATTCCTTCATTTCGGCTGGAATGTTCTATGAGGACTTTAAGTCTTTTTCTTCTTTGTTTGTTTGTTTTTAACATTTTAAAAGTTCAATTTTCGGAGATTTTCGTATGAAATGTTGATTTTTTTTTTTTTAACGTTCTATACAAACCTCTGTACAAGTTGTTCATTATTTTGAACAATATTTCCGACACTAAAAATATGCAGGAATGTATTATGCGGAAACGACGTAGACTGACGAAAAAAAGAACCCACACTTAAGGTTTTTGACTAGCTGGTAAATACACATTGGTTGGCATACTCCACTACACTACACTACACTACACCACACACACACACACACACACACACACACACACACACACACACACACACACACACTTCTTTTCTACCTTCCCTTACCCTCTTTTTCTCCCCTATCTTTCTTTTTGTACTCCCAGTTCTTATAGAACAGGGAGTACTTTCGAATGGGAACGACGAAATGCTGTGTGTGTGTGTGGGTGTGTGTGTGTGTGTGTGTGTGTGTGTGTGTGTGTGTGTGTGTGTCCGTCCGTCCGTGGTCAAAATGTGTTCCACTCGCTCCAGACAAAACTGCTGGGCCGATCTTTCTGAAAATTTGTAGGTATGTTCATTATGGGTCCGGATGATGCCCGATGTTTTAGTTTACCGTTATAACCGTTACTAACGGCTGTAACGGCCTGTAACGGTTTTTCTTCTTCATGGAATATCTCAGAAAGTACTTGGCCGATCTTTGTGAAAATTAGCAGGTATGTTCATTATGGGTCACGGATAATATCCGATGTTTAATTTACCCCGTTATAGCCGTTACTAACGGCTGTAACGGCCTGTAACGGTTCTTCTTCTTAATGGCATAATTTATCTCAGAAAGTACTTGGCCGATCTTTCTGAAAATTTGTAGGTATGTTACTAACGGCTGTAACGGCCTGTAACGTTTTCTTCTTCTTCATGGAATATCTCAGAAAGTACTTGGCCAATCTTTGTGAAAATTAGCAGGTATGTTCATTATGGGTCACAAATAATGCCTGATGTTTTAGTTTACCGTTATGCCGTTACTAACGCTGTAACGGCCTGTAACGGTTTTTCTTCTTTCATGGAATATCTCAGAAAGTACTGGCTGAACTTTGTGAAAATTAGCAGGTATGTTCATTATGGGTCACGGATGATGCCGATGTTTTAGTTACCGTTACAGCCGTTACTAACGGCTGTAACGGCCTGTAACGGTTTTTCTTCTTCATGGAATATCTCAGAAAGTACTTGGCCGATCTTTGTAAAAATTAGCAGGTATGTTCACTATGGGTTACGGATGATGCCCGATGTTTTAGTTTACCGTTATAGCCGTTACTAACGGCTGTAACGGCCTGTAACGGTTTTTCTTCTTTATGGAATATCTCAGAAAGTACTTGGCCGATCTTTCTGAAAATTTGTAGGTATGTTCATTATGGGTCACGGATGATACCTGATGTTTTAGTTTACCTTTGTAGCCGTTACTAACGGCTATAACTGCCCATAACGGTTTTTCTTCTTTATAGAATATCTCAGAAAGTACTTGGCCGATCTTTCTGAAAATATGTAGGTATGTTCATTATGGGCGACGGATGATGCCCGACGTTTTAGTTTACCGTTTTTAGCCGTTACTAACAGCTATACGGCCCATAACGGGTTTTCTTTTTTATGGAATGTCTCAGAAAGTACTTGTCCGATCTTTCTAAAAAAAAATGTAGGTATGTTGATTATGGGTCACTGACGATGGCCGATGTTTTAGTTTACCGTTATAGCCGTTACTAACGGCTATAACGATCCATAACGGTATTTCTTTTTAATGGAATATTTCAGAAAGTACGTGGCCGATCTTTCTGAAAATTTGTAGGTATGTTCATTATGGGTCACGGATGATGCCCGATGTTTAAGTTTACCGTTATAGCCGTTACTAACGGCCCATAATGGTTTTCTTCTTTATGGAAAATCTCAGAAAGTTCTTGGCCGATCTTTCTGAAAATTTGTAAGTATGTTCATTATAGGTCACAGATGATGCCCGATGTTTACCAGAATAGCCATTACTAACTGTTACACCAGCCCAAGACGGTTTTTCCTCTTTACGGAATATCTCACGTGTATTCAGGATTAACTGGGAGTACGTTTATATGCTTTGCATCTTGTTATTGTCTTCTCCTGTTCACCTCCCCCTTTCCCTTGATGAAATCTATTTGTAATCCACAGAGCACAGTCTGTGGACACTAACTGACACATTGTGGACGGCATGGCAGGGGACGTGAAGCTCGTTAATCATTAATGGTCTACGTTGCGGAAAGAGACGTGGTGGGGAGGAATACGATGATGACAGCAATGGGAAATGATAATGCTGCCGTCATCTGATCTTCTCTGATGGCTTCATGACAGGCTCTGCCGGCTTTTTCTTCCAGCTTTTCTTTCTCTCTCTTGTGTGTGTGTGTGTGTGTGTGTGTGTGTGTGTGTGTGTGTGTGTGTGTGTGTGTGTGTGTGTTTCTGTTTCTCTCTTCCCCCCACACCCCCCTCTCTCTCATAGGGGCGGAAATGGAAGTGAGGATGACTGGAAATACTTCAGATGCTGCCATCATGATGCCATTTTCTGATGGCATGATAATGGTTTATTTCTGCAGCTCTCTCTCTCTCTCTCTCTCTCTTCTCTCTCTCTCTCTCTCTCTCTCTCTGTGTCCCTCTCGCTCTAATTTTAGAGACATGATTATGCATAAGGAGAATGTGTCATTTAACTTTGAGTTTTCTCATGTCGGTTTCCATGTTGATAGTAATAGCTGTTTCAAACGTACGTGTATATGATTGGGATACAAACGAACTATTTCGATCAATTCTTTACACCGATTCGTTGTTATTTGCTTTGCTGCTTGTTTGTTATCATCTCTACTACTTGTCTACCCCCCCCCCCCCCCCCACGCCACCCCCTTTCACATCTTTCCACCAACACATACTACCTATTTTACAAGACTGGTAGAACGGTCATTTAATACGAGCGTTACCTAGCGACTAATGACCTCAGCCTGAGAAGTCGTGAAGAAACGAAGGTCACTCAGTGAGTAACTGGCATTAGATCACGGCCGCCAGCCCTAAAGATGAAAGACAAAAAGTAGGTAGACGCCATCTTGATTGTCAAGGCCATACAAACTGAATCTGAAGTGAGTTTTCTTGCTTATACTCACTGTGAAGTCAGTATCATCATGTGCCACGTGAAGTCAGTATCATCATGTGCCACATGAAGTCAGTATCATCATGTGCCACGTGAAGTCAGTATCATCATGTGCCACGTGAAGTCAGTATCATCATGTGCCACGTGAAGTCAGTATCATCATGTGCCACGTGAAGTCAGTACCATCATGTGCCACGTGAAGTCAATATCATCATGTGCCACGTGAAGCCAGTATCATCATGTGCCACGTGAAGTCAGTATCATCATGTGCCACGTGAAGCCAGTATCATCATGTGCCACGTGAAGCCAGTATCATCATGTGCCACGTGAAGTCAGTATCATCATGTGCCACGTGAAGTCAGTATCATCATGTGCCACGTGAAACCAGTATCATCATGTGCCACGTGAAGCCAGTATCATCATGTGCCACGTGCCATCCAGTTTAAAATCGATTTTTTTTTTCATACGTTAGAAAATATTGATTTGGGAAGCACAGACTAATGCGTCAAGACCATTATTTATCAACAGACACAATTTAATTGTTCTGAGAATTCTTATTGTCTGAAAGTTGATACCCCTTCTTTCCTTTCACATACCCATCATGGTTGGTGGTTTGTATCAGACAAATTAGAATAAAAGGAATGGCACATTGTTACAAGTGCTAACTGGGACCTCTCTCAAGAGTACTGCAAGGACATGTATATTTTAGATTTCACTCTCCATCCCCCACCCTCTTCCTCTCTCTCTCTCTCACTCTCTCTTGCAAAGAGAATATTTATATTCCAGGTCCCTCACCCCCCCCCCCCCCACCTCCTCCAACTTCACACTTCTCCACACACCATTCTCTCTCCAAGTCTCAACAGTGCAGCAAGAGTCTATTCCTAGTCTCATTTTGCGTAGCTTTCCTTCTCTGTCTGTCTCTGTCTGTCTGTCTTCGTCTGTCTGTCTGTCTGTCTGTCTGTCTTCTCTCTCTCTCTCTCTCTCTCTCTCTCTCTCTCTCTCTCTCTCTCTCTCAGCAAGACATGTAAGCTCCAGACACCCCCTACCTTCCCTCTCATCTTTCATTTTCTTTCTCTGTTACTGTCTCTGATCTGATCTGATCCTATCTTTCTGATATTCTCCAGCTGAACACTCCTGTGAGGCCCCTGGGCTCCTCTGCAGCCATCCGTCAGATCCCTCAGTCCCTCTGTTAGGCCCCTGGGCTCCTCTGCAGCCATCCGTCAGATCCCTCAGTCCCTCTGTTAGGCCCCTGGGCTCCTCTGCAGCCATCCGTCAGATCCCTCGTTTCTATGACAACACTGTTGGAGAGCGTTCTTGGTCTTTTCATACGCCCTCTGCATGGAACAATTTGCTTCCTCTCTCCCAGTTTGAAATTCTCTCTCCCCTTCAAGTCATCTATCAAGACTACGCTTCACACTGACTCAAAAGTCATATTCCTGTGTGTGTGTGTGTGTGTGTGTGTGTGTGTGTGTGTGTGTGTGTGTGTGTGTGTGTGTGTTGTGTGTGTGTGGTGTGTGTGTGTGTGTGTGTGTGTGTGTACGTGCGCGCGCGCGTGCGTGCGTGTGTGCATATGTGCACGCGCGCGCGTTTGTGCACGTACACGTGCGGGTGTCCCTGTGTGTGCGCGTGTATATGTGCGCGCACACGTATATATATATATATATGTGTATGTATATATATGTACAATTCTTAGCCACTCACAATGCTTGGGTTATTGAACAGCAGAGCTGACCACTCAGACTGTTCCATATCTTTTGATCTCCCTTGCATCCTTGAATGGATCCTCAAGCATAGGCTCAAAGATTGTCACCTGCATTTTATACTGTTTGCATTTGGCTTTTAGTTTTTCAGCAACTTTTTTCCTTTCCATACTTTCGTTTTGTTCCATTTACTACCCTTCGCTGGCTGCTTTGGGGGTGCTGTTGGATTCTTTTTTGAACCCTTGGTGGTGAGAACACCACAGAATTATGGACTGTGGTGTGTCTCTATTTGACACCAAGAGCACAGGCACAATCAGCCGTGTCTCCCTGATGAGTCCGATCCAGCGGACGAAAGGCCTAGGAGCAGGCAATACAAATAGATCTGCCTTCGAAGGGGAGTCCGATGGTTCCCTCAGGCAGCTAGTGAAGGGTTTCTCATATTAATGATATATTCCCCCCCATTTTCTTCATTTTTTTTTCTTTTACATTCAAATCTTTGCCTAGTCATTACTATAATGACTGAAGAATTGTTAGCCTGCACTTGTTTTCTCCCACTATTTAATTGTTCAGCTATATTATATATATATATATATGTGTGTGAGAGAGAGAGAGAGAACGAACGAACGAAATGATTTATTGCTATAAAGCGGTACAGCTTCCTTAGCAATATGGCACGATGAATAATAGCACAACAAAACAGTGTCCACGAGTTCGTCCTCATGCCGCGCGGTAAGTCCGACATTGAAACCATGGCAAACAATATCCATTTTCCTCACTAGGCTGGTATGTGTCCCACAGAAACCCGTCCGTCATGCAAGTCACGTGAACACTGGCTGTCACCCCAGGTAGAACTGGATCAGGCCGTGCAGCGTCTCCATCTCCTGTGCTGCACGTGCTTGGATCTCGGCGTGTTGTTTACTATCAGCACGTTTTCCTCTACGAAGACTGGCAAGTTTTGCACGTTCCTCTATCAGCATGTTTCCGTTGTCCTGCTTCACAAACCAAAACACAACTCGCTGTCACCAGACACAGCTGTACAAGAAAATTCGAGGACAAGATCGTCTGATTCACACATCAGCACATCAGTATCCGTGGATCGCTGCACAAATCATTTAGAAGAGAGAGAGAGAGAGAGAGAGAGAGAGAGAGAGATAGTCTGTGTGCATGAGTGCGAGCGTGCACTCTAAGGATTTTTTGAAGCACTTATACCCATTTATAGATCAAGCCCTACGAACATCCATAATGATAATGGTGATGATGACGATAATGAACAAAATCCCTACACAAGAACACCTAAGGTTGTAGAGTTCAACACACACACACACACACACACACACACACACACACACACACACACACACACACTTGATTCAGTGCCGCAAAAACCAGCTCCATGTCTTTCTCCTCAAACCTAGTCCCGCTTGGTTTCTGCAAAGAGCGCACGACATGCTCCAGGTGGAACGGATCCCTGTTCTGCTCAAAGATTCCACGAGTTCGTCCTTTGGTTCACACGCCATCTATCCACCAACCTTGCTGACAGACAGCAAAGCAAACAAACAAACACAGATGGAAGTGACAAACGAGGAAGGTGAATTGTTGAGTACTTACTGTCCATATATCACCACTTCATGTTCACTCTTCCCTTTCCTTTCAGTCTTACGCTGCATTTTGTTTCTTGTTTACTGCTTAGCAAGTGATAGTGTTTAAGATAAGAACAACCATGTTGATTTTGAGTTGAGCTTTGAATCGTGTTTTTTTTTTTAGTTCTGCTATAATCATGTCTTAGCTTGCAAAGGGTATGTGCAAATTTAGCACTTGTCTTTTTTTTTTTTTTTTTTTTTTAATTAATGCAAGTTTCTTGTCAAATGCCGCGTGTTTTGCATCTCCATGTGTAGCTAGAGAACGGAAGCTGCAAGTCATGTTAGTATGGAGTTTGGGGCATGTCTTCTCTCTCTCTCTCTCTCTCTCTCTCTCTCTCTCTCTCTCTCTCTCTTCTTTTCTTTTTAAAAAGTTTTCTTTCGTTGTCCTCCCATAGCTTCTTCCACACTCCCTTCCTGCCATCACTCCACAGGGCATCTGATGACAGAGAAGGTGCGCTGGGCTGTAACTGCCGCGCTGAGTGGCAGAGGGGCTGAGGCAGGAAACGAGAAGCACGGCCATTACTGCTGTACGTGACGGAGACCTGGGCACGGAAATAGAGAGAGGATCAGACAGGATGACACCGCCACGCTGCCCGCCTGGCATCGGATGTCATCATCACGATTCTGGTGTTTTTCTGCCCGTTCTTTTTCCTGTCTTTTCCTTGACTCCTCCAGTAAGCCCCCATCCCCACGCGTTCCCAGGCTGTGGTGTATCCAACACTTCCCTCAGGGAGCAGGAAGGCCACCGAAACGAACGTATTATAGTCTCATTTGAACATGTATCATTTTCTATAGAGTTTGTTCTGTTTTCTCGTGTTGTCATCTTGCACACACGTAAAATCCCATCACTAACTTTCGGAAGAGAAGGCCAGTTTGGCCGTTGGTATGGATGACACATTACACATAGCATGCACCCTGCGTGAGAAATGGAAAGAATGAAGGAAGTAAGGAAATGGAGTGAACAATGTTGAACAATATTGACTGGATGACACGGGAAACGACTGAATGAAGCGTTAGCAGACAGCTCTTCAGTAGGCTTTACCCAGGTAGGCAGCCCGTTGTGTGAACGAGAAAGCGGCTTGTAAAGCGCTTAGAGCTTGGTCTCTAGCCGAGGATAGGCACTATGTAAGTAGTCATAATAATAATAATAATAGCGACATCACACCCGTCCACGTCTAACAGTTCTGTGCCGTTACCTATCTCCCCCTTCTCTTTCTGTTGATCTGTCTTCTCCCTTTCTGCAGCCCATCCCAAACAAACATCTGGTCTCTGTTTTGTCCTCTCCTGCGGAATAACACAGAACAGACAGACAACGAGAGAGTGAGAGAGAGAGAGAGAGAGAGAGAGAGAGAGAGAGAGAGAGAAGACAGACAGACAGACAGACAGACAGACAGACAGAGCACAAGAGTCCCGCTGTCTGAAGCCATTGCTCTCTCTCTCTCTCTCTCTCCTCTCTCTCTCTCTCTCTCTCTCTCTCTCTCTCTCTCAAATCGTGAATATACAAATGGTGAGATCGACCTGACGTATTTTCCCAAGCATATAACAAAGACCAATCGGTTTAAAGATAAGAATGAAAAAAGAGAAGGCGAGAGTAGAACTTGGAGAGGGACAGCGTGTCAGGAACTGAACTCACGTTCCTGGTGGTGGCTTGTGTTGGTTTGCTGTGGAAGTGTGTCAACGGAAAAAAACATGTACTGCTTATACAGGCTTATCAAAAAAAAAAAAAGGGGGAAGAATTTTAGTTTTGTGCCTGCGCTCACCTGTTCAAGGAAACCGTACAGCATGCATGCTGATCCGTGAACAGAAAGCTCATGGAGATGTGTTCCCAGTAAAGTGTGTAGTTGAAGCAGACTGAGAAAGTCTGTTCGGCGGCACCGAATGTACTTTATTGAAGGCCATGGCGGGCCACCGGAAAAACAAAACAAAACAAAACAAAACCAAAACTACCAGTAAGCATGACGAAGAAAATGAAACGTGTAAAGTGTTTTACCCAACACTTTGAACGACTGCCTCGTTGTGCTAGTTATGCTATAACTCCACTTGGTTTTTGAACAAACACTCATGAACACAAACACTCATACACACTCAACACGACTCGCCCAGAAGGCACTGGAAGGGCACCTGTAGAGCAAAAGACCGCCATTGGGCAGGTGCCTTGGCTGCAAGCCTCATCTGGAGGGTCAGCAGGTGTGAAGTCCGGGAAAGGCATCTTGGTGGTGAGCCACGTCCAGATCGTCAAAAGTTGTGGTGGGGAGTCTCTCAGCTGGACCGCTGGCAAGAAGGCTGGAAGCTTGTGACAGCTATGAAGCCCAGCGTTCGTCCACAAGCAACGTTGTCGCGACCAGTTTTCCTCTCTGCCTCTGTGCAAGAAGCCTTGAATTGTGAGAAGCTTGAGAGGGTGTACTTGCGTCCGTCTTCAACGGGGGCTTAAAGTCGCATGCATTGCCAGCAGATAGGCCTTATCGTTTGCTGGCTGAAAGCCTCCAACCACCGGTCATGACGTATTCGTTGCCCGACAAAACAATGCAAATAGATGCGCTGATCTCGGGACACTTCCGTCCAGACCAGGCAGAGCATTTAGAGATAAGCCTTCATCCCATTGTGTCCAGGAACTCCATGGCAGTGCGCACAAGGACGTGGTGGGGAGTGCCATGGGCAGGACTCTCTGTCTGGTTAGTAGCAATTTGCAGGTCCTCTGAGACTGATCTTTGTTTTGCAGCTGAAGAGGCGGACAGCACCGTCAGCAGTCAGATCCAACAGAGCCTCGACTGATTTTAGTGTGGCCAAAGGGACCCTGGAAACGGAGGTTCTTTGGGAGGCACTGTTCCTGGGCTCCAAGGCTTCTGGCGCCGGACAATTTTCCCACCAGTACTAGCATTCCTGCGGGTCCATCCACGCCACTAGCAACAATGCCAACTTCCAATGAACCAGGATGGCTGCCATTTCAACCGGGCACAACTGGAAGTCACCCGGAACCGGCTCCCCGATATGCTGGCAAAAAGTGGCCATCACTTCCTTCTGTCCATCCGAGATGCGTGAGCCACTCAGGGTGGACAGGAGACGCTGCATTCGGAGGAACTGGACCAATTCTTTCCAGCCACTCGGTGACACGACTAACAAATCCATTGCATTCTGCTTCTCTGGGCTCATACAGGCCATCAACACCAATAGTGCCTTCCATTGAATGAGAGCTGGCACAGACTTCAGATGAAATGTTTCTGGAACTGGCTCTCCCACATGCTGGCAGTCTTTTTTTTCCTGTGCCCAATCTGTTTGCAATAAAAGCATTTGATAATGGAATCTTGGCCGTCAGGAGCTTGCTTTTCACTTTCTTTAGCCAGAAGCTGCAGACGGGCGGTCCTGCTTGGAAAAAACAGAACTGACCTATGGCTCCTCCTGAATTTTCTTCTGCGCCTCATTCATGACCAAGGAGCTAGACGTGCTGATACCACTTAACATTATGGATGGTGTGACGGACCATTTTTGTCTAGTCCCAAACTGTGGGGACACTTCGGACAGGCATAAGCTTACCTGTTCACCGGTTGACCCGTTTACTTGACAGCTACTCACCTGGAAGTCAGTTCCCCAGGTGTCGGTGAAGCCCCGTGTTCGATCTGGAGCTGACTGCCAACCGGGTGGGGTAATGCAGCCCGTGCCCAGCCGCTGTCTCCATCCTGAGGGATGTGGAGAGGCTGACCGAGTGGTCAGTACACATCGTGTGTGTTAAAGGGCTTCAGAGTTCTCCGTTGGGACGACGACATGTGTTTGTTCTGTTGTGTGGGAGTTCCGTAAAGGACTCCATGAACTGCTTCTGTGGGCGGCTTCTGAACTGTGTGAAGACTGTGTGACTTGGGCCAGACGCGGCCAAGTGCATGAACTGTTTGTGGTGACACTGCTGTGAGTGCCAGCTTGGTCTGCGCAAAGAAAATATGTTTAATGTCAGTTTAGCACCTAGTGTTACTGCGCGCCTGTAATGGTGGTGGCATGAATTTATTGATGTGCCTGCTTGTTCTTGTTATGTAATCTGTATTTGTTATGATTTGATGGTTCAGGCAGCAAAAAAAAAAAAGGAAAAAACTTAACTTGTTGCCTGGCTATCTATGTTCGTGTGGTGAGGGGTGTGTAGTTCTCCGTTGGGACGATGAAGTCTGTTGTACACGCATCCAAACTTATTCAGGTGAGAGTCAGACAGCAAAACACGCATCGCACACCATCCGTAACAGTTGGCCTCTTCCATGGTTCTGGGTCTCTCCAGATAGGCATATTTACCTGCCTCCTTGCCCAGACCACCAGTGCAAAACTTGTTGATCGCCTCGCCTTGTGCATATCTTTCTGGCAGGTCCCTGAAGGCTGAATCAGCAAGCACTGTGATCCTGTCTGCCGAATCCTCATAGGACTCCCTTGGAATTTGACTGGCTTGTTTGAATTTTAGCTTGGCTGTTTCAATCAGCTCTCTGGCCCCAAAGCGTGCTTCTAACTTCTTCATCATCTGGCGATATGAGCACTGTCTGCCCATCTTCATGGCTATGATGAAGAAGTCTTGGGTTTTCCTTCCAAACACCATCCCAGTATTCCCAATTCTCATTCTCAGACCCGCTGAGAGCTGTTCTATAGCTGTCGAACCGTACTTGAATGACAGCGAACTTGATTTTCCGTCGTACTGTTCATTTTGGGGTAATTTCCGGGGGTCCCCTCTTCGTCCAGAATGGGGATGCCTAACAGGACTGTTTTCCCTGCTACTGTCGAGCACTCCTGACACCTATAGAGTGTTTTCCCTACACTTTGGAGAAGTTCTTTTATATACTTAAGCACTTGCACATTCACACACACGCACTCTACCTTACCGGGTCCGTCCAGACACTGGCTTGGGGGTTTCGTAAGGATTCGTTTCCAAGCCATTCACTGGCACCAACTAAGTCGAGTCCGAATCTCTTCCAGTGTCGAAGTCCCCTAGTCTAGTAGTGGTACTGTCAAAACCATCCTTGCCGTTGCTACCGTCTACGGCTGTTCTGTCGCAGAGCTAGGGCAGAACTGTCTCCTATAAACTGGAGGCCCAAGCACTGGTCTGTCACCAGTGTCAATGTCAGCGCGACGTAGCTCCTTCAACTAACTATAAGCTAGCCGGTCCGCCCTCGTCGAGCCCATGTGTCGTACTCTCGGAGTTCGCCTGCTAGTTTACTTGACTGACAGGGAGCACTTCTCATGCGAGGTGCACTTCCGCTGAGCTCGCCTATGTGCGCAGAATCCGTGCGTTTCGTTTCCAAGCCATTCACTGGCACCAACTAAGTCGAGTCCGAATCTCTTCCAGTGTCATGGGGAACTGATTACCACCAAAACCAAACTGGGAGTCTCTCATCGGCACCGTGGGGATGTTCTTAGGCCGGCAAATCCACAGAGACTAAAGGAAATTATCGCTCACCTGACTGACAACAAAACGCGGGTGAGTAGCTGTTAATCTATCGTCTATCGCCCGGATGAACAGGTACAAGTTCTCAAAACTGTCACCAGACGCAATTCGTGACCGGACAAAAATGGTCCGTCACAGTTTTCCCGTATCAATCAGCTGATCTCGGAACCCAATTGGTTGTGATCATGCAAACTGACTGCTTTCATTTGGAAATCATTATCAGCTGGAAGAGAATTGCATTGATGTGATAATTAATTTTTTTCACGTGATAAAAGTGAAAATAGATACCATCACCGTTTTGGCGATCAAAATCAGTGTATTCACGTGAACAAAGAAAAGATCTAAGACGGTACTTTCGACCATTTGGACGTTAGGATGCTTCAATATTATAAGTGTGTGTGTGTGTGTGTGTGTGTGTGTGTGTGTGTGTGTGTGTGTGTGTGTGCGTGCGTGCGTGCGTGCGTGCGTGCGTGGGTGGATGCGTGCGTGCGTGCGGTAGTGCATGCTTGCGCGCGCGCGCGCGTGATCATATGTGTGTGAGTGTGAGTGAGTATGTATGTGTGTGTATGTGTGTGTGTATGTGTGTGTGTGTGTGTGTGTGTGTGTATGTGTGTGTGTGTGTATGGTGAGAGAGAGAGAGAGAGAGAGAGAGAGAGAGAGAGAGAGGGGAGGGAGGGACAGAGATTATAAAGTAAGTTTTGTCACAAGGAAAAATTGAAGAATACTGTAAGCAAAGCAAGGGCATACGAGAACAAGAGAGAGAGAGAGAGAGAGAGAGAGAGAGAGAGAGAGAGAGAGAGAGAAGCACATCAATATTTCTTACGTACATTGACCTCTTCCTGGCTGTGAACTTCAGAGAGAAAAAAAAACTCAAAAAAAACCCAAACCTCTAGTATAGAATTCATTCAATCTATTGCCGACTGTCCAGAGAAAAACAACATCATAACGCTCATTGTTTTGTTGCCACGGAGGAGGAAAGATAGAGATCGCATTTCAAAGGTCAAAGATTCATGCAGTTATGTGTAAGGAATACCGTTGAACCCTGCTTTAATGGACCTCATTCTGGAGCGTAGAGAGAGACAGAGAGAGAGAGAGAGAGAGAGAGAGAGAGAGAGAGAGAGATGCACTGTTTCCTCTACCCTAAAGGGAGAATCGACAATGCTGGAAGCTAATCCCTTTATGGCTCCAGTGGGAGAAAAGTAACGACAACAACAACACAACAGACGGCTGTGCAGATCCAGTTGCTTATTTTCTGCAGCCTGTTTTCCGCGCTTGTGTGGGGTTTCTGGGTTGGAGGGGGGTTGGTGGTGTCTTGTGTGGGGTTCCTGTGTAGGAGGGGGGTTGGTGGTGTCTTGTGAGGGGTTTCTGGGTTGGAGAAGGGTTGGTGGTGTCTTGTGTGGGGTTTCTGGGTTGGAGGGGGGTTAGTGGTGTCTTGTGTGGGGTTTCTGGGTTGGAGAGGGGTTGGTGGTGTCTTGTGTGGGGTTTTGGGTTGGAGGGGGGTGGGGGGTCTTGTGTGGGGTTTCTGGGTTGGAGAGGGGTTGGTGGTGTCTTGTGTGGGGTTTCTGGGTTGGAGGGGGGTTAATGGTGTCTTGTGTGGGGTTTCTGGGTTGGAGAGGGGTTGGTGGTGTCTTGTGTGGGGTTTCTAGGTTGGAGGGGGGGGGGGTTGGTGGTGTCTTGTGTGGGTTTCTGGGTTGGAGAGGGGTTGGCGATGTCTTGTGTGGAGTTTCTGGGTTGGAGGGGGGTTGGTGGTATCTTGTATGGGGTTTCTGGGTTGGAGGGGGTTGGTGGTGTCTTGTGTGGGGTTTCTGGGTTGGAGGGGGGTTGGTGGTGTCTTGTGTGGGGTTTCTGGGTTGGAGAGGGGTTAGTGGTGTCTTGTGTGGGGTTTCTGGATTGGAGAGGGGTTGGTGGTGTCTTGTGTGGGGTTTCTGGGTTGGAGAGGGGTTGGTGGTGTCTTGTGTGGGGTTTCTGGGTTGGAGAGGGGTTGGTGGTGTCTTGTGTGGGGTTTCTGGGTTGGAGGGGGGTTGGTGGTGTCTTGTGTGGGGTTCCTGTGTAGGAGGGGGGTTGGTGGTGTCTTTGTGTGGGTTTCTGGGTTGGAGAAGGGTTGGTGGTGTCTTGTGTGGGGTTTCTGGGTTGGAGGGGGGGGGGGGGGTTGGTGGTGTCTTGTGTGGGGTTTCTGGGTTGGAGAGGGGTTGGTGGTGTCTTGTGTGGGGTTTCTGGGTTGGAGGGGGGTGGGGTCTTGTGTGGGGTTTCTGGGTTGGAGAGGGGTTGGTGGTGTCTTGTGTGGGGTTTCTGGGTTGGAGGGGGGTTAATGGTGTCTTGTGTGGGGTTTCTGGGTTGGAGAGGGGTTGGTGGTGTCTTGTGTGGGGTTTCTGGGTTGGAGGGGGGGGGGGGGGGGTTGGTGGTGTCTTGTGTGGGGTTTCTGGGTTGGAGAGGGGTTGGTGATGTCTTGTGTGGGGTTTCTGAGTTGGAGGGGGGTTGGTGGTGTCTTGTGTGGGGTTTCTGGGTTGGAGGGGGTTGGTGGTGTCTTGTGTGGGGTTTCTGGGTTGGAGGGGGTTGGTGGTGTCTTGTGTGGGGTTTCTGGGTTGGAGAGGGGTTGGTGGTGTCTTGTGTGGGGTTTCTGGATTGGAGAGGGGTTGGTGGTGTCTTGTGTGGGGTTTCTGGGTTGGAGAGGGGTTGGTGGTGTCTTGTGTGGTGTTTCTGGGTTGGAGAGGGGTTGGTGGTGTCTTGTGTGGGGTTTCTGGGTTGGAGGGGGGTTGGTGGTGTCTTGTGTGGTGTTTCTGGGTTGGA
This sequence comes from Conus canariensis, assembly GCA_033310375.1. Classification (NCBI taxonomy): domain Eukaryota; kingdom Metazoa; phylum Mollusca; class Gastropoda; order Neogastropoda; family Conidae; genus Conus; species Conus canariensis. The sequence continues at coordinate 38,133,214 of CM065735.1, forward strand.
GAGGGGTTGGTGGTGTCTTGTGTGGGGTTTCTGGGTTGGAGGGGCGGGGGGGTGTCTTGTATGGGGTTTCTGGGTTGGAGAGGGGTTGGTGGTGTCTTGTGTGGGGTTTCTGGGTTGGAGGGGAGGTTGGTGGTGTCTTGTGTGGGGTTTCTGGGTTGGAGGGGAGGTGGTGGTGTCTTGTGTGGGGTTTCTGGGTTGGAGGGGAGGTGGTGGTGTCTTGTGTGGTGTTTCGGGGTTGGAGAGGGGTTGGTGGTGTCTTGTGTGGGGTTTCTGGGTTGGAGAGCGGTTGGTGGTGTCTTGTGTGGGGTTTCTGGGTTGGAGGGGGTTGGTGGTGTCTTGTGAGGGGTTTCTGGGTTGGAGAGGGTTGGTGGTGTCTTGTGTGGGGTTTCTGTGTTGGAGGGGGGGGGGGGGGTGTCAAGACAGCGATACGTCTGGCCCTGATTACAGGTAGGTGGAGGTTTTTTTCTGTCATCATCATTTTCATTATCTTTGTCTTCTTCGTCGTCTGCGGTGAACAAGTAGTAATGACAGTGACGTTCTTCACGACAAACTGCACAGAAGGGTGGCGCTGGAGGTGGGAGAGAGAGAGAGAGAGAGAGAGAGAGAGAGAGAGAGAGAGAGAGAGAGAGAGAGAGAGAGACAGAGAGACAGAGACAGAGACAGAGAGAGTCTGAGTCTGAGTCTGAGATGATTTATTTGTTAGGCCACAGGCCCATACAAATGGAGTTCAATGTGCCATGGTGTTACATAACAATAGCTATGTTTTCAAGAGCATCTTTTCTTATCATATATGCCTTGCATACATATTTACAGAGCCTGAAAATTACATTATCATTTCCATTTGAGAGCAGCAAAGACATTTTAAACATTGAAGGACATCTGTAATATTTACAAGATATTAATTGTCCACGCAGTTCAGTATATTTCGGGCATACCAATAGAAAGTGCAGTTCTGTTTCAAGAGTATCTGTACAGAATGGACAAAAAACGTTAATATCCATATTAACATTGCGAAAGTTGACAGAACGCGAACGCAACGGTAACATACCAATTCTAAATCTGGATAACATCTTACGCATGTTAATACATTGAACCACACGGAAATAAGGGCACAAAGACAGTGACTGACCATACGTAGCATAAACGTTGTAAAATTTGTGTGATTCGAGAGCAGAATGCCATTCCTGTCTACAACAATCAATTAAACGCTGTTTTAGCTGGACAATAAACAGCTTAACATCCCCTACAGACTGTGCTTCCCACACAAACCTCCGGTGGTCAGTAGCCTGTAGGTTTATAAAATGTTGGGACTGCTGTTGGCTCTTCATCTGGTTCAAAATGAACTTCTTTGAGACAGAGTTTTCTGCAGCCTTCTTTTATATCCTCATTCAGTTGGTCCATATCTAATGAACGGGGAGTGGAACAGAACTTGGGGCTATATACACTTCTTGATCTTGTGATAATTTCACATGTGACAGATTCACCACTGAGTTCTCATGTAGTAGTAGTAGTAGTAGTAGTAGTAGTAGTAGTAGTAGTAGTAGTAGTAGTAGTAGGGACTGGCTTTTGGCCTTAGGCCTCGCGGCGTCTTTGTGTCCCCTCATTATTTTTTCAACTTTGTTTAGGTTTCATTGCATGCCTATCTTATAAAATAACATTATATTCAATCTACACAAAAGAAGAGGTCTTTCAATTTGGGGTCTTCATCTAGGAGGGTTTTTTTTAAGCTGTTGATATCTGGTGCATATTTGGTGACTTTAGAGGAGGCACATGATTTCTGGTTTGCACAGGTGGACAAAGGTGTTCTAATCCTTTTCTCTTTTTGATGGACAGGAACCGTTTGTAACCTGTGTGTTTGTTTTTCTGTAGACGGTACAGTTCCTTAAATGCTAAGACTGTTAAGAGCTGGTAAACAGAATACATGTCTTTGAATTGTTCGTTTCTGTTCATCTACCAAAAATCGGTATGCGTCTCTCATGGTAGTCTGGATCTGTATAATGGCAGTGTAGAGAGTGTCATCCACAGCTTGGGTAACATAATATCACTTGGGGAGGACATGCTTTCCGAATCTCACCCTAAGGCCTTTGGGAATTTTGGCTCATACCTAGTCATTTTCTCACACGCCCTCAAAATTTTCTTGTGATCAGCGAGGTTGATTCCATTGCAGCAGATCCAGTGAAGGATACCAAGGAGATCTAAATTGTGGAAGTGGCAAACGCTGCTTCCATTGCAGCGGATCCAGTGAAGGATACCAAGGAGATCTAAATTGTAGCAGTGGCAAACGCTGCTTCCATTGCAGCGGATCCAGTGAAGGATACCAAGGAGATCTAAATTGTAGAAGTGGCAAACGCTGCAAGTATCTTAGACTGGAAGGAGGTACAAATATATACCTGGATCAACTTGGTTGATGCTTGTTGTCTTTTCATGTTTTATAGATAAAAACGTTCAAAGATAAAAAAAGACACACAATTGTATTGATTTTGTGACCAATATTTCGGCTTATTGCCTGCCTCAGGGTAAATGACACAAGGTATGAGCCACATCAGTAAAACGACAAGAAATGGAGTTCAACAAACGCATTAAAATGCACGTGCATAACGCTTAGAATGTAACGACAGTGAAAGGCTGTGAAACTTGTTCACCGTGGTGTGCCCCACTATCCCATCTCGCATGGTGAACACGCGCACGCAAACATGCATACCCCCCCCCCCCCACACACACACACACACACACTCACACCCATACACGTGAGTGCACACACACATTCTCCATTCACAAGTGAGAGAGAGAGAGAGAGAGAGAGGAGAGAGAGAGAGGAGAGAGAGAGAGAGTTGAGGGGAGGGGGGATGAGGGAGGGGGGGAGGACTGGTGTATGAGAAGGGATTAAAAAAAATGCGGGATTACCTCATCAGCATCTGCATTCTTAACCTCAATCTTTCTCCTTTCCCCGCCCCAACCCACGCCCTCCATCCAAGCCCACCGTCCGCCACTCAACCCAAGCCCACCTGTCCTCCACTCCACCCAAGCCCACCCGTCCGCCACTCAACCCAAGCCCACCTGTCCTCCACTCCACCCAAGCCCACCCGTCCTCCACTCCATCCAAGCCCACCCGTCCGCCACTCAACCCAAGCCCACCTGTCCTCCACTCCACCCAAGCCCACCCGTCCTCCACTCCATCCAAGCCCACCCGTCCGCCACTCAACCCAAGCCCACCTGTCCTCCACTCCACCCAAGCCCACCCGTCCTCCACTCCATCCAAGCCCACCCGTCCGCCACTCCACCCAAGCCCACCTGTCCTCCACTCCATCCAAGCCCACCCGTCCTCCACTCCATCCAAGCCCACCCGTCCGCCACTCCATCCAAGCCCACCCGTCCTCCACTCCACCCAAGCCCACCCGTCCTCCACTCCATCCAAGCCCACCTGTCCTCCACTCCATCCAAGCCCACCCGTCCTCCGCTCCATCCAAGCCCACCCGTCCTCCACTCATCCAAGCCCACCCGTCCGCCAGTCTGTCCGTCCAGGACAGGCTGATCACACCACACTCACATACACATGGTCACTGTCAGAGGGGACACACCCAAGCACATTCCACATGTACAATCAATAACATAGTTCCGCTTACACATTCCACCTTCCCCAATGGCCGCTGGTACATATATATATATATATATATATATATATATATATATATAATGATGGTGGGTTTGGATGGAGTGGCGGACGGGTAGGCTTGGATGGAGTGGAGGACGGGTGGGCTTGGGGAGTGGAGGACCATTATGAAAACATAAATGGATGTTTATATCAAATAGAGAAGCATCTATTTTCTGTTACTATGACCTTTTCATTCATCAATAGCATGCGTATGTATTCACACACACACACACACACACACACACACACACACACACACACACACACGCACACACGGGTATTATATATATATATATATATATATATATATATATATATTATGAACAATATAAAAAAGTCCTTAAAAAATCTGAAGGTGCTCAACCCCTTGGGGAGCAACATCTGTTTAAAAATATTTTAAAATATTTTTAAACAAATATATATATATATATATATATATATATATATATATATATATATGTGTGTGTGTGTGTGTGTGTGTGTGTGTGTGTGTGTGTGTGTTTGTGTGTGTGTGTGTGTGTGTGTGTGTGTGTGTGTGTGTGTGTGTGTGTGTATGCATATATATCATACATATTTGTATACATGGATATATGCATACATGCGTTATAGTTTTACATATAATCATGATATGTGCTAGAAGGTTAACTAACACACAAATGGATATTTATATGAAACAGAGAAAAATCAAATCCATTTACCACAACTGGGGCCGTTTCATACATCAATACCACAAAACGTTCATGTCTTACACACACACACACACACACACACACACACACACACACACACACACACAGAGAGAGAGAGAGAGAGAGAGAGAGAGAGAGAGAGACACTGACACTGACACTGACACTGACACAAGTTTATTGAATAGGCCACAGCCCCTTTCAATGGGGGAGATATCATGGAATATTGGATTCTGCGCGCGCGCACGCGCGCACACACACACACACACACACACACACACACACACACACACACACACACACACACACACACACACAGAAGCTTGCGCATGCAGACAGTGTACAGCTCGAGAAATTATCACGATTCATCAGCACTGAACATCCTATACCACACAATATTTACACACTATTTATCTGTTTTCATTAGTGTTAACAGTTTGAAGTCGGAGCTTGAATGCGAAGAACAAAAACTTAGAAAAATCCAGAATATTTTCCTCGGACAATTTTAGACATACTACACTGCTAATACCTGAAGAATTTCCATTAACAATACTTCGCAGATACTTTTGCCTATAACCGTTGTATAGCGGGCATTCAAAAATTGGGTGAATTTCTGTTTCAAGCTTGCCGCTACAAAAGGGACAGTTCCAGTTCTCCGTATTTTTTGAATAACGGTATTTGTGAACATTAATCTGTGATACTCCCAACCTAAACTGTGCAAGTACATTACGATATGCATTCATCCATAGGACATCCACATATTTCTCCCTTCCAAAATATGTCTTATATTGTTTGTACTCAGAGAATCTACCACTAGTTTCCATGTGGTCATACCATCGGAGACAAAAAGAACTATACAACCTTTCCTTAAACTCTTTGAAGAACAATTTCTCTTGTCCACAACCAAACAACCACACTTGCTCAAATCCATTCTCACACAAAACAGTTTGAACTTTTGTGACCCAAGTGTTTGTTCCGCGCTCATGCATCTTTAAAAGCATATGATAAGATTTCTTAGAAAACAGATGATCCGGTTGTTTCAATAAACGAAACCAGTATTTAATACATCTTGAAACAGAATTAATCCATAAGGGATACCTGCCCAACTCGCCATAGATCATATCCTTTGGGGTTTTATCAGTAACATGTAGTAACCGTTTACACGCATAAAGATGAACACGTTCTACCTGCTCAAACCTTTGAAAGCCCCATACCTCTGCTCCATACAACAAAACTGGAACAACCTGAGTATCAAAAAGTTTGAAAAATATTTCAGCTGAATTACAATCTATTCTGTTCAGAGTTTTCAGGATTTCTATTGTACTTATCTTAGCTCTACTTGTAGTATCTTCCATTGCTGCTGTGAAGCTGTGACGGGTGGAAAAGGTCAATCCTAAATATTTGTATGAATTAACAACTTCAACTTGTTTACCATCTAAAAACCATTTTTCTCGTGGTCCTAGAAACCCACCCTTCCTGAACACTATTATCTTAGATTTATCCATATTAACAGTTAATCCTAGTCTGTGTGCAGATACTTGAAGATTGTTAAGCTGATTTTGTAGTCCGATCACTGTTGTTGACAGCAGTGTAAGATCGTCAGCGAAAAGTAGCAGGAAAAGATCAGTGTCTGAAGAACTGAGAGACAAGCCATGCCTACCTTTAACAGTCAGTTCATTGGCTAATTCATTTATTAGTAATGAGAAAAGTATCGGACTCATTATGCAGCCTTGTTTCAGACCTTGCAAACAAGAAAAGAACTCCGAGAGACCATTCTTGCTCATTACACAGGATTGTACGGATTTGTACATGGCTTGAATTATCCGCAGCATTCTCCCGTTCACGCCTGTTTTTATAAGAACTGACAGTAAAGTGTCTCTTCTTACGGTGTCGTACGCTTTTCGAAAATCGATGAAAGCAACATACATTTTTTGGTTCTTGGAGAAATGCTTTTCAATACAAGCGTGGAGTGTAAAAATATGATCCACTGTCGAGCGTCCCTTACGAAAGCCTGCTTGCGCATCGTTTAACAAAGAATTGTTCTCAGCCCATACGCACAGCCTATTGTTTATGATTTTGGTGAACACCTTACTTACAACACTTAATAATGATATCCCCCTGTAGTTATCGGGATTGTTTGGGTCCCCTTTCTTGTGTAACGGTACAATAATCGCTTTAGTCCATTCATCGGGAAATAATCCATCGACAATAAGCTTATTGAAATAAAGTTTCAAATATCTTATTATTTCTGGTTCTGCGGATTTTAACATCTCTGCCAGAACACCATCCGGGCCTGCTGCTTTCCTACATTTTAATTGTTTAATCGCTTTACTTATCTCCGCCCCGCTTATTTCGCAATCAAGAGTGCTGTTGTAATTTTGATCTTCCCTTGACAAATCCATATGAACAAAGTGTTCAGTAATGTCTGCATTAAACACTTTTTCAAAGTGTAAGACCCATTCATCATTACTGATGTTATTAATAACGGGTGTACTTTTCCTGTGCTTCTTAATTTCTTTCCAGAATTCTTTGGAATCACTTGCGGAGCTAAGTAGCGCTGTTACCGACGCTCTTTTGTAGTCTCTTTTCTTACCTTCTGTTAGAGCCTTGTATTCTTTTCGCTTTGAGGTATAATCTTTATAATGTTCTTTTCTTTTTGTTCGACTGGAACGTCTCAAATATCCTCTTACCTCTTTTTTCTTTAACAAGCATTCTTTGTCGAACCATCTTGAATTCCGATCTCCTACACTGGTATCAATGACTACGAGTTTTTTCATGCAGTTAGCAGCTTCCATTAGAGATCTATTGAATAGTCTAATGGACTCATCTGGATCAACATCTATCAGGTTTTCTGCAACCTTCATTCCATCTCGAAATATATGTGATGAAATTTTATCCTTAAAAATGTCTGCTTTGTTAACCTGCCACACAATTTTTTCCGTTTTGTATTTTTTCCTTGCCTTCAAGCTGTGCTGATCACTATCAGTCTGACCTTGACAATACATCTCTACAGGCATGTGGTCAGATTCTATTCTGTCACCAACTATTACGCTGCCAACCATCTGAGAGAAATCAACATCAATTAAGAAATAGTCCACAACACTGTGACCATGTTCAGACATATAGGTCAGTTTTCCTTCTTCGTCTCCTGTCACATAACCATTCATGATTAACATTCTGTGGCAAATGCATAGTTCAAGGAGTTTTCTTCCGAAATTATTAATTTGAGTATCATTTGATTTTCGGCTTAGTTGCCACAAGGGCTCATTATGGAATGGATTACTTTCCTCGTCGTTGTCCTGGAGGAGATCTACATGTATTTGATATTTAGAAGTCCGTGCGTTAAAATCGCCGGTACAGATCAAATGCACGTCATCATACTCATCTGTCAGGTCATGTAAACATCTGTCTATCTCATCAATAAGACAGTTACTCTGGGACTGGTCATAGAAGGGACTGCCTGTGGGTGGTACGTACGTAGCTAAATACAAAACATCCCTGGTACAACCAAAGAGAGTCTTGGACAGACTCAGTACAATGATGTTTTCCGAGTCCATTCTTATTTCATGCACATGGTTTTTTAGAGAGTTTCTTATCAATACTAAAATGCCACCTGACCTTCTACCTTGCTGCGACAATTTCACTGCAGGACACAATAATTTCTTAAAATCCAAGAAAATATTTGAGATATCGAAGTTCACATCAACAAATGTCTCTGTTAGAGTAACAATATCAAATTGATTAATGTAACTTACCCAGTCAGTATCGCACAGTTTGCTTGCTAAGCCACCAATGTTGTATGACAGAAAGGAAACACTGGGTGATGCTGGGGGCCGGCCGGAATCCTATCTGTTGACGTCTGCTTGGTCTTCAGTAGTGGTGTCAGTTGTAAAGTCAGGGTCGTCTGTCTGGTCGTTAGTCTGGTCATCTGCTTGGTCATCAGTCTGGTCAACTGTCTGGTTGTCAGTCTGGTCAACTGTCATGTGTGTGTCAACACCATGGTGAGCGGTGTCGACTACAGGAGTAGGACCACGGTGGGACAGGCGGAACATGGAGTCGATTCTTGTCTGGGATGGCGGGATCCTATCTTGTCCTCTTCCAAAGTCCCGGGGAGTTGTGGGGCCATCGTCTCCACGGCACCATGCAGGAGTACGGGTGCCTGCCTTGCTGCTGTCGTTCCTCGCCCGTTCTGCTCCTGGCTCTGCTGCTTCCGTGTTCGGTGCCGCTCTTGTCCGCAGGTTGTACTTGGAGTTGGGGCGTGTAGCAGTGGTGTCGTCGGCACGGGGCCGTTCCCTGGGTGAAGATCTTCCTGGACCTGTGGCTCCTCGTTGCTGCTGTCTGCTGCCCCCCGTTCCCCTGCCGCTGACTTCAGGCTGCTTCCTGGCACCACGTTGGGTGGTCGACTGGCCGGCACTGGTGGTCCGTGGTCGCTGGTCACTGAGCAAGTGAAGATTCCCTTCACGTCCCCTCGACGGCAGCGGAGGGTACTCTTCCACTGGCAGCAGCAGATCCGCTGATCTGTCCGCACGGTGTTGTTGCTGTCTGTGTTGACCTGATCTGACCTGACCTGTGGCAGACCTTCCTCTTGCCCCACTGTTACCTGTCTGGCTTCTTGTCACACGTTGGCTGGCGAGGTCAAATTCATAGACAGCGTTTTCTGTGACAAGCTTGTCAAAACGCAATTTTGCAACTTCTCCTTTGGATATTAAATCTCGTCTCATGCTGAGCAGCGCTCTTCGTTTGGTTTGTACCGCTGCTGAAAAATCCTCTCTAATGTAAATACCATGGTACCGTTCTGATTCCCTCAGTCGTCGAGCTAGAGAAAGAATCAGAGACTTTTGTTTAAAGGAAAAAAACTTAACGATGACAGCCTTGCCCGCTCTATGAGCTCGTTCTACATGAACTTCTTCGTCAAGACGTAATCCTTCCTTGATGACCTTCTTCACGAGCTGTTCACATTTTTCCCAGGAGGTTTCTAATGGAAGGCCAAAAAAGAGAAGGTTATTGCGCCGACTCTGGTTCTCCAGGTAGTCACACTTGTTTTGAAGTAGATGTATTTCTTCT
>CM065735.1:38147615-38167615 GCA_033310375.1 Conus canariensis
GCACCAGTAAGTAAATCATTGTTTATATTTAAATGCCATTTCTCAATAAGATTAGTCAGCATAGTATGGCACGAATGATTCCTTCCAAATCCATTCTGATTTGGGTGAAATAAGTCATACTTTGTAAAATGGCACTGTAGATTGTGGAGAGAGAGAGAGAGAGAGGAGAGGAGAGAGAGAGAGAGAGAGAGAGAGAGAGAGAGATACGGGGATATGGATGTGTTGGGTGAAGGTGAAGGTGGGGAGTGCGGAGGGGGTGGGGATAAGGAAAAGACGGAGAGGAAGACACAATTTCATCGATTCGTCCATCAATCACATCCCATCTTCTCAGAACGTTTCTTCAGAATCGTTTTCTAGTTTTTGTTTGTTTGTTTGTAAAGCACAGACGGTGGTGAAAATCAAACCTCGCTGGACAGAAAAAAACATCAGAAGATCTGCAGGTGTGTTTTTCGACACCCCCAAGCCCTACACAACAACAGCAAAGTCTCACACCTGCACTAAGACACCAAATACTAGATGTCAACACACGCCACCTGCTTCAAGAGAGTGTACTCCGATATATTTTGTCGCTGCCAGTCGTTAGGACGTTTAGACCAGTCGACTAATCACCTAGCCCAACACATGTGTTACTAATTATAAATACAAGGGAGATAAACGTTTTAACATTTCAGTCTTTGAAGAAGGCTTTTTCATTCAAAGTGCGCTTCATCTTCGATGCAAACAAGATACGGTAAGCAATACCGGGCAGACAGAACATTTTGTTAATTACATGGTGCATTTGTTTTCATTCGCCATTAATAGTAACGTCCCCTTTCGCCTTGAAATATTGGGAACATTGGACGTGTTTGTTGTTTGTAATTTATTGGTTTTAACGTTTGTATATTTATGAGAGAGAGAGAGAGAGAGAGAGAGAGAGAGAGAGGGAGAGAGAGAGAGAGAGAGAGAGCTTATTAGTATATCCCAGCCGACCACTTGAAGCCTTTTGAGGGTTGTCAAACTCATTTTGAAAAAAATCACATCCTGGAAAAGGCCACACTCTGGAAAAAAAAAATGAAAGAAACGCGTTAAAACAAAACAAATTGGCAGTTAAACTACTGACATCTTCACGGTGGATAAGACTAGGCCATGATGAGAGCACCAGCCGTTTGGCTTAATGTTTTTTTAATCCCAGGTTAAAAAGTAACTCAGAAAAAAATCACATGTAAGAAAATACCTGAAAGAGATAATCTGGGCGAACAGACAGCTGTTGCCCACTCTGGGAAATGTGTGTAAGTCTTACCAGCTTGCTACCAACCTACGACACAAACAGCAACGCCATGATTGTGACCAGGATAGGTCTAAAATATATACAGAGCAAAAATAGGAGAATTGCCTTCGAAACCAGAGAAAAAAACACCAATAGATAACAGTTTAAAAAACACCACACACACACACACACACACACACACACACACACACACACACACACACAATGACCAACACAGCAGGTTTCTGTACCTCACGAGCCTAGTTAACGCCAGGATATACTATAAAAGTAAGCGAAGAGTACAGCCCTGTCATGTGGTTTCAGGCCAGAATAGAAATCCGTAGAATAATCTTTACCATCCTCGTCCCCATCAATCAGCATTTCAAAAATGTCTCAAATTCTGGACCCTTCAGGCCCTGTTGGCATGGCGACCTCCATGTCGATGACCTCTCCACGTGACTGCCCTTGGTTTGGTTCTCTTGAGGTCACCGATATCAGACTGTTCATGGGCACTGTCGTTAGACAGACGTGGTAGCGCCCTCCCAGGGATGTGGATGAAAACCTATGAGGAATATTTTCTTTTCTCAGGTCACTGATGGCAGGACAACAAAGTAAAATATGTAATTCGTCTTCCTTTGCGCTTTTACATATTGGACATCTTAAACCGTTGTCTGAATATTTTTCATATCCATTGCGATGTATTGTCATATCAGTAACCCCTAGTGTAAACTTCGTCAAACGCCGTTTAATGTATTTATCTACATTAAGCAGAAGACAGCTTTCACAGTTTCTAGAAGATTTAAACGTACTGCACCATGAGAAGCTCTCACTTTGCCGAATGCGATCTTCCCAGTGTTGCTATCTGCAATCAATCAACCTTGGACGAAATTCACTCAAAAATCCATTCACATCTTCCTCCCCGATTTAACCATACCAACCCAAATCCATTTTGATATAACATTTCGTGAACATTCATAACCGATGTTTGTTTGCCGTTGGAATCTAGATTTAACAACATCCTGCAAGCTTTCAAAGGCAACCTACTTTCATCCATGCGTAATAATTTCAGCCAGTACCTAACACAGGGGTAGAGTTAAAATACGCACGTGCCTAAACTAACTCCCGGGGAGTTACTTTCGATCAAGAAATGTTGATCCAGATTGACTCCCGGGGAGTTGAAAAATAGAAGGGGGGGGGGGGGGGGGGGTCATTCTGGCTTTATGCCAGGACTCCCCCCCCCCCCCCCCCCCCCACGCACCCTGCAGAGAGACACTTGACACACGACACTTGAAAACTTTACTTGACAAGGATAAAGATCTTAGGCTAACATAAAAGCCTATTAATCCAATCTGTCTTTGATAAACACTAATAATAGTAAACAAAGCTGACTAGAAGCATGCAGAGAGAGAGAGAGAGGGAGAGAGAGAAGGAGAGAGTGAGAGAGGGAGAGAGAGAGAGAGAGAGAGAGAGAGAGAGAGAGAGAGAGAGAGAGAGAGAGAGAGAAGGGGGAGTAAAAGAAAGAAAGAAAAAGAGACAGACAGACACAGAGAGGGGGAGTGGGGGGAGACACTAGAGACAGAGACACTGAGATAGATAAACAAATAGACAGGCAGACAGAGAGACAAGCAAAGAGAGAGGGAGAGAGATTAAGAGAGACAAACAGACAGACAAGCAAAAAGGCAAACAGACAAGCAAGGAGAGTGAGAGAGTGAGCGAGAGACTGAAAGAAAGTTGGGGGGGGGGGGGGTAGAGAGGGAGACAGACAGACAGAGAGAGGGGGAGTGTATATTAAATGTTCATTTCTCATATCATGACTAACACATAAAACTGAATGTTTTGGGGTGGGGGAGTTAATCTAAAACAGCGGGGCGGGGGGGGGGGGGGGGGGGGGGGTGTGTGGGGGGAGTCTTTCTGGCGCGGTTTGTTTTAACTCCCGGGGAGTTAAAATTGGCACGTGCTAATTCTAACTCCCGGGGAGTTAAAAAGTAGAGAGGAGTTAAAATGGATCGTTACACCGGATCAATCTGTAACATTGAAAAGGATCTGCGGCGTCCTCTTCAAAACTGTGAGGAGAAACTTTTTTGCAATGTGGAAGAAAATAAAAAGGTTTTCTTATTGAATTCTCAGACCAGGATTATCTTCTAACATTTGATCTTGGATTGTGAGGCTCCCTGATTTTGTTTTGTTTTGTTATGTTTTGTTTTGTTTTAAAGTGTTTACCCTACACTTCGGAGAAGTTCGTTTACACACTTAAGCACTTGCTCATTGACACACACGCACTCTACCTTACCGGGTCAGTCCAGACACCGGCTTGGAGGTCCTGTCAGGATTTTTGCCAAGCCCTTTAAGGGCACTAACTACTAAGTCCCAGTCTGGGTCTGTCACCCTATCCTAATCTATCTATAGTGGTAGTGCTGTCAAAGCCGTCCTTGCCGTTGTAGCCGTCTGCGGCTGTTCAGTCGCAGTGCTATGGCAAGTCTCCAATGCACTGGAGGCCCAGGCACTAGTCTGTCAATAACACCCTGAGCACGACCCAGCTTCTGAAGTATAAGCGAAGTTAGCAGCTCCGTCCTCTTTGAGCCTAGCTGTTTTCCTGACCGTCAGTGAACCCTTCTAAAGCGAGGTGCATTTTCGCCGAGATCGCCTGTATGCACAGTATCCGTGCGTCACTACACTTTTATTTTGTTTTGTTTAGTTTGTCAGTGTGAAACTTCGTTTTCACGTCCATCTGGAAGCTGGACATGAGCCTAAGGTGTTTTGATTTTGAAGGAATCGTGCCCTTGGTTTTCCAAGGATTCCTCCAGCTTAGTTCATTTTTGACTCCTTTCGTATGGGGGAGTAACGAGAATTACGGAGAACTTTGAAATATAAACTGTTGTCTTTCCCTTTGGGAAGCCCTTTTTTCTTCATAAGCTTTCCGTAATCCAAGCGATATATTTTTTGTCTGGCTTTAGAAGACGTCACTCCGTTTTGGATGGAGGAGTGGTTAATGCTGTGAGGGTATTCTAATATGAGGAGAGCACCAGAATATCCCTCCGAGCTGGGTGTGGTCTTTCAACTGTTGATGGTTCTCCAGCAGCATTTCCAAGAGTAACCATCCTAGGATTAAAAGCTACTGTAACACTCTTGAATCGTCCCGATGGTGACCGTCATTCAGGCCATTCTCCTCACCGTTGTGCATGGGTATGACTGAAAAGGTTCATTGATTTGAATTATATGTGAAATTGTGCTGTCAAACTTGTCTTGTGACTTGCTGTGTGTTGAACAGGAGGTACTCGGTGAGATTTCTGTTTGCATTCTATCCCATCGATTACCAGATTGCCCTGTCCCCACAAGCAAATGCCCAACCGACAGACAACTCCTGACAGGGAACCCTTGCACCGCAGAGTTCTGGTCCCTGAAAAGAAAGATCAAGGAACCAAAACAACTTCAGCAACTTAAAAAAAAAAATGATAATACAAAACATACACAAACAAGCTATACACATGGACCTAACTCAGAGACTAAAAACAATGGGAAAACCTATACAATAGACCGTTTCTATGCAGTTCTAGCATGGTAGTTCAAATGCATTCTTATGGAGGGGTACCGGATACAACTTTCAAGTATTCAACGAGGTATGAAATTCATATGTTAATCCGCACAGAATTCTGCATTCAAATTCACACTAGTATACGCTGTACAAAAGCAATCATTGTTACAGTTACAAAATTGGAGAGGGATCATGTGGAGATGTGGCGAAGGTAAGAAATATGCTTAATTTCCTCCAGATTCCAGAGCGTGCCCTATTCAATGAATTCAAGAGAAATATTCCGCGGTGATGTATACACATATTGTAATAATGATTTAATCTCCCTTGGTTATTCGATAAGAGAAGCATAGGATGACTATTTATCTATGAAACTTCTTCGTTCACTCAGACAGGAAGCCTAGAGGCACTGACGAAGGCTGCTGTGTGGCGGAGGCCCTCCAATGATCAAGCGTTTCCCTCGTGGTGTGTCGGCAGGCCAAGTCTCTGCTCCTAGCTTTTTTATGTATGGGACATTCCTACAGGAAGTGTCCCTCTGTCATTGGGGCTGTACCGCATGGGCAACCTGAAGACTCGCCTATGTGGAATTTTGTGAACATGTGATGTCTCAGTCCAGAGTGCCCTGTACTCAGTCTCACAATCGTCACTTGGTCTGATCTGGGCAGTACGTAGTATGCATCCTTGTTGAAGTTTGGGTGCTGCTCAAACCATCTTCGCTTTCGCTTCTCCTTGATAATACTTTTGATTTCTTCAAAGGAGACTTCCTGCTCCAGTTGGGACTGCTGTCCTCTTTCCTTTCCTAATTGGTCAGGTTCCATATTGCCAAATATATTTCAGTGTGAGGGTACCCATTGGATGACGGTATTCTCAGTGGACTGCTACAGAATGACCAGGTGGACGAGAGAGGGAGTAGAGTTCCTTGTAACAGCCTGCGGTACTGATAAAGCATCGGCAATGATAACGACTTTGAAGAAATCAAAAGCATTATCATGGAGACGCAAAAAAGAAGATGGCACTATGAAACGAAGCAAATTGTTCTGAGCACTTGATGCGTATTTTTCGACGGCATATCTTTGTTTTAAAACTCAGAGAAAACTTTGCAAAGCGGGAGAGACATTAACAAATCTGCATCTGTAAACGTAGAATTTAGCCAGCAACAAAATCAAATCAAACACGTTACTGGTGGATGTACTGTCTCGTAATCCATAAAGAACAAGATCTTCACTGTAAGCAGTATCCATATGAACCTCATTTTAGACAGAATTCTAACTCTGACAAAAAATTCTGAACAAGGCAACAGTTCCAAAAAGATCAATACTCTCGATCTCCTGCTTGCAAAACATGCATAATGGTTCTTTAACAATATCACACATATGCAGATCTTTTCTTGTTGGAAGGATACGGTGCAAAATACTAGTCTGGAATCTTCTGAGCTGGACATCAGACGTTAATATAAAACAATGACCAAACATATATTTTCCAGTTTATTGGGCAAAAATTTTCATTTCATTTACTAGCAGCGGATGGAACGGAAACAGATCCGATTAGTACATGTTGTACAGCTGGTGTGCCTTTTAGACTAATTGTACAAGTTTTAGAATCCGTAATCTTATACTGATTAGAATGTAGGCAACTTGAACATACTAATAAAGTAGGAAAGAAAGAACGAAGGGAGGCGGTTAGAAAAAAAGGAAATAAAAATAAAAAGGATGGAAGGGGGAAAAAATACAAGAAACAAATACCAAATCATCCCGATGTCCGCAGTCTACTCAGTCTCAATGAATAGTGCCTCAATGTTAGTGATTTTCTCAAAGACAACGGGACACACCAGACATTGCTGACAAAGCTGTCACACACTCTCACAAGGCGTGCGAACATGTACGGCGGAGTGATATTCGTGGCAAGTACCAGTTCTGCCGGTGCGAGATCTCTTCCATGCTGGCGTGATGAAAGTCGATTTCGTGTGGGTCATTTTGTCTCAGGAAAATTGAGGTATGAGAGGGAGCAAAGGTAACGCTATGGGTAATCAGCCCTACTTCTATGCCATTAAGGTTTCAAATTGTAGAAATTCTTAAACTTGCATGTGCGCATGATGAACTTACAAAATGTAGTTTGTCACGCTACAGAACTAGAAAGGAAAATACTTTTCGCAGGGCACAAGTCGAGAAAACTGCCTGCAGATTATAGAATATTTCACGCAACCTCATAGTTTCACCTAATAAATGTGGAATGGGAGCAAAGATCAGGAACGGGGACAGAAGCAGGTGCTGGGGGCAGGGAGGTGGGAGAGGATGATGATGGCCAGAGAGATAGCTGTTTCCATGATCGGTCTCTGTCCACTGAACAGCCTTGTTATGTTAGGACATAGAAGAGGCAGGAGCAGTGTCATCGCCTTTTGCTAGCCAGGCTTCCATTAAGTATATTGAAGGCATGTAGCATTTCCTGTTAATGTGGTTGGCTTTCTGTTTGCTTCTTGTTCAGGGACTGTCTATTTGCGACACTTGGTAAGTGATAGAGTCAAGCTGTCAAGCTAAAAGCACACACACAGTAGTTCGCGAGGGGTCAAAGGCTGCGTGCAGGTGGCCGACCTCGTTGAATAGCGGACAAGCTGACGTATGTGGTTATCTGTATGGGCAGCCCAGGCAACTGAAAATTTATCTCCTAGCACGCGGTCACTACGGCAGCTGAAAGTGGTGGGTGACGTATGCCAGCGAACAATGTTCTGATAAAGGCAAATACTATTCTGTTCCCTTTACGTCTTTAGTCGTGTCATCAAAACGTGTGTGTGTGTGTGTGTGTGTGTGTGTGTGTGTGTGTGCGTGCGTGTGCGTGCGTTCAAATATATATATATATATATATATATATATGCGCGTGCGTTCATATATATATATATATATATATATATATATATATATATAATTCAATTATAAACAAAGCTTGCTCTTATGTCTTAGATTGAAGAAATAGGGGGAGATAAGCATTCATATCTGCAGTGGTAGATCATTCTGCCAACTAACAGTATGTGCTTGAGTGGGTGAATGGGGAAAAATAAAATAAATGCTTCTCAAAATGAGCCTTTAGCAAGCTTATAGTCTCCAAGTGGGAGACGATCTCCAATGGGGAGAAAACCCACTAACATATAACTCCTGGTCAGATACCGATATTTCAAAACCTGATTGTTTCTCCTCAGTGACCGCGGAAAGTGGTAATTTGACTCCTCTGCCTTTTCGGTTTTAAGAAGAATGCTATCCCAGAAAAGGCTGGTGTGCAATACCGTAGTATGTTTGTTGAGTTTTCAAAAAACCAACCAAAGGTGCCACCTAAGAAGCAAAAGAAAATCATGAAAGAGCGAAACAAGCTACATTTTCTTGTGAAAAGTAGAAAATATAAAAAGATAACCTCTCAAGACATAAGTGCTGAGGGCCAGTTCTTGGAATGAATCCGCAAGGGACTAAATTACAATAAACTAATAAATTCCAAGGATAAGTACCGAGCACCATTCCAGCAACTTACAGAGCAGCTAGGTGTTGCAATGACTGCAAGAAATATTCAATTATAAACAAAGCTTGCTCTTATGTCTTAGATTGAAGAAATAGGGGGAGATAAGCATTCATATCTGCAGTGGTAGATCATTCTGCCAACTAACAGTATGTGCTTGAGTGGGTGAATGGGGAAAAATAAAATAAATGCTTCTCAAAATGAGCCTTTAGCAAGCTTATAGTCTCCAAGTGGGAGACGATCTCCAATGGGGAGAAAACCCACTAACATATAACTCCTGGTCAGATACCGATATTTCAAAACCTGATTGTTTCTCCTCAGTGACCGCGGAAAGTGGTAATTTGACTCCTCTGCCTTTTTGGTTTTAAGAAGAATGCTATCCCAGAAAAGGCTGGTGTGCAATACCGTAGTATGTTTGTTGAGTTTTCAAAAAACCAACCAAAGGTGCCACCTAAGAAGCAAAAGAAAATCATGAAAGAGCAAAACAAGCTACATTTTCTTGTGAAAAGTAGAAAATATAAAAAGATAACCTCTCAAGACATAAGTGCTGAGGGCCAGTTCTTGGAATGAATCCGCAAGGGACTAAATTACAATAAACTAATAAATTCCAAGGATAAGTACCGAGCACCATTCCAGCAACTTACAGAGCAGCTAGGTGTTGCAATGACTGCAAGAAATATTCAATTATAAACAAAGCTTGCTCTTATGTCTTAGATTGAAGAAATAGGGGGAGATAAGCATTCATATCTGCAGTGGTAGATCATTCTGCCAACTAACAGTATGTGCTTGAGTGGGTGAATGGGGAAAAATAAAATAAATGCTTCTCAAAATGAGCCTTTAGCAAGCTTATAGTCTCCAAGTGGGAGACGATCTCCAATGGGGAGAAAACCCACTAACATATAACTCCTGGTCAGATACCGATATTTCGAAACCTGATTGTTTCTCCTCAGTGACCGCGGAAAGTGGTAATTTGACTCCTCTGCCTTTTTGGTTTTAAGAAGAATGCTATCCCAGAAAAGGCTGGTGTGCAATACCGTAGTATGTTTGTTGAGTTTTCAAAAAACCAACCAAAGGTGCCACCTAACAAGAAATAAGGGAAGAAATAGGGGGAGATAAGCATTCCAAGAACTGGCCCTCAGCACTTGTGCCTTGAGAGGTTATCTTTTTTATTTTCTACTTTTCACAAGAAAATGTAGCTTGTTTTGCTCTTTCATGATTTTCTTTTGCTTCTTAGGTGGCACCTTTGGTTGGTTTTTTGAAAACTCAACAAACATACTACGGTATTGCACACCAGCCTTTTCTGGGATAGTATTCTTCTTAAAACCGAAAAGGCAGAGGAGTCAAATTACCACTTTCCGCGGTCACTGAGGAGAAACAATCAGGTTTTGAAATATCGGTATCTGACCAGGAGTTATATGTTAGTGGGTTTTCTCCCCATTGGAGATCGTCTCCCACTTGGAGACTATAAGCTTGCTAAAGGCTCATTTTGAGAAGCATTTATTTTATTTTTCCCCATTCACCCACTCAAGCACATACTGTTAGTTGGCAGAATGATCTACCACTGCAGATATGAATGCTTATCTCCCCCTATTTCTTCAATCTAAGACATAAGAGCAAGCTTTGTTTATAATTGAATATTTCTTGCAGTCATTGCAACACCTAGCTGCTCTGTAAGTTGCTGGAATGGTGCTCGGTACTTATCCTTGGAATTTATTAGTTTATTATATATATATTATATATATATATATATATGTGTGTGTGTGTGTGTGTGTGTGTGTGTGTGTGTGTGTGAGAGAGAGACAGAGAGAGAGAAATGAAATGAAAGGAAATGAAATGGAATTTATTCAGATAGGCCACAGCCCCTTCTGAAGGGGGATCACATCCAAAAACATAGCATATTACATATAATACAACTACAACAACAAAATAGTACACAAATACGTGAAGTACACAAATACGTGAAGTACAATTCACACAGATGCATAATGTGTCATATACTGACTCAAGTATTAACTTCATATTAGGATAGCATTGTTCATACAACATCGGCGCTTCAGTACATTTGTTAACTAAACACAACAGTTCGTCTTTCAAAGGCTCTATGGAAATACATACACAGATTCATCAAAATACTCGGTTTTCATTTGTCATCAAAAAGTCACACGAAATTGACATTGATTTGCATAGTATTTAAATAGAATATATTTCTGCCGTAGTTCACTGAGAGCAGGACAGAAGAACAAAATGGGTATTTCGTCATCGTTTGCCTTTTTACGTAGTGGGCTTATCAGACTGCTGTCAGAAACTGCATTATACCGTTGACGATGGACTGCTATATCTGAAATACTAAATCTGAACTTCGTCATGCAATTTTTAATGTGTCTGTCAATATCAAGTGAAAGATACATTTCGCAATTTTTGGATAATTTAAATGTTCTGTACCGAGAAAACCTCTCATTTTTCTGAACGTGTTCGTGCCAATTTTGCCATCTGTTATCAATGAGTCTTTGACGGAATACTTGCAAAACATATTTCACATTCTCTACACCCTGGTTCAGCCATACAAACCCAAAACCATTCAAAAACAGTATATTACAAACACCTGAAGCCCATGTGGTTTTACTATGTGAATCTAACCAAAATAACATTTTATATACTTTCAAAGGTAACCTGTTATCATTCATCCATAATATCTTTAGCCAGTATCTAATACACTGCACACGCCAATTTATGTCAATAATAATAATAAATTTATACGTCCGGTATGTCCATAAACTAAATCATTAGGTGTTTTAATATGGACTCCTAAAAACGTTTTTAGGACATAGAAATACACTTTTTCAATGTGAACAGCAGCAGCATCCAATCCCCACAGCTCGGCACCATAGGGAGCAATGGGTTGCACCTGAGTATCAAATATCTTTAATAATAATTTAAGTGAGTTATTACTGAGTGTGTACAATCGTTGCAAAATGAAAAAAAAAACCCCGCATTTCTCGCCCTGCTTGCGAGATCTTTACAAGTAGTCACAAAATTAAGTCGGGTAGAAGAATAAATACCAAGATATTTATAACAACTAACAACGGTCATTTACTCCCCGTTAAAAGACCATCTCTCTCTTGCCGCAAGGTACCCTCCTTTTCTAGATACAACAACATTGCTCTTTGTCATGGTTCCTTAAGTTGGAGCCTAGGTGCTGTATTACCTAAATTGTTCAACTGGGTCTGAAGGTCAGTTGGGGTTTCCGATATCAATGCTATTTTCATCTGCTAATAACAAAATAAATAATTCAACTGTATCTGGACACAATGTTGCACCATGTCTTACCTTCTCTATTATTTCTTGTGCTAATTCGTTTAAATAAGGAAAATAAAACAGGACTACATGCATCTCCTTGCTTTACACCTTTTGTACAAACTATGTAGTCTGTAAAATCTCCACCACACCTAACTCTTGCTTTTATACAATTATACATGCTCTTAATACATCGGTGTATCTTACCATTTATTCCATTCTTCTGAAGTATTGGCCAAAGTAATTTACTAGATACTGAATGAAATGCCTTTCCGAAGTCAATAAAGGCTACGTAAAGTTTGCGATTCCATGACAACTGCTTCTGTATAATTGCCAGGAGTGTAAACATTTGGTCGATAGTTGAATAACCTTTCTTAAAACCCACTTGCCACTCACCCGTACTATCATTATATTCGACCCAGTCTTGTAATCTACAGTGAATTATAGAACTATATAACTTATTACTTATTTCACAAAGTGATAATCCCGTGTAACTGCTTGGATCATTGATTTCACCTTTCTTGAATAATGACAATATAATCGATTCTGTCCACTTATCAGGATATATCCCTTTGTCAAAAAGTGCATTGAAAAATCTGACAAAGAAGTCAACTACAACATTTCCGGCATTTTTTAATAATTCACCAATTAAACCATCAGGGCCTACAGCTTTTCTGTTCTTGAGTTTTTTTTTAAATTGCAAAGATTACTTCTAATCTTGAGATCGGTCGGTCGAGGTAACCCGCTTCACTATCAGTATCAAGAAAAGTTACTTCTTCTTCTACATCTTCTGCCTCTTCGAGCTTCTTCTGTATCTTTTTCAAGAAGTTCTTTGAAATTCTGATACCAACCACTGATAGAAATATTTTTACGTATATTATTTTTTCTAACCGATATTTTGCGCGTTTACTTCCAAAACCTTGCTGATCTTTTACTGTGTTGACTAAATTGTGCAGTAAAGTAGAACTATACTCGTTCTCCTTCCTCTTTAAAAGGTTCTTATACTCCCTTCGAAGTTTGCAATAGACGTGTCTGTCTTTATCGTCTGACGTCTTTCTAGATATTCTTAGAAGCTGTTTCAGGTATTTCTTGGTCTTATAACATTCATGGTCGAACCAGTTATTATTCTTTTGAACGTTATCTACCCATATTGTTTCCTCATGCACTGTGCCTGTTCTTTTATGCAAGCATTAAATGTATTTAAAGCGGTATGAACATCATCATCGATTAGGCCAGTAGCTTTCTCCAGCATTAATAACGCATGTTGGCTACTTACTAGATCATGGAAAGTATTAGCATATTCATCCTGCCATGAATACTTATCAATAAGTTGCGCGTTTCTCAGTATGCCTTTACCAATTCTTGCATCAAGGAGTAAGTTTATATTAAACACTAGAGGCAGATGGACAGACTCAAAACGTTCATTCACACATAGACTGCACGATTGATTAACGAGAGTAAACATTTATAGAACATTATGAAATAATCATTCACACTGTTCCCTGCCTCTGAAATGTATGTGAAACAACCTTGATCGCCGTCACACACACCATTTAAAATGCACAGATCTAATGCAGTATACATGTTTAACAACAGCTTGCCATACCTGTTTAATGCCTTGTCTTCCGAACATCTGTTAACAAAGGTTCCATTGTGTCATCTGAAAGGACATTATTCTGTTGGGAATTCTTGACAAATGTTAGAAATTCTGCCATTCAAATCTCCAGCCAGAAGTAAATACATATTGCGCATGCTGAGCAAAACGTCAGAAAAGTAGTTTTCTAAATCACTAATGCCATTATCAATGTCATAGAAAGTATAGTATGGTGACATTTCCGGTGGTACATAAGTGCATATGTAAAGAACAATTTTCGAAAAACCTTAGAAATATTGAATATAAAGGTATTATTTAGGTCAGTTGGTAGCTCTTCTACGAAGGGTCAAAATTCCATTTTGATAAGACATACGACTCCCCCAGATCGTCTTCCATGTTTTGTAAACGAACAGCAGGTTTACAGAAAACTTTGTAATTATTGGATACACTTGAGTGTAAATTTTCAATAACCGTTTCTACGAAACAAATAAAGTCAAAAGATGTTATGTACGAAACAAATGTTTTATCAGATAACTTAGAACATTCACATTCAAAAGCAAAAATGATACATGTTTCCCGTTCGTACAAGTTGCATTCACATCACAGTGGCTTTCTGTAAAATTATCCTGATCATTCAAAATTACAATTTCTGTTCTATTTTCAGACACCACTTGAACTTGTTCATTTGTTAAAGACAATGGAATAAAACTTGGTGCCTGAATCTCTATACAAGAGGAAAAAAACATCGTTCCACGTGAAGGATGAATCATTTTCTTCGTCTTTATGTACACCAACTTCGAAAGGGACGCTTTCATGAGAGAGAGAGAGAGAGAGAGAGAGAGAGAGAGAGAGAGAGAGAGAGAGAGAGAGAGAGAGAGAGGAATTTTACTGTAAGGCCTGTATATATTGGGGTACACTTGGTGCACACATACACTAGAATTAAAGCGGGCAGTTACGGAAACCACAAACTAAAAGGCAACAGTCTCTCATGAAGGGATGCGCTGAAGGAAAAACATAAGAAAAGCATCACACGAGTAGTACTTCCAGACTGGGGCTGATTACACACGTTGCTCGCTCTGTTTCAGAGCACATATGAAATAAACATCGCAACGACCCTCGTAACTGTGTTGCCTTCATTTTGTAACAAGCATTATAAACAAAGACTATCAAACATTGAGAATGTGTTCAGATAAATATTTCTTTCTTAAATTATCATATGCTGGCCAAATTATTGGCACAGGCAGTTCATCCTCTAATCTATCAGAAAATGAACATTTTTCGGAAAGATGTCGGTAGTACTGATCTACATGTGCTTCATTTATTCCGACACGAAACTTTCCGAAAGCTGATCTAAATTAGGAAATTGCAGTATTGTATTTATGTAATACTGCAATTTCCGGATTCATAAAAAAATGAAAGAACAATGTTTCGTACCGACCACTGCCATTTAGTTTGCCAGCCAAGTCTCGTTCAAGGCAATCAAACATACGCTGATTAAATAACATTAGCAATTGTTTATGTCCCCAATTTCACCATTTAATCAACCTTCAGGAAATCAAAAAATATCTAAGCACCGTTTTACTGCACTGCCCAGTGTTCCAGGTGATTAATGACATGTCTACTATTGCTCATCTTGGTTACCATCTAAAGCACTCTAATTTCGGAAATCTCGACGAAGGCATCTGATCTACTTTAAACTGGTATCGTAGTGCATTAAAATCCACTTCGTCTTCGATTAAATCAAAATAATGCTGGGTTTACGGACTAGAGACCAAAAAGGACTTCCCTGATGAGTTTCAGCCATCATCCATTCCCAGGCAGCACTGATAGTCATGTTCTCAGATTGGTATGAAAAGCTGCAAGATTTTCTACCAGTTTAGTATAATGTTCTCTTCTGACAGCACGAAAAATTTTGCATCAGTGATTGTAAGGTTCTCTGAATGACACGAGAAGACGTAGGATTTTGTACCAGTGATAGTGATTATCTGTAACTGGCACAAAAAGCCGTAGAATTTTCCACCAGTGAAAGAAATTATCTGTAACTGGCACAGAAAGCCGCAGGGGTCTGATTGGTACGAAAAGCTGTAAGGTTTTACGCCATTGATAGTCATGTTCGGCTTTGCACCAGTACAAGTAATGTTCTCTTCTGATTGTTATGAAAAGCCACAGGATTTTGCACCAGTATAGTGATGTTCTCTTCTAAATGGCACGTAACTGTAATGTTCTCTGGGTGGTTAAAAAAGTCACTGGATTTAGCATCACTAGCAGTATTGTTCTCTGACTGTCACGAAAAGCTGCAGGATCTTGCACAGATACTAATAATGTTCTTTCATGGGCGTAAAAAGTCGCAGGAGTTTCTAGTAGTAATAGTAGTCTTCTCTTCTGACGGCATGAAAAGCCACAGGACTTTGCACCAGTAATGGTAATATTCTCCAACAGGCATGAAAAGCCACAGGATTTTGCACCAGTAATATTCTCCAACAGGCACGAAAAGCCACAGGATTTTGCACCAGTAATGGTAATATTCTCCAACAGGCATGAAAAGCCACAGGCTTTTGCACCAGTAATGGTAATATTCTCCAACAGGCATGAAAAGCCACAGGATTTTGCGCTACGGATAATGATGTGCTCCGACTGGCACGAAAAGTCGTAGAATTAAAAAAAAAAACTTTCACTGTACTTACCTGACTCACTGTCAAACTGTAAATTATTCGGGGGAAGTTTTCTTAAACCTTGAAGCCCTGACATAGCGATTTCCTGTTCAGCCTTCCCAGCTGGGAGATTGGGGTTGACGTACACACATTTTCATAACCCTGTATCAGTACATTAAAAGAACACACATATCTATCTATCTATCTATCTATCTATCTATCTATCTATCTATCTATCTATCTATCTATCTATCTATCTATCTATCTATCTATCTATCTATCTATCATGTGCGTTCAATGTCAAATCAACTTGTGACAAATACTGGGGTCCCTAAAAGATGCGTCCTTTCTCCGGCCCTTATTACTATTTACACCTGCTGATCATGATCGAGCTCACGGTGCCATATGAGAACAGAATGGAGGCAGCTCAAATCTACAAGACTGAAAAGTATGCTGATCTGGCAAACAGCCTGAGGAGAGAAGGCTATCAGGTCAAAGTCCTCACTGCAGAAATTGGAGCTAGGGGGTTTGTAGGAACGTCTGCATACAGCCTCATGAAACAGCTCTCAGTTGCAGGGAAGGAAAAAACCAGAACCCTGAAAGCAATGGCAGAAGCGGCAGAGAGGTGTTCAAGCTGGATCTGGTCAAGGAGGAACAAAAGTGAACTTCATAAGGCTTAATTTCCCTACAAATATCAGGTGTCCCTGTGGCTCAGTGGTTAAAGCGCGAGTCATTAAGTGGAAAATGAGCATGTCCAGAGGGTCATGGGTTCGAATCCCAGCCATGGCTCGTCCCAAGATGGGAAGAAAAAAAAAAGGGGGCAGCAGAGGGACATCCGGAGTCATGAACCGGGTGTGGCCCAACCCCCCTAGAGTGTCAGGAGATAAGGGCCGAAACACTTGCTTGAAGGGGGCTTCTCTTCTGAGGACTCTCTGCTGCCACGCTCTCCACGAGTTTCTTTCTACTGATGCATGGGTAAACAATTGACTTCCGGGAATAGGCCGGAGGACGTCCGGGAAAGACCGGAGGACACTGGGAAAGACCAGAACCAAGGGCTCTGTGGGCTGGCTCCCCACTTTGCCTTAAACATGTGGCTACTAAGAATAAAAGGAAAAGATGCTCCCAGGATTCACCGAAAGGGGGAGAGAATGATGAATCCATCGGTGCTCAACCAATCATGACTGCAAATCCCAAACGGACTATGAACATGGACCAAATGGAATATCCATGTGTCTGTGGAAAGCGTTTCGCTACCACCCGTGGCATGAAGATCCACAGAACAAAGATGTGATGTGTGAAGACTCATCTGAATGAGCAGCAGCGCACTGCATCAGCAGATAAGACGTCGGAAGACCAAGGCCAGGATTTAAACCACAGTGCCAAGGACATCCACGCTGTTGGTTCGGATGAGGAATTTGCACAGGCCCTCGATGCCAGGCGCCTGAAACTCAACCTGCCACGAGCAAACGAAACTGAAGATTGGGAGAAACTGGATGCAAAAATCGTCCAAAGACTCGATGCACTGATAGGGAAAAGCACCCTGGAACACAAACTAGCCACATATGGGGACATTGTGTATGCCACATGTAGAGACGCCTATGGAGCAAAACTACCCAAAGAGAAAACACCTCCAAAGAAATCCAGACGCCAAGAAAAGATGGACAAGATCAGGGTCCAAAAGAAAAACCTCAAGATGCAAATGAAGACCGCACTGCCAGCTGAAAAACAAGGCTTGGAAAAACTGTGGAAAGACCTGAAAGAAAAACACAGCGCCCTCAGCAAAGCGGAATCTGCGAGGAAGAGGAAGAGCAAAAAGAAGAAGACACAAGAGCGCTTCTTCAGAGACCCCTTCCAGTTTGCCAGAACACTGTTTGAGCAGCCAAAATCTGGGACCCTAAGTGTAGACAAAGGAGTTCTTGAGCAGCATCTGAGGAAAACATACTCTGACCCACAGAGCAAAGCACCACTCGACATTCAAGGTCTGGTGTGGTAAACCAACCCTGAGGAACAGTTCAATGGCAAGCCTCCAACGTTGGCGGAAATCAAGAAGGTGGTCGACAAAGCCAGAGCCAAATCATCACCAGGGCCAAACGGAATACCTTACCAGCTTTACAAGAAATGTCCCAAGGTGCTGGAGTGGCTCCACAGGCTGCTGCGATCGGCTTGGAGAAACCAGAAGATCAGCGGCCAGTGGATGACGGCAGATGGTGTGTACATCCCCAAAGAGCAAAACTCAAGTGACATCAGCCAGTTCAGGCCAATATCACTACTGAACGTCGAAGGGAAAATCTTCTTCTCTGTCATGGCAGCAAGGCTGACCAAGTACCTGATGGAAAACAAGTACTTGGATGTGTCAGTCCAGAAAGGTGGCATCCCAGGCGTGGCTGGCTGTGTAGAACACGCCACAATGATCTGGGACGCAATCCAAAAAGCAAAAACAGAAAAGAGAGACCTGGACGTAGTGTGGCTTGATCTGGCAAACGCATATGGATCTGTGCCCCATGAGATGATACAGTTGGCTCTTGAGATGTACCATGTGCCAAAGAACATCCGCGACATGCTCAAGAAGTACTTCAATGGCTTTTCAATGCGGTTCTCTACCAAGGAGTACACAACAGACTGGATCAACTTGGAAGTGGGTATTGCAATGGGCTGTGCAATTTCCCCAATACTGTTCGTGCTGGCAATGGAACTCATCTTGAAAGCAGCAACAAACAACGCGAGACAAACAGACCTTGGCGATGGATACAAGATGCCTCCTCTCAAGGCCTTCATGGATGACACTACAGTGATTTCATCCAGAGAAGACGAGACACGTCATGTGCTGGAGAGGCTGGACGACATAGTTGCCTCATCCAGAATGAAGTTCAAGCCAAAGAAATCACGGAGTCTCTCACTGAGGAAAGGAAAAGTGGCCGGATCTGTGGTCTTCAGTGTTGCCAACCAGGCCATTCCAACAGTCACAGAAGAACCAGTCAAGAGCCTTGGAAGATGGTATGATGATACGCTGAAAGACACACAAAGAGCAAAAGAAACCAAGCAGATGGCGGAGGAAGGCTTGGAGACCATTGACCAGTGTGGGCTCCCTGGCAAATACAAGGTCTGGTGTCTGCAGTTCATGCTGATACCAAAGCTCCTATGGCCTCTTATGATATACGACATCTGCACCAGCATAGTGGAGGCCATGGAAGCCAAAATCAACAAGTTCACAAGGAAATGGCTTGGTGTCCCACCCTGTCTGACTGACATAGCGCTGTACTGTCGCCAAGCAAAGCTGAAACTACCACTGAAATCCATCCTGGAGGAATACAAAGCAGGGAAGATCAGACTTCAAAGCATGCTGGAGGACTCAGGAGACAAGGTGGTAGAAGCAATCAAGCCCCAGCTGAAGACCGGCAGAAAATGGAAAGTTCAAGAGGCGATGGATTCTGCAAAAGAAAGTCTCAAGATCAGAGAAATAACAGGACACACACAGACCAACAGACAAGGACTGGGGGTGACCAAAACTGAATGGTGGTCAAAGGCCAAAGGAAAAGCCAAAAGAGACATGATGATTCAGGAGATGAGAAAAGAAGAAGACCAAAAAAGACTCCAAAAAGCAGTCCAGCAGAGCCAGCAAGGGCAATGGACAACGTGGGAGAATGCACTCCAAAGAAGTCTCACTTGGAATGACATTTGGCGCATGGCCCCTCTCAGGATCAGCTTCATTCTCAGATCTGCATATGACCTTCTGCCCTCAAATGCAAACCTGGTGAAGTGGGGGAAAACAGACGATCCTGCATGCCCCCTCTGCCATGAAA
This sequence comes from Conus canariensis, assembly GCA_033310375.1. Taxonomy (NCBI): domain Eukaryota; kingdom Metazoa; phylum Mollusca; class Gastropoda; order Neogastropoda; family Conidae; genus Conus; species Conus canariensis. Next base: position 38,167,228 of record CM065735.1, read on the forward strand.
AACAAACAGTGGAGCATGTCCTAAGCTCATGTAAAGTAGCCCTGGCTCAAGGAAGGTACACATGGAGGCACAACCAAGTGCTCGAAGAGATTGTACAAGTAGTCTGGGCTAGTACCAACACCACAAAAGGGAAAATCAGGACTCCAAAAGCACCCGCAACATTCTTCACGGCAGGAGGCAGCAAATCATGGCCAAGAACAACAGTGCCACTCGAAACATGCAGGCAGAGTCTGCTGGACGGGGCAGATGACTGGGAGTGCACTGCAGACCTCCCAGAATGGAAGAGTCACCCAGAGATCATCAGCAAGAGTGGCATGAGACCAGACATAGTAGTCCACTCTAAGTCAACCAAGCAGCTGATCATGATCGAGCTCACGGTGCCATATGA
>CM065735.1:38172615-38207615 GCA_033310375.1 Conus canariensis
AACATTTATGATAAAAAATTACTTGCGACAATCTTTTATTCCATGGCAGGCTGCATTATTTTCTGTGATATTTTGATGCTCAGCCGCGACGACGTTTTTTCACTTTGCAGAAAAAATCGTCGCTGTGAAATATTACCGCTGCGACCACATTTCACAGGAAATGTTAACTCTAGCAGTAAGATTTCACGTGAAAATGTGTCGCAAGCGACAGCATTCACTGACTACAATATTTCAGTGTCCTGTCGCAAAAACCTGTCGCAAAATTTCGAGCGACAGTATTTTATGGACAGCTACACTGTTCTATAGGACATTTTTTCGTGAAAAGTTGTCGCGCGACAATTTTTTTCCAGAACATATTGTCGCTGCAACAATATTTCACGTGAAATGCTATCGCTGCGATACAATTCCACGGCGACAGTATTATATACGACACCCGGCACCACTTACCATTAAAAACGAAGAAGTGCGTGTTGTCAGAGAATACAAGTATCTCAGCACAATCATTGATGACAAGTTAGAGTGGACTGCCAACATCAGTGCCTGCTACAAAAAAGCAACTCAATGACTTCTTCTTGACAAAACTGCGAAGTTTCCAGGTCAGCTACATGATACTTTTTCGTTTTTATCAGGCGGCGATCCAAAGCGTCGCTCTCTACACACCAAGTCTGCTACTACAACAACATCAAGAAAGAAGACAGCAGCAAGATGGACCGCATCACGACAGCAAGAAGGACATCACCCCAGCCTTCAGTCACTACGAGAAGTGCTGCTTGATGAAGATGACCGGGATCATGAGCGAGGACACCCACCCCCTCCACCCAGTGCTGGCCCAGTGTGGGTCCAAGAGAACAGCCAGCTGTCGTCTTCTCTCACTGAGGTCCAGGACCAACCGTTACATATCCCCTTTTGTTCCAACAGCTGTCAGACTATTTCACTGTCGTCTTCTCTCACTGAGGTCCAGGACCAGCCGTTACATATCCCCTTTTGTTCCAACAGCTGTCAGACTATTTCACTGTCGTCTTCTCTCACTGAGGTCCAGGACCAGCCGTTACATATCCCCTTTTGTTCCAACAGCTGTCAGACTATTTCACTGTCGTCTTCTCTCACTGAGGTCCAGGACCAGCCGTTACATATCCCCTTTTGTTCCAACAGCTGTCAGACTATTTCACTGTCGTCTTCTCTCACTGAGGTCCAGGACCAGCCGTTACATATCCCTTTTTATTCCAACAGCTGTCAGACTATTTCACTGTCGTCGCAAGTAACTGTGATGGACCTCAAAACAACAGTGCCCTCGCCTGTGCATCAAGTGTGTCTCTTCGCGCACGTTTGTGTGTGTGTGTGTGTGTGTGTGTGTGTGTGTGTGTGTGTGTGTGTGTGTGTGTGTGTGTGTAAGTGGGGGAGGGTGGTGGAGGGGTGTAATCGCACTGGTTCGCCACATCCTGCGGTGTGCGCAAGCGGACGCGGTGTGTGTGCATGTGTTTCTGTGTGTTGGTTTGTTTAGAAGTGGGAGGTATGTGGGAGGGAGGGAGGGGGCGGGGGCGGGTGAAGTGGAGGGCAGTGCGTGCGTGCGTGTGTGTTGTGTGCGTGAGTGCGTGCGTGTGTGTTGTGTGCGTGAGTGCGCATACATACAAATGTGAAATGCAACATGGTTGACTGATTTGCGTTACACAATGCATGCAGGACTACACTTCAGGGGTGGGGGGCGGCGGCTGCGGGAAGACCGACTGAATGAGGACAGGGATGTGTGTGTTCACGATGCTGTGTTTGTGAATGTTATTTGTCAGCTTCTACCTCAGTGTTCAGTGCAGAATTTGTAGCTGCTTTCTTTGGTCTTACATTGCGAATAGAACCAGTGGATTTATTTGCGTTACTATTCGTCCTCATTTTATGCACGATTTAGTTTTTAACTCTCTCTCTCTCTCTCTCTCCTCTCTCTCTTCTCTCTCTCTCTCTCTCTCTCTCTCTCTCTCTCTCTACGTGCGTATATGGGTGCGTGAGTGTGAGTGCATGTGTGTGTGTGTGTGTGTGTGTGTGTGTGTGTGTGTGTGTGTGTGTGTGTGTGAGAGGAGAGAGAGAGAGAGAGAGAGAGAGCGTATCTGTGTGTGTGTGCATGCGTGTGTGAGTGTGCGTGCGTGCGTGCAAGCGTGCGTGTGGGTATGTGTGGTGTGTGTGTGTGTGTGTGTGTGTGTGTGTGTGTGTGTGTGTGTGTGTGTGTGTGTGAATGCGTGCGCGTATGTGTGTGCGTGGGCAGTCCTTTAGTGTGTGTGCATGTAGGAATGGTGGTTTTTGTGGTGTGACTATGGTGTGGGTGTATGTATCGATATTATCAACATTTCATATTTTACATATGAATGCTTTTTGATGTTGTTGAATGTTTTATGATCACTGCAAAACAATTTTCCTTTTGTAAGAGGACAATTGACTGAATTGAATTGAATTGAATTGAATTACTCTCTCTTTCAGACAGACAGACAGACAGACAACAACACACACACACACACACACACACACACACACACACACACACACACACACACACACACACAGAGAGCAAGCAACGACTGAGCAATGTGTGGTACAGTCACATGCTCGTGGTATGTCCCGTTCAGTTTAGCGCTGGCGACAGTTAAAAGTGCGGAAGTAGCAGCCAGAGAACATTACCATTGATATACATATCGCCAAATCGGTTCGCCAGATCTGACAGCTTCCTTATGACCAGTGATTATCACCAGCCATCTCATCTGTAGGCACCTCCCAAGAGCGGATACTAGACAACGTCATATCCTGTTTTGATGGAAAAGCACAGCCTGAGTTCATTCCGTTAATTACATCTTTTATTTCTGTAGCAGAGCCGACCACGCAGGGCCGTCACCACGCAAAGAGGGCAAAAAAGTTTATGTCCTGAAAATGCAATTAACAAGAAAGACAAAGATGATCCACAAAGGACAAAACCAATAAACGACATGATAGTTGAGCTACTGACATTTTCAAAAGGCGCACAAGTTCGGGCTGTACAAAGCATCGCCCATTAACTCCCAGGTCAAAAAGTAAAACAAGTCAAGACAAAACACATAACCGTTATGAAACTGAAAGAAATACATGTAACAAATACAACAAAACAACAACGACGACAACAACAAAAGAGCAACAACAACAACAACAACAACAACACAAACACGCGCGCACGCGCGCGCGCGTACGCACGCTAGAATGGACAGTTAGTGTCCATTCTACACACCATGTACAATTATTACAACGTAGTGTCCAGATAATACCAAATGACAGGAAAAAAGATTATGACAGAAAAGTAAACAACTGCTTCCAGAAAAAAAGAAATACACCATAAAGGCAGAAAAAGTTAAACTACATGAATAACATATATGAAACTTACGTGTCAGTAATTGTTATATATCTGAATATGTGCATATCAAAAATATTGTCAGCATCAGGCATTGTTGTACATAAACTGGATATGTGCATAGATTTTTGTACAAATTTCAACATCAGCAATTGTTGTACATTCTTGGTATGTGTGTATTTGAAAATATTATCAGCATCAGGAACTGACTATTAATACTGGATATGTTTAAATTAAATGAAATTAGGAATATCAGGAATTGTTGAACCTAATGAATATATTAAAACTGAAGAAAGTTTGTCAGGACTGGAAATTTTGTACAATATGCACATGTAAACATATCATCAACATTAGGAATTGTAGTACATACTGGTATGTATACAGTAAGAATATTGCTAGCATAAGAGTTTACAGTACATACTAGATGTGTGTAATTTAAATGCAATCATCAGCATAAGGAATTGTTGTACATACTATGTGTATGTTAAGAAAACATTATCAGCATCAGGAATTTGTGTACATACTGGGTATGTGCATATTAAACATATCATTAGCATCATGAATTATTGTTCATACTGGGTTTGTGTATATAAGAAATAGTATCAGCATCAGGAATTGTTGTACGTACTGGGTATGTATATATTACAAGTATTAACCGCATCAGGAATTATACCTACTGGGTATGCGTTTATAAAAATCATTATCAGCTTCAGGAAATGTTGTGTGCATACTGGTATGTGTATATGAAAACCAGCATCAGGAATTGTTGCACATACTTGATAATGTATCTACTTTAAAGAAATATCATCAGCGTCGGGTATTGTTGTACATAATGGGTATGGGTGCGTTAAACAGCATTATCAGCATCAGGAATTGTTGTACGTATTGAATACGTGTATACTAAAATATTATCATCGTCAGGAAAAGTAGTACATTCTGGGTATGCATACATCTAAAAAAAAAAAAAAAACTATGAGCGTCATGAATCGTGGTACATACTGGATATGTGTATATCTTAACGACAAATATCAACATCGGGAACTGTTGTAGGTACTGGGTATTTGTATGTTTTACAAATAATGCGAGGAGCTTCCGGAATTGTTGCGCTGGGTTTGGGTCTATCAAAACGTTATCAGTATCAGGAATTGTTATATTTACCGAGTATATAAATCTTTAAAAAAAGCTATTAGCATCTGGAATTGTTGTACACACTGGATATGTGAACGTTTCTTTAGAACATATTATTATCAAGCATCGTGAATAGTTGCACTTACTGGGTATGTGTATTTTAAAAAGAAATTCAGAATCAGGCACTGTTACAAGTACCGGGCATGTACACGTTTTTAGAAAATTTCTGCTTCAGGAATTATTGTACATACTTAGTTCATGTAATTGTAAAATAGTGTCAGCATCAGTAATTTTTTTTTACACACTGAGTGTGTGTATATTTAAAAAAAAGTGGCTTGCTTTGAGGATTGCTGTACATACTGTATTTGTGTATGTATTTAGAAAGATATTATCAGCATTAGATATTGTTGTACATGCTGGACACGTTGTGTTTAAAATGTTATCAGTATCAGGGATTGTTACACATACAAAATATTATACATGCACACAAAAAGGAGAAAAGGATAAAAAAAGAAAAAAGAAAAAAAGGACTAACAGCGTCGGAAATTTGTACATTAAAATCGTATATTAGAAAAAGAAAATGTGTGTATTAAGAAACAATTAAGCATCAGGGGTTAAAGTGCAATTAAGCATCAGGGGTTAAAGTACAATCATGTTGGGTATGCATATATAAAAAAGATCATCAGCACCGTGATTTGTTGGGCATACCGGGTGTATATTAAACAAAATCCACCAGAAACTGCTCTACATGCTTAAGATGTGTGTATTCAGAAAATCAGCATTTGGAATAGCAGTATATGCTGGAAATGTGCGTATTACCAGCCCTGTATAGTCGGCTATGCTTTGATGAAATCGATTTCGACACCTACCCCTCCGGAGGACGTGAGCATTTGTCATGGAAGACATACACCAGGACAAGAAGTCGCCCGACACTTATGTACAGCTTTGCCTGTGTGGGCGGATGAATCGGCTCCTTTAGACGAAGCCCACAACAGGAAGTGAGGATCGGCCTCCAGTCGGTCACAACAGGAAATGACTTCACCGAGTCTCTTCCCACCTCTTCCCATCCCATTGCCCCTCCCCATCTCCAACACACAACACACACACACACACACACACACACACCAACACACACACACACACACACACACCACACACACACACACACACACACACACACACACACACACACACACACACACACACACACACACACACACACACACACACACACACACAACACACACACACACACACACACACACACACACAACACACACACACACACACACACACACACACACACACACACACACACACACACACACACACACACACACACACACACACACACACACACTCATATATACACGTGACTGTTGAAAAGGTTATCCACGCATATCAACAGCCTGCGTGGGATCATTGCCCATTGTGTGTGTGTGTGTGTGTGTGTGTGTGTGTGTGTGTGTGTGTGTGTGTTGTGTGTGTGTGGGAGAGAGAGAGAGAGAGAGAGAGAGAGAGAGAGAGAGAGAGAGAGAGAGAGAGAAATCCCGAGCCTAAATTCATTTATGATATATTTTAGATGCCTATCAATATCTAACTATAAATAAGGTTTTAAACTGTGGTCACTGCAAAAAAAAAAAAAAAAAAAAAGAAAGACAAAAGAAAAGAACTCTACCCAAGCTGAATCTATTACTAGTTTGAATATGATTGGACCAAGTTTGCCACCAAGAGTCAATAAGCCTTTGCTTAAAACAATGTATAAAGCCATGAACATTTCCAGCACCTTGACTTGCCCAAACAAAACCAAATCCGTATTTAAACAAACAAAAGCGAACATTTGTTACCAGTTATTCTCACCCTTTGCATCAAGGTCACATAACATATTATAAGCTTTGGGTGGAATCCTGTGATTCTCTATTTGGATCAATTTAAGCCAGTAGCGAACACACTTAACAACAGAATCTATATATATTGGATAGCGATTTTTTCACCATAAACAAGGTCACTGGGCGTTGGCCTGTCTACTCCTAAAAATTTCTTCAAAGCAAATAAATGGACTGATTCACAATGGACAACAGCATTGTCTAGACCCCATAATTCCGAGCCATAGTGCACAATAGGCTGCATCTGTGAATCAAATAATTTTATAAATTAATTAAAGGAGTTGTTATCTAACATGTATAAACTTTTAAGAAGATGAATCAAAACATTCTTAGCTCGGCTTGCAAGGTCTTTGCATGCAGCAGTGAAGCTCAAGCGCGTAGAGAAAAAAAAATCCTAAATATTTATAAACATTAACCACAGACATTTTTACACCGTTATATAACTATGCTTCTCTCACACTCAAATATCCACCCTTCCGAAATACTATGATATTGCTTTCAGTCATATTAACTTTAAATTGAAGAGATGTAGCAGCATGTTGTAGGCTATTCAGTTGTGTTTGCAGATCTGACACCGTTTCTGCCATCAAAACGACATCGTCGGCCATAAACAGAATAAATAATTAAAATGCATCAAGTGAAAATTCAGCGCCATGTTTTCCATTGTTAATAACTTCTAATGCTAATTCGTTAATAAAAAGAGAGAACAGAACAGGGCTGCATGCATCTGCTGTCTTAAACCTGACGTACACGCGTTGTAATCAGTTAACACAGAGCCGCATAGAAGTCTCGCTTTCGCATAATTGTACATACTTTTGATACATTTGAACAGTTTACCTTCCACACCATTTTTCAAGAGAAGATTTCGATTGACCGTGTCAAAAGCTTTTTCGAAATCTATAAATGCAACATAAAATTTTCGATTGTTACAAAACTGCTTTTGTATGAGAGCTAGTGAGGAAAACATGTGGTCCACTGTTGAGTATCCTTTCTTAAATCCAGCTTGATAATCACCTGTAATATTGTATTCTTTCACCCATTCTTGCAGTCTGTTATTTATCACTATACCAAATAATTTACTGCTGACATCGCTCATGGAAATCCCTCTATAATTGTTTGGGTTGTTGACATCACCCTTCTTGAAAATAGGTTGAACAACAGATTCACACTGTTTGTCAGGGATACACCACTGTAAAATAGCTTATTAAGTAATTTCAGAAAAGAAGTACAACCTGATCATTTGAACTCTTAAAGAGTTCGGCGATAGTGCCATCGGGACCAGCTGCTTTACGGTGTTTTAGTTTTCTAAAAGCAAGCAATATTTCTCCTTTAGAGATAGGACGATTCATGTAGCCTTCCGTTTCAACTTCAGCTGAATCCTCATTTACTGTGTTGTAAGCATCCGTCTCCAGCAAGGCTTTAAAATGTTGAAACCATGAACCAATAGATAATATAGCTATTTTCAGGCTGCTTTCTTATGAAAGATGCATTATGAACACGTCCCAAAATTCTGTTTGGTTTGTCACTGTCGTTACAAGTTTATCTAACAAAGCTTTGTTGAATTGTTTCTTCTTCAGCTTTAATAAATTTTTATATTCACGTCTAGCAATTACATATTCATTTTTCTTTTCAGTTATTATTTGTTTTCTTTTCATTTTTTTTTCTGAACGAAGAAATACCCGCAACAATCTTCTAGTGTTTCTTTACGATTTACATTCTAAACCAAACACTTACATGAACTTTACATTCTAAACCAAACCACTTACATGAACTTTCATTGTTGTTAAATGATATTCATGTTTTCATGGATTTAGCACTTTTCATTATACAATCATTAAAAAGTCTAAGAGCATCATTGACGTTAACATCAATTAAATCAATTGCAAGATCAATTTTGGTGTGTATTTCTTCACTGCACAGAACACTGAAATACATATCAGCACACTTCTCGTCCCACACAAGTTTATGTATAACAGAATCTTCTTTTTGAACACAATTATCAGGTAAAAGTGCCTTTGGAACACAAAATACATGCTGTCACTGGCAAGTGGTCGGAATCAATATGGTCAGCCACTGATAATTCACAAAACTCAAACAAAATAATAAAAAGTTCATGTGAGAAAACGAAATAGTCTGTGACACTGTCCCCAGAATCAGATATAAATGTGTAGCAACCATCATAGTCGCCTTTACACACGCCATTCAAAATGCAAAAATCTAATGCAGTACACAATATTCAATAATAGTTTCCCGTAGTTGTTCAGAGAATGGTCATTTGATTGTCGGGTCAGATCAGAAGATAAATCTTGAGAAATGTCCGCAACTCTACTGTTCAATCACCGTTTAGAATAACATGCACGTCATTCTGTAATAGATAATCAGTTAAACAGTCTTCAAGCAACTAATTCATTATAAACTCAAAATGATGTAGAAAGGAGATCCTTCTGGATATATATTATATATATATAATATAATATAATGCTGAGCAATTAAGTAGTGGGGGAAAACAATGCAGCTAACAATTCTTCAGTCGTTATAGTAATGACTTGGCAAAGATTTGAACTTTAAAAAAAAAAAAAAAAAAAAAAAAATTGAAGATGAAGAAATCGGGGAATATATTATAAATATGAAAGCCCTTCGCTAGCTGCCTGAAGAACCATCGTAATCCCTCTCAAAGGCACATTTATTCGTAATGCCTGATCCTAGGCCTTTCGTTAGTACAAACATAGGGAATATCTTTGTTTAAACAAGCAGCTCTATCGACCAAAAACATGTAACAATTAACATGGACCATATCAATACTTCTGAAATAAGGAAAACGATCATTTCTTATTAAACAAACAAGTCCTCCTGATCTTCTACCATGTTTAGTAAATTTAACCGCAAGTTTACAAAATAGCCTATACCCAGTTAATACGTCAAACTGAAATTCCTCAATAAATGTCTCAAGTAAACAAACAAAATCAAATTCAGAAACATGAGAGACGAAACCCGAATCATGTAGCAACCTATTTACGTTCCATAGCAAAAAACAGAAGCATTTTGGTTTTGCACAGAGCATGTGTTGCACTTGCTCACTCACACTGTCATTAGATGGCACGGCCTCGCTGTCCAGATCAACGTCACGGAGTTCAAGCATGCCACTGACATGGTTGACAGGTGAGCGCTCAGTGTCGGGAACTGTTCCGTCTATTGCTGTCATCAGAAAGAGGCCGGCCAATATCCTATCTGGAGTCATGCCAACTGTCCCCCTCGCCAAGGAAGTACTTCTTCCCATCAGTGAGTGGGTGGTCAAACACCATCGTGGCTCTCTTCCCTTCATTTCTGCCTTTTTTTCAGGAGGGGGGACAGTTTGTGCCTTATCTCCCTCACTCGGAAGGAGATGTCTTCCCCAATGAAAACATTGGTGCCCTGCAGTTTCTTTTTTTCTTTCAGAGTTTGAACTTTGTTTTGTAGAAAGTGCATCTTGCCATTCAAACAGTGAACCCTATCAAATTCAATGTCAGTGCTTATGCCCAACTTATTGGCAATGACATCACGTAATTTGCATTCACATTGTTTCACTGGATTCATTTTGATCCTTATTTATTCCATAAAATAGGAAGTTATTTCGTTTTGACCCGCTCTCAAGGTCGTCAGTCTTTCTTCCAACTGTTCGACTCGAGAGAGCAGATCAGAGGTTTTCTGTGACGAATTTTGATTTTTCTTTTTTTCAGATTGTCACTTTATCTTTTAAATAGGTCATATCATTTTGCAAATCAACGTACTGTTCTCTCAGTTCTTTCATACACCATTCAACCTCGTCAAGCTTACTGTTTGTCATAGCGTTTTGAATTTTCATGGACTGCAGTATCTCCATGATATCAGTAAGGGTTGGACGCCGGGAAGGCGGAGGAGTAGACTGCCCACTGCCCTGGGATGTCGCGGTCCTGTCCAAGCTCGTCCGTCCACTGCTGCCCAGTCGTGACTGCCTCAGGCTGTCCTTGGGTCCTTGGTTCTGCTCAACGTCGCCACACCTCATCAGCAAACTGCCCCAGAAGAAGAAAGTGAGGAGCAGGCCAAGGGTGACACCGTCCAGTCTGCGACGAAGTGTAAACATGGCGACTCGCGCGGCTGTCTTCTCCATGGCCCTCTTCGTCATGAACGATATGTAGACTGGCAAAAAAGGAGCCGCATGTCGCTCGGTAAGCGAGTGGAGTCGATGGCATGGTACGGGAGGATTTCTTCGTCGGGAGGGATGTCATAAAATGCGACTTGCACTCTTCAGTGACAGGTCACGACCCCTGAGAGAGAGAGAGAGAGAGAGAGAGAGAGAGAGAGGAGGGGAGGGGAGGGGAGGGTGGATGGGGTTAAACAAAGTTCCCAGAACGTGAGGGAGTACAGACAAAATCAGAAATATGACACTGACGGATAAGTTTCTGTTGTATTATCACCCAGCCGAACACAAACAGAATGGAGGAAAGGATGGAAAGCGGATGAGGATGGGTGGAGGGAAAGGTGGGACAGGGACAGTGTAGAGAGAGAGAGAGAGAGGAGAGAGAGAGAGAGAGAGAGAGAGAGAGAGAGAGAGATGATTTGGCCACCAAACTGACTGGTTTAGCTTATAGAATAAAGGAATCTTCGCATTACACCATTCCTCTTCGGGCACAGCGTGTCTGTTTCTACCGACCTTTTTCCTTTCAGAATTCTCTGTAGAAATCTTTTCTCTGTATAATTTCCTTCCATACAGAATTCCTTTCACTGTTGAATTCCTCTCTGCGCAAAATTCCTTCACAGACAAAATTAATTTCTCCGTTGAATTTCTTTCTTTGTAGTCTTTCTTTCCCTACAAAACTCATTTCCTTCTGCGCTGCTTTCCTTTCGCTCTATAATTCCTTTGCAAGTTGTTTTCTCTGCAGTAGAAAGAAACTCGTGGAGAGCGTGGCAGCAGAGAGTCCTCAGAAGAGAAGCCCCCTTCAAGCAAGTGTTTCGGCCCTTATCTCCTGACACTCTAGGGGGGGTTGGGCCACACCCGGTTCATGACTCCGGATGTCCCTCTGCTGCCCCTTTTTTTTTTTTTCCCCATCTTGGGACGAGCCATGGCTGGGATTCGAACCCATGACCCTCTGGACATGCTCATTTTCCACTTAATGACTCGCGCTTTAACCACTGAGCCACAGGGACACCTGATATTTGTAGGGAAATTAAGCCTTATGAAGTTCACTTTTGTTCCTCCTTGACCAGATCCAGCTTGAACACCTCTCTGCCGCTTCTGCCATTGCTTTCAGGGTTCTGGTTTTTTCCTTCCCTGCAACTGAGAGCTGTTTCATGAGGCTGTATGCAGACGTTCCTACAAACCCCCTAGCTCCAATTTCTGCAGTGAGGACTTTGACCTGATAGCCTTCTCTCCTCAGGCTGTTTGCCAGATCAGCATACTTTTCAGTCTTGTAGATTTGAGCTGCCTCCATTCTGTTCTCATATGGCACCGTGAGCTCGATCATGATCAGCTGCTTGGTTGACTTAGAGTGGACTACTATGTCTGGTCTCATGCCACTCTTGCTGATGATCTCTGGGTGACTCTTCCATTCTGGAGGTCTGCAGTGCACTCCCAGTCATCTGCCCTGTCCAGCAGACTCTGCCTGCATGTTTCGAGTGGCACTGTTGTTCTTGGCCATGATTTGCTGCCTCCTGCCGTGAAGAATGTTGCGGGTGCTTTTGGAGTCCTGATTTTCCCTTTTGTGGTGTTGGTACTAGCCCAGACTACTTGTACAATCTCTTTGAGCACTTGGTTGTGCCTCCATGTGTACCTTCCTTGAGCCAGGGCTACTTTACATGAGCTTAGGACATGCTCCACTGTTTGTTTTTCATGGCAGAGGGGGCATGCAGGATCGTCTGTTTTCCCCCACTTCACCAGGTTTGCATTTGAGGGCAGAAGGTCATAAGCAGATCTGAGAATGAAGCTGATCCTGAGAGGGGCCATGTGCCAAATGTCATTCCAAGTGAGACTTCTTTGGAGTGTTACTCTGTACGATTCCTTTCTCAGCACGTCAGGCATGTTGCTGCTGCTATGGTGGGCTGTAAACTTGACTGATTTGTCGAAAGGTTAGATGAAGTTCCGCGATTTCCCAATTTAATCTGAGATTTGAACAGTAATCCGATAAATGCGATCGGAAGATGATTCTCTTGTACAGCGTAAGGTCTCTGGGGTCATTGGAGACAAGAGCAGAGACAACTATTGCACTGAGAAAAAAAATGCAAACACAACGCGTTTCGACCAACTTGGTGTTTCTCGAGAAAGACAAACAGCATTCAAAACAATGAAAACTAAGTACGAACAGAAAGTCACTTAACGCTTCGAACTGGATGCAATATCTTGTTTGCTATGTCCTTTTGCGCCAAGTTCGAAGAGATAAAAGAGTGTTTATTTATATCCTTCTTTTTTACTGCTTAAATGTTCTTTGTCTTGCCTGAATACGACCGCGTCGTGTTTGTTTTGTAATGTGTTTAAACTTTCGTTCGGCAGCGCAGTGCAGTAATTCTGTATTTGCTTTTATTTTGATTTCCGCCTGCAGTCAGCCCTCTTTGAAATCCTCTGCAGAAAATATGAAACTGGTCCTTGACTTCTCATTGGCAGTATGCGTATCAATTATAACAGATGGCTGTATGGCTGTTCTATTGGCTTGTCTTTTAAGGACAACAATTTATTTACTGTGCGGTGGCGATCTTGAAAGGGTCACTGCGGTCGGCTGGGCCTTGAGGAGACTGAAACTGAAACGGCGTTTTTCATTCCGTTGTCCGTACAGAAAAATCTGATCGTTTTGACATGGCAGTAAAACAGACATTCTATTACGCTCTAGCGTTTTTGGGTCCAGCATAATTTCCCCGGTCAGTTAGAAATAACTAGTGTCCTCCGGGATTCTACTGCGCTGTAGTTAGGGCACACATCCTTTTGTTTGTCGATGTTGTCGTGGGAGTTGCAGATTGATGTCTTTTTCATGGCTGGTTGGGAGTGGAGTGGGGGGGGGGGGGGGGGTCTAATCTGGATATCTGTGGCTTTTTCTTGTATGGGGGGATTCATTTCGGCATGCGAGACTCCTCTTTGACTCATGATGATAGCGATCTGTAGCGGAACTCGTGAGGAACAGGCGATGGCCCCACACCCATTCCTCACACCTTTGCCCACTCCTCCTATGCCTTTCCTGTCGAATTCTCTCTCCTCTCTCTCTCTCTCTCTCTCTCTCTCTCTCTCTCTCTCTCTCCTCACCTTTGCCCACTCCACCTACGCCTTTCCTATCGAATTCTCTCTCTCTCTCTCTCTCTCTCTCTCTCTCTCTCTCTCTCTCTCTCTCTCTCTCTCTCTCTCTCTCTCCTCACACCTTTGCCCACTCCACCTACGCCTTTCCTATCGAATTCTCTCTCTCTCTCTCTCTCTCTCTCTCTCTCTCTCTCTCTCTCTCTCTCTCTCTCTCTCTCTCTCTCTCTCTCTCTCTCTCCCCTCACACCTTTGCCCACTCCACCTACGCCTTTCCTATCGAATTCTCTCTCTCTCTCTCTCTCTCTCTCTCTCTCTCTCTCTCTCTCTCTCTCTCTCTCTCTCTCTCTCTCTCTCTCTCTAAGGCTAAGGCCTTTATTGAATAAAATTCCGTTTCCCGTTCCGTTTCTCTCTATCGATCTATCCCCCCCCCCCCTCACTCTCTCTTTCCTCACACCTTTGCTCACTCCACTTACGCTTTTCCTTTCAAATTCTCTCTCTCTCTCTCTCTCTCTCTCTCTCTCTCTCTCTCTCTCTCTCTCTCTCTCTCTCAAAATGGTTATGCAACAGTGAAACAATGCCTGTGGTTATTGCGTATGAATACTTCAGAATATTTTTCTCTGCGCGCTTGAGCTTTACTGCCGCATGCAAAGACCTCGCAAGCAGAGCTAAAATTGTTTTGATCTATCTTTTGAAAAGGTTTTAATGTTAAAAAACTCCTTTAATTTATTCATGAAATTATTGATTCTTAGATACAGCCAATTGTGCAGTATGGCTCTGAATTATGGGTTTAAACAATGCTGTTGTCCATTGTGAATCAGTCCATTTATTTGCTTTGAAAAAAAAAATTAGGAGTAGACAGGCAAACCAAATGACCTTGCCTGCGGTGAAAGAAATCGTTATCCAATGTACATAAATTCTGCTGTTGAGTGTATTCCCTAATGGCTTAAATTGATCCAAATGGAGAATCACAGGATTTCACATAAAGCTTAGGACATTTGACCTGGATGCAAGAGGTAAGAAAAAAAAGGGTCACAATTGTTCGCTTATGTTTGTATATATGATTATGGATTTGGTTTTGTTTGGGCGAGTGAAGGTGTTGGAAATGTTCATGGCTTTATGCGTTGTTTCAAGCAAAGGCTTATTGACTGGAGGTGGCAAACTTGGTCCAACTATATTGAAACTAGTGATAGATTCAGCGTGTATAGAGCTTTTTGCAGTGACTACAGTTTCAACCCTTATCTATATTAGATGTTGATAAGCATCTAAATATCTTATAACTTGATTTAGGCTCGGGATTTCTGAGTTGGCATTACCTCGCTACCAAAACAAAACGCTTATGTCCAACGATTTAATTTGTCACTTGTGTACTGAAAGCAAATAAAATGGGGGTACATTTTGTTCCATGTTGCCAAGTTTTAGACTAAACGTAAACCGCAAAACGTTAATTAAGCCTAAATATAATAGATATCCTTTACAGTTTAAACTGAGTTGTTGATGTCATCGATCATACCAGAAGACGTACGCAATCTTTCTTTGTGTGTGTGTGTGTGTGTGTGTGTGTGTGTGTGTGTGTGGGGTGTGTTTTAATAATAAAGGATTGAAAATGAGAGGTGTTGTGACGGAGTGACATGTAAGTTAATACATTCATATGATCGTTAGCTTTAGGCTGAATCTATCATATATATATATATATATATATATATATATATATATTCACTCGGTTATATGTTCACATTCCCCTTCACGATGGGCTGAGGCCTAATACGAATAAAATATCTTGAGTCTTGGGTCTGGACTCTCTCTCTCTCTCTCTCTCTCTCTCTCTCTCTCTCTCTCTCTCTCTCTCTCTCTCTCCTCTTCTTTGTGTATGCGTGTGTGCGCATACGTGTGAACTTGCACTCTTCCCCTTTTCCTATCCCTTCCCATTCACCCTGCCCGCACAGCGACGTAAACAGTACACATTCGTACGCACGTCTTTAGAGAAAACAAAAGGAGGGTAGTCACACAGACAATATGCAAGAGAGAGCGAAAGAGAGAGAGAGAGAGAGAGAGAGAGAGAGAGAGAGAGAGAGAGAGAGAGAGAGAGAGAGAGAGAGAGAGAGAGAGAGAGAGAGAGAGAGGGGGGGGGGGAGTTGCCCAGCAAACATGGGACGCCAGAAAGGAAACCAGAGAAGGAACAATTAGGAAAGTGGAGCGTGCAGATGAGGAACAACAACAGTGTCTGTTGGCCATTATCCCCGTGCATCTCGTTCCAGCCCATCGTCTTGTTACTTATACCTTCTTCAATCAATCAGGTTCCCTAACTCTGATTAATCAGGTCATTTTGCCTCCTCACCATTATTCTTCGTCTGTTGCCAATATATCCAGTCGTTAGGATGGTAAAAGACCTAGTCAATGTCGCAGAGGCATTATGTGACCAGCCTAATCCTTCTGCCGTTTCTTTTTACCTGCCCCATGCTGGTTATATTTCCATCCGTATTTGCTTTTTTTTGTGAGTCCGTCTGTCAGCGACATTGTACAAAAACTACACTGCCAAAAGAAAACCTAGTGGAAAGATGGAAGTCAGCGACATTGTACAAAAACTACACTGTCAAAAAGAAAACCTAGTGGAAAGATGGAATACGGCACAAGGAGAAACCCACTCAAGCTTGGTGAGGATCCGTGATGTGAATTCGGGTCAAAGGACGGATTCTGTTCAATTTGGTGAGGATCCGTGATGTGAATTCGGGTCAAAGGACGGATTCTATTCAATTTGATGAGGATCCGTGGTGTGAATTCGAGTCAAAGGACGGATTCTATTCAATTTGATGAGGATCCGTGGTGTGATTTCGGGTCAAAGGACGGATTCTATTCAATTTGATGAGGATCCGTGGTGTGAACTCGGGTCAAAGGACGGATTCTATTCAATTTGATGAGGATCCGTGGTGTGAATTCGGGTCAAAGGACGGATTCTATTCAATTTGGTGAGGATCCGTGGTGTGAATTCGGGTCAAAGGACAGACCCCATTGCATTTCTATGTGGATCTGTGATGTGCTATTGTGGGTCAAGGGACAGAACCCGTTAAATCTTAGTGAAGATCCATGGTGTGCAGGTACAGGTCAAAGGACGGATCCTACTCAATCGTGGTGTGCAGATTCGGGTCAAACGACGGACTCCATTCCATTTTGTTTAGGATCCGTGTTGTATAGGTTCGATTCACAGGATGGATCCCAATCACTTTTGGTGAGGATCCGTGGAGTACAATTTCGGAATAAAGGACGGATCCCATTCAATGTTGGTGTGGGCCCATACTACGCTAAACGGAATCAAAGTGGCGCGTCCACGATTCGTTCAGAGGTCTGCAGTTTCCCAAGTGCCCATCTAGTTTTTCCTTCGTCTGCAGACAGAATGGCTGAGCCATTACACCGACCTCGTGGATGGCACATCTCCCGGTCTCACTAATTGTCCATTAATTTTGCCGTGATGCGTCGCGTTGTGTTGTGGGAAGAAGCAAGTTATGCAGTATCAAATGTCGATTGCACGAGGTCTGGTTCGGAGGTCTGTGAATTTGATGGGTCTCTAGGGGTGGAGAGGGTGGGTAGGAAAGGGGGGATAGGTGGTGGAATTCAAGGTCTACAGATCTTCTGTGCGCTGATATGATTGCAGTCTGTTGTAAAAGTGGATTACAGGGCATGCTGTTATATACCCTCACATCTTCAAGTAATCTTTCTCTCATTCTCTCTTTTCAGTTCCAAATTATTGTATGAATGATCACTCTGACAGCATTAGTTCAAAAACACTTACTTGATAAACCAAGCTAGCTATGCATTGCTTTTATTGATTTCAAAAAGGCTTTTGATCCAGTAAACAGGCAGTATCTATGGATGACACTAAAGAAGAAAGGAATTAGGCATAAAATGGACACAGCTATCAAAGGTATGTATGAAACTGCGAAAGCAAATGTAAAAGGAAACAACTGGTGCACTGAACCTTTCTCCTATCCTCGTGGTTTAAAACAAGATGGCAATTGCAGCCCATTTTTATTTTCATTATGTATTGACTAACTTGCAGATGATGCAATACGTAACAAAACACATTGTAACACTATCTCCAAAACTAACTGAAATTTTTATATTACTGTTTGCTGACAATGGATTGCTTATTTCTTTCTTAGTTCTTGCAACGATAACAAGATAGTTTGGAAGATGCTACCTACAGAATGAGCTTGACAGTTAATTTGGATAACACTAAAGCAGCTGTGTATTGTTTAAGGTAGTTACACTGCAGAGAGAGAGAGGAGAGAGAGAAGAGAGAGAGAGAGAGAGAGAGAGAGAGAGAGAGAGAGAGAGAGAGAGAGAGAAAAATGGTACTTCGGTTGTAGTAAGGCAGAAGTGGTCAATCAGTGCAAGTACCTTGGTATGGTTTTTCTTCTCTCCTCTCCTTTTCTTATGGAGTGGAAGATAGAGCAGACGAAGCAAAGAAAGGAGTTGTATGTATCATAAAATCATCCTAGTCTCTTGGTGAGAAATATCCAAAGTTTTCTTCAGATTATCTGATTGTCAATTCCTGCAGAGGTTATTTTACAATTTTGAACTTTGAAGACTGATTACTGACAACACTTTGATTAAAAGAGTGCATCTCTTTGCTCTGAAAAATGTTGAATGTCAGACGGCTTATGTCCTCTGTTATGGGGAATGTGGTTGATACTCGCGTTATATGCATAGGTGTACAAGACCTGTTAAATACTGGTTGAAGCCATTGAGAATGTCTGATGACTGTTTACCTTCTGAAATCTTAAAAAGTGTGTTAACTCTTCGTTGTAGGGACAAGAACAGTTGGGGTTCTGTTATTTGCTTCACCTTATACAAAAGTGGGTGAAAAGAACTTAAGCAAAGATAAAATGATCGTTTTTTCAAGAATGGGAAACTGAGCTCACAAATGGAAATCGGTATACATTTTGTTCATCTTGCAAGTAAACAATAAAACTTACCAAAAGTTATTTGACCTAAAGAAATAGGTAATTAAAAAAGGACATTGCCTGGCTTTGGATTGGGTGTTTCAGTGCTACACACGCATCGCTCTGATATGCTAGAAACGTCTCCATTTTGTGGGGACGTCGTAGAAAGCGAAATTCATGGTATGTTGATTTCTCACAAAAATTCCAGTCTGGAGAAAACTGCATTCCTAATTGTCTTTTTTACAAACACCCTTTTCCTTCTGATCATTCTTACTGATGTGTGACACAAAACAGAAGTATAGATTTGCAGCTTATCTTATTGATGTGTTTAAAATCAGTAACGAAATTTTGTTATCCACAGATTTATGCCCTAGTAAATTAAGTTGATTTTTGGTGTTCATCGGCCATGTGTGGGCTGTGCACAAAACGTGTGTGCAGTGTGCACATATATACAGGCGTATGCAGCAAAGGGCTGACTCATCGGAGGCATACTGATGCCTGTTTTCAGCACACTGTCTGCTCCTTTGCGGTGGGAAACAAGGAACATAAATTACCTTCCAGCACAGCAGATCAGATTTATTCAATGGCCACAAAACGGACACTGCTTGAAAGCTGCATGCAGATCTATGTTAAAGTGTGTGTGTGTGTGTGTGTGTGTGTGTGTGTGTGTGTGTGTGTGTGTGTGTTGGGGTGGTGGAGAGAGAGAGACAGCGTGTGTGTGTGTGTGTGTGTGTGTGTGTGTGTGTGTGTGTGTGTGTGTGTGTGTGTGTGTGCTTGTGAACATGCTTGTATGTGCACATGTCTATGCGAGTGTGTGTGTGTCTGTGTAGATATATGTTTATGTTTCCCTTGTTTATGAACATTAGTGCATTGAACTTAGTGTGGCCGTGCTAGGATTGGGATTAGGTATGCGGGCGCTTGTATGTAATTCATATGTGTATATGTCATGATTAAAAATGGATTGAAAATATCCACATGCAAAATAATGCACTATATGCTTGTTAAGAACTGTATTGTGCCTCATTTATTCTAAGGATGTTCACAGGCTGTTCGCTACACAGATAACCGTCAACGTGTTCGTTGGAATCTATAACTAAACCGCATGCTGTGACGTGTGCATAATGTACTGTGGACACTGCTTCGGGCACAATGTTAACAAAGTGGATCATTCAACATAATCCCTGAAAATGTGCTGATGTCTGCAGACTGGGTGTGGCTGATAAGGCCAAGCTTTCATAACGAGTACTGTTCTGTTTATGATTGTAGAGACATGCACTCATTTCTGTCTGGAGCCATTCAACAGGGACAAAGTCTGGCTTAGCCAAGCACCGATTTCAAGGTACAAACTGAAGTTGATATAGTTGCAAAGCGAGAGGACTGCAGGCGGAAATCTAAACAAATCTTAAATAAATGTTAGCGAATCGCCCAGAGAACGTGGACAAACGAGTCACAAGACGAAACACAACGCGTTTCGACCTCTTAGGTCTTCATCAGGTGAGACATAAACGAATAAAACAACGAAAATTCACTTAGCTTTGATCGCTTCAGATCACTTCACAGGTATAATGCTATATGTATTACATGACATAACTGGTTTTGTTGTGACTATAAAGCTATATGTATTACATGACATAACTGGTTTTGTTGTGACTATAAAGCTATATGTGTTACATGACATAACTGGTTTTGTTGTGACTATAAAGCTATATGTGTTACATGACATAACTGGTTTTGTTGTGACTATAATGCTATATGTATTACATGACATAACTGGTTTTGTTGTGAATATAAAGCACTATAATGCTATATGTATTACATGACATAACTGGTTTTGTTGTGACTATAATGCTATATGTATTACATGACATAACTGGTTTTGTTGTGACTATAATGCTATATGTATTACATATCATAACTGGTTTTGTTGTGACTATAATGCTATATGTGTTACATGACATAACTGGTTTTGTTGTGACTATAATGCTATATGTGTTACATGACATAACTGGTTTTGTTGTGACTATAAAGCTATATGTGTTACATGACATAACTGGTTTTGTTGTGACTATAAAGCTATATGTATTACATGACATAACTGGTTTTGTTGTGACTATAATGCTATATGTGTTACATGACATAACTGGTTTTGTTGTGACTATAATGCTATATGTGTTACATGACATAACTGGTTTTGTTGTGACTATAATGCTATATGTGTTACATGACATAACTGGTTTTGTTGTGACTATAATGCTATATGTGTTACATGACATAACTGGTTTTGTTGTGACTATAATGCTATATGTGTTACATGACATAACTGGTTTTGTTGTGACTATAATGCTATATGTGTTACATGACATAACTGGTTTTGTTGTGACTATAATGCTATATGTGTTACATGACATAACTGGTTTTGTTGTGACTATAATGCTATATGTGTTACATGACATAACTGGTTTTGTTGTGACTATAATGCTATATGTGTTACATGACATAACTGGTTTTGTTGTGACATAATTGCTATATGTATTTGCATGACATAACTGGTTTTGTTGTGACTATAAAGCTATATGTATTGCATGACATAACTGGTTTTGTTGTGAATATAAAGCTATATGTATCACATGACATAACTGGTTTTGTTGTGTTATTTTCGATGTTTTGTGTGGTTATGGTAGATTGGGAGGTGGTGGCAGGGGAGAGCCGGGGTGAAGGTTTTTGTGTGTGCTTGGCATCTTTAATCTCAGTGACACAAAGCTATTGCAATTCTTGGATAATTATGCATAAATATCATGAATGGACCGTTAAAATTTCTCATTGAATGCGTTATCACATGTATCATTGATAAAAGTAAATAAGTGCGGTTCACTCTTAAAATGAGGTATGCATTCATGTGCTGTTTATAGAGACATACTGATTTTGATCTGGCAGATATTTAATTATAAAATGATATTCAAATACTTGATAGTTGGTGCCGGCTTACAATGTTTGAAAAGTGCTCAGTGGATGGTGTTCGTGGGCAGCTTACCATTAGGTTGGCATTGGCAGATGAGGGCCCACCTTGCCTTGCGCCTCCCCCCCCCCCCCCCCCACCCCCCCTCCCCCCCCCCCCCCCCCCTTCTCTTCCCTTCCCCATTATCTCCGACGTTTCACTTCCCCTGTTTATTTCTCTCCCCCCCCCTCCCCCCGAAAATGTGGTGATTTATGCAATAGCACTTTAATTGTATGCCTTGCTCTTTGCTTTGCTATTACCTTTACCCCCCCCCCCCCCCTCTCCTCCCCTCTCCTGTCACATCGCTCAGAGCTCTGTAATTACGAAAATGACGGGTTCCATTGCGGGCAGCGTGCACTATGTCACACGCCGTGGTGGTTGTCTTTTTTTTTTTCTTTCTTTCTTTCTTTTTTTTAACATAACAGGCTTGGGTTGGCGCACAGTTCCGGGTGTCCCCCTTCCCCCCTCCCATTCCTTTCCATCGGCTCTGCGAAACCCATTGCGACTGGTCTTGAGGACATGCAAGCTTGTTGTCGCTCATAAACAAGATTCACAGAGTTAAAGAAATCCTCGTCCAAGCCGCGTACAAGTTTAATTGCACGCGCTGCGGCACACGCTCCTATATTGCAAGTGTGAACAGCTGGCTGCAGACTTGCTGACTCGGCCCACAGTCCTGTCCTTCCCTTCTTCTTCCCCGCCGTTGTTTTCATCCGTACTGTTTAAGCACTTACATCAAGTTCTCATTATATCCTCAATGCCGTCGGCGCACATAAGCGCATCGTTCCCCAAAATTTAACAATGTTTTGTTATTATAGCCTGATTTTTTTTTTACTTTACTATTTTTTTTTGGTATTATATCATGCTTGCTTTTCTTTTATACATTTGATCTTTGTTACGTTCAACTGGAGGAAATCCTTTGTTGACTACCATGCTGATTTCTCTTTGTGAGAGAGATGGTGAGATTTTGCTGTCACTTAGGCGACCGGTGATTTTGTCTGTATTTAGCTGCCTGTATTTCTGTTGGAATGTGTGTCGATTGCAGGGTGTGGGTGTTTCTGCCTACAGTTGTGTGTTTCTGCCTCTACTTATAAAGTTATAACAAGAGTAACTCTGTAAGGTTTTGTTCAATGAACTGCCGAGGCCTAGAAGATCAAAAGAAGAGGAGGGATGCATTTCACTATTTAAGAGAAAAAGCGTTCTCGGTGTATCTCTTGCAGGATATCCATTTTGACCCCAAGCTTGAAATGTGTGTCAGAGCAGTATGGGGTTATGAAGCATATTTTGCATCGTATATGTCAAATTTAACAGGTGTTGCGATTCTCTTTAACAATAATTTTGAATTTTGTGTAAAGAAGGTTTACAAAGATACAGGCGGAAACTACATTTTTGCTGTCGTATCCATTTTGGATAAGATGATGTTGATCATTAACCTGTATGGACCAAATCATGATAATCCTTACTTTTTTTGTTGAGTTACAAGATAATATTAAGGATGTTGTTGGTGTTGAAAGTGTTGTAACTGGAGGGGACTGGAACCTTGTACAAGATTTTTCAATGGATTATTTTAATTATAAGCATTATAACAATGTTAAAGCACAACAGCAAGTTGAAGACATGATGCTTAATCTAGATCTTACAGATATATGGGGAATGTTGAATCCTGAATTGAAAAGATACACATGGCACAGATCCTTCCCTTTGCAGCAAAGTAGACTTGATGTCTTTCTAGTTTCAGATTGTGTCCACTTTCGTCACGGATGCAGATATTAAGGTAGGATACAGGACAGACCATTAAATGATTACTCAGACTTTAACCTTTGCTAAAGAAACTAAACGATGCCCCTTCTGGAAATTTAATTGTTCTTTGTGAAGGACAAACAGTACATTGATAAAATTAATGAGGAAGTTAAACCTGTGA
The DNA here is from genome assembly GCA_033310375.1 of Conus canariensis. Taxonomy (NCBI): domain Eukaryota; kingdom Metazoa; phylum Mollusca; class Gastropoda; order Neogastropoda; family Conidae; genus Conus; species Conus canariensis. The sequence goes on from CM065735.1 coordinate 38,196,072, forward strand.
TAGAAGAGTATGCAGTGCTGCCCTATTCAAGGGAACAACTATCATTTGTTGAGGGTTCAGAAATTCAGAATACTATTACAGATCAACTGTTTTTAGATGTTTTATTAGTGAAAATAAGAAATAAAACTATAGCATTGGCAACTGAAAAGAAACGCAGAAGTAATGAAAAGCAGAAGTGTTTCGAAGTGAATGTTGAAAAATCAGAAAAGAAGGAACAGTTGACTGATGAAGAAAGACATGATTTAGAGCAGGACGAAGAAGAACTAGTTAGACTTAGGGAAGCTAAAATGCAGATGGTTTGATTCGATCACGAGCACGTGGGATAGCAGAAGGAGAAAAAGTCAATCAATATGTTTGCTCGCTTGAAAAAGAAACTTCTTAAACAAAAATAGGACAAAGTTAACATCAGATAATGGTTTAGAAATATCTGATGACGGAAGGATCCAACAAGAAGTGAAGAAATTTTTATGAAGAATTGTACCTGCCATAGGAAGTTGAGGATTGCGAAATATCTGAAATGGTTGATTTACCTCATGTCTTAACAGACCAAGAAAAGGTACAATTAGAAAGAGAAATTTCTATAGCTGAGGCTGACTATGCATTTAAACAGATGAAAAACAATGAAAGCCCTGGATCAGACGGATTTACTGTTGAGATCTTCAAATTGTTTTGGCCATCACTTGGCATATTCGTTGTCCGATCCTAAAACGAAGGTTTTAATCTAGACGAGTTGTCCACCACACAAAAGGAAGGAATTATAGTTTGTTTTCCTGAAGGTGATAAATTTCAAGATGCCATCAAAACCTGGGGGCCAACTGCTCTTTTAAATGTTGTTTATAAGATAGGGTCAGCATGTGTTGCGAATAGACTAAAAATGGTTCTTCCAAGTTTGATCAATGAAGACCAGACAGGATGTGTGGCCAATAGATATATCGGAGATAACATTAGATTAATCTATGACTTAATTAACTTCTTGGAAACTCACCAACTGCCTGGTTTGCTTTAATGTTTAGATTTCGAGAAAGCCTTCGATTCACTTGACCGGGGATTCATAAATAAAGTACTTGTAGCATTCAGCTTAGGACCATATATAGTAAATGGATAACTACTTTCTATAATGTTCTTGTGAATGGCCAGGCATCTGGTTGGTTTCCTGTAGGTCGTGGGTGCAGGCAGGGTGACCCAGTTTCACCCTACATATTTATTTTGTATGTGGAAATCTTTGCCATTAAGTTGAGAGATAATAGAATTATAAAAGGGATCCAAATTAACAATACAGAACACAAAAGTTTACAACATGTGGACAATGCGGAAGTTACGCTTGAAGGTGACAAAGTGTCGTTTGAGGAAACTCTGATAACAGTTGATAGGTTTAGGAGAAAGTCAAGTTTGATATTAAACACAGAAAAAACAAGTGCTATTTGGCTCAGCAGTAGGAAACATTCGACGATTCACTACATGCAACATTTACGTATTCAGTGGAACCCACCACAATTTAAAATTCTGGGTAACTTATTTACCAATGATCTTGCTGATTGTTCAGAAATAAACATACAGGCTAGATTTCTTGGAATAAGAATGTTATATAAGGTATGGTTAAAGAGACAGATTAGTCCACTTGGAAGGGTGGCAGTTTTGCAGTCTTGTCCAAACTAATTCATCTTTGGATTCTACTTCCAAATCCTTCCGATTATTTAATCAATGCTATTCAAAACCTAGTCTTTCAATTTGTTTGGGATAGAATACGGGATCGTATAAATAGAAAGACTGTGGTTAAAAACATAATGAATGGAGGACTTGGTGTGCCAAGAATAAAAGAATATATATTTGCATTAAAACTTGCATGGATTAGAAAAATGAGAATATCGTCTCACAAGTGGAAAAGTATTACTTTGGCAAGTTGTCCAAAAATAGATCATCTGGAAAAAACTGGTTGTAGTCTTCCTCTAGGCCAATTATTCAGAAATGAATTTTGGGCTGATGTATTTGAGGCATATAAAGAATTTGGCCATAGCATTATTCCTTGCGTTTCCGAAGAAGCTGCTTCCGAAAATATATTTTTATATAAAAAATTAAGATAAACAGTTAAGCAATCTTTTATCAAAGTCTGTTCGACAAAAGTATACACACAATTGGACACATTATGAAAGAAGATGGCACGCTTTTGGCATATAGGGAGTTCAATAACAAATATGGAATTTGCATTGACTTTATTTCGTATACTGGATTATTAAAGGAAGTAAACGCATATATTCGGAAAACTGCAGTAACAATGACAAATAACAAGAATGAAGAAATGTCTAAATTGTGGAAACTTATCTGTTCAGTCAGCAGAGGGGCACGTGTTTATGATGATGTCTTTCTGTATGACAACATAAACCCTGCTTTTTGTGGTAAGTGGAATGAAAAACTTGACCAGCAATCGGAATGGAATGTCATTTTAAAAAAAAAAGGTACAACAAATAAAAGAAATAAAACTTAAATGGTTTCAGATAAGAATTCTACACCGTATATTGCGTACAAATATTGTGTTGTCAAAAATGAGAATTGAACTGAATGATCCTTGTACATTTTGTAATAGAGAAAGGGAAAACATTGAGCATCTGTTTTGATTTTGTGAACACGTGGCACATTTTTTGGCAACAACTTCAAGCAATAATAAAAGAGAAATGTCAGCATGCGGCTTCTTTAAATTTGTCTGTTGAATTGGTATTGTTTGGGCATGCAAATCATTTAAGAGGTGGTGAAACCTTTGACTTCATACTACTTCTAGCAATACATTTTATCTATAAATGCAAATGGAAGAAAAAAAAAACTTCCAGTTGTAATAAGCTTTCTACATTATTTAAAGACAAAATATAACTTTGAACAGCAAGTTGCGAAAAGCGTAAATTCTAGTCAAAAACTGCATGAAAAATTGCAACTATACCAATCTTTAATAGAACTGTAAATTTTGGACTTGATGTATATGTTGAGGGACTAGTCTGTTTCTGTTTCACTTAATATGCATGCATGTTTGGATCCCCGTCTGTCTGTCTGTCTGTCTGTCTGTCTGTCTGTCTGTCTGTCTGTCTCTCTCTCTCTCTCTCTCTCCTCTCTCTCTCTCTCTCTCTCTCTGTTGTTTCTGTTTCGTTTTGGTTTTGGCTGGGTTTTTTTGTTTTGTTTTTGTTTTTGTATTTAACCAATTTTTGAAAAATCTTCTCCTATAAATATGTTAATACATGGTGCGGAAACTGTTTATTGTGCCTGGTCAAAATGTAAATGTTTGGCTGTTGAAAATAAATAGTGTGAATTGTATGCTGATGTGAAGTGAAATGCTATAGTTCTGTGTAAAATATTGTTTTTGCAAGGAGAAAAATAAACTGTAAAAAAATTGTGTTGATTACATACTCAGCATTATGTTATGATGTCCATTTGTTAACCGCCCCCCCCCCCCCCCCCCCAACACTCCACTCAACTTGGGCAGAAGGACTGGTCAGTAAATATTTGTTATCATCACTTTCCCATCCCTAATGCACACAAGAACACACAACACACACACACACACACACACACACCACACACACAACGCACACACACGCACGCACGCGCGCGCACGCTTACACACACACACACACACACACACACACACACACACACACACACACACACGGGCGAGCACGCGCACATATAAATGTATACTAGGTCTCATGTGCAGTATGTTTGTGAATATACACATTATAAGGTTAAAGTTCCGTGATTTGTACAGATATGGTCTCAGATTTGAATGACAGGCGAGGACTATGACCAGAGGATGATTCTCGTTCAGCGTAACGTCCTTGACGCCATGGGAGTCAGTTTTCCGTGTTGGTGCTTACTCTTCTTTCTGAAGTTTTACTGGGATTTACTGAAAAGGGAAACAGGTCCTTGACTTTTCACTGGCAGTATGTGCATATCTCACACAATGTGCGATATTGTTGTTTGTGATGATTGGTTGTTGTTGTTGGTATATATCAGACAATGTGCGGTAGTGTTGGTTTGTTTTGTGTATATATCACACAATGGTTTGTTTTCCTATGACAAAACTTTTTTGTCCATGTGGTGGTGGTCCAGAGAGGGCCCATGATGATCGGTTGGGTGATAATCAAACTGAAACTAAAACGGCGTGTTTCCATTCCGTTATCCGTACTGATAAATCTTATCGTTTTGACATGGCGGCAAAGTAGACAGGTTGTAGCATGTATGTGTCCGGCCTAATTTCCCTGCACAGAGAGAAATAACCAGCTTCCTTGCAGGAATTGTATTGTGTTTTAGTCATGACAGTCACCCCCTTACTATGTCATCTGTCGTGGGAGGAAAGGAGTGATGTCTTATTTATGGCTGGTTGGGGGAGGTTTGTGCTACACGTCTGTGGCTTGGTCTTTTATATGGGGGGGTTCATTTCAGCATGCAAGACTCCCCTTTGACTCGTAATGATAGCGATCTGTGGCAGAACTCCTGACGAAAGGCATACCCATCCTTGCCTAAGCTTTGCCCACGCCACACACACCCTCACTTTCAGATTTTCTCTCTCTCTCTCTCTCTCTCTCTCTCTCTCTCTCTCTCTCTCTCTCTCTCTCTCTCTTCTCTCTCTCTCTCTCTCTCTCTCTCTCTCTCCTCTCTCTCGTGTGTGTGTGTGTGTGTGTGTGTGTGTGTGTGTGTGTGTGTGCATGTGTATATGTCTCCTCCAACCCCTTCCCATTTTTTCCTGCCAATATACGTACATGAATATGAAGAAATGCGTATACACATGTTTAGAGGAAAAAGAGGACAGTTATTCAAAGTGAGAAGTAGGGAGAGAGAGAGAGAGAGAGAGAGAGAGAGAGAGAGAAGAGAGAGAGAGAGAGAGAGAGAGAGAGAGAGAGAGAAAGAAAACATGGGACTCCAAAAATGAAACCAGAGACCAAACAGTTGGAAAAGACCAGCCGCCGTGGCGAAGTGGTTAGTTATTATGAAAGGAAGCGTAGAGTACAGCCCTGTCATGTAGTCTCAGACCGAAATGGAAATCCGTAGCATCATCTTAAACATCCTCATTCTCATCGATCAGCATTAAAAAAAAAGAAAAATTGTCTCAAATTCTGTGGCTCTTCATGCCCTGCTCTCATGGTGACCTCAGTTTCGATGTCCTCTCCACGTCTGTGGCCTTGGTTTGGTTCCGTCGGGGTCACCGGTATCGGCGAGTCCATGGGGGCTGTCGTTGGACGGACGTGGTGGCGCCCTCCGGAGGGGGAGCTCACTCACGCCGGCTCCGCGACTAAGCAATTATTGTCGTCAGTAGGGGGCTTAGTAGGTGGTGTCCTGCGTATGTTAGATCAGAACAGGCGCCACTGAACACCACCGAGGTGACTCGGCAGCACTGCAGTGTCTCTTCCGGTGGGTTGCCTCTTAACGACTTGACATTGGCTGCTTCCTGTGGATTGCCGGTGCCGGGGCTGCGACGGGGCCGACCGGGCTGTGGCTGTGGACGGGGTGTCGGAATGAGCGGCGTGGGTGCACTGCCTCTGAGGTGGCGCAAAGGTGGGACAGCAAAAAAAAAAAAAGTTGGAAAAGTGAAACATGCAGATGAGGTGCAACAGCAGTGTCTGTTGGCCATTAACCCCACAGTTGCATTTCTCCATCTGACCCATCCTCTTGTTTGCTATACCTTCTTTAAGCAGTCCGGCTTTCTGGCTTCAATCAAGCAGGTCACGTTGCCTACTGTTCTTCTTCATCTGTCATCAACGAATCCAGTCATTAAGACGGTAGAAAGACCACTTCAATGTAGCCGTGTTGTTCTGTGACCGGCCTAATTCCTTCTTTTCCGTTGCTTCTGTCCACCTACGCCATAATGGTTACATCTCCATCTGCGTCATTTCATTTTGGTGTGGACCCGTGCTATGTTTAAGTAAAATCAAGGGGCACGTCAAGGATTCGTTCAAAGGCCTGCAGTTTCCCAAGTGCCCTTCTAGTTTTTCCTTTGTCTTCAGACAGAATGGCTAAGCCATTACACAGATTACACAGACCTCGTGGGTGGTGCATCGCCCGGTCTCACTAACTGTCCATTTGTTTTGCCGTAATGCGTCGCGTTGTGCTGTGGGAGGAAGCAAGTGATGCAGTATCAAATGTCGATTGCATGAGATCTGGTTCGGAGGTCGGTGGATTTGAGACATGTAGGCAGAAGGGTAGGGATGGGAGAAAGTGGGTGGTTGGAGGAGAAGTGACTGGGTGAGATGAAGGAGGAGGGTTGGTAGAACTTAGAGTCTACAGATCTCCTGTGCGTTGTCATGGTTGCAGTCTGTTGTAAAAGTGAATTAGAAGACATGCTGTTATAATTGTATTCTCGCATTTTCAAGTAATCTTTCTCTCATTCTCTCTTTTCCATTCCAAATTATTGTGTGACTGATCATATATTTACTCTGATGGCATTAGTTTAAAAAAGTCACTTAATAATCCAAGCTAGCAATGCATTGCTTTCACTGATTTCACAAAGGGCTTTTGACCCAGTAAACAGGCAGTATCTTTAGATGACAATGAAGGAAAAAGAATTGGGCGTAAAATAGAATTATTGTCTGACTGATCACATATTTACTCTGATGGCATTAGTTTGAAAACAGTCGATTAATAATCCAAGCTACCTTGCTTTCACTGATTTCAAAAGGCCCAGTAAACACGCATTATATGACATTAGATGACATTAAAGGAAAAAGAATTAGGCGTAAAACATATACAGTTATCAAAGACATGTTCCAGATTGTAAGATATAATGGCAAACATAGTGTAAAGCCATCTCCAAAATTAACTGAAATTTGAACATTGTAAGTTGCTGACCATGCATTACTGATCTGCCTGTTGGTCACAGGCATACAGCAACAACTACACATTTTGAAGGGTGCTACTTACAGAACAAGCTTGACAATTAATTTGAATAAAACTAGACTAGTTGTGGTTCATACAGGTGGGTGAGAGAGACATGGTTCTCGGGTTGTAATGTGGTAGAAGTTGTGTACTAGTACTAGTATCCTGGTACTTTTGTCTTCCCCCTTTTCTTTTCTTATGCAATGGAAGCTAGAGCAGCAGGAGTAAAGAGAGGAGTTGTAATGACTCTTCAACTTGCTGTGGTCTCTCAGTGAGAAACATCCACATGTTTGCTTGAGATTATTTTGAGTGTCAGTCCCTGCAAATTCTAACTTACATCTCCGAAATTTGGGGACTGATTGCAGACGACAATTAAACTGAAAGCGTGCATCCATTTGCTTTGAAAAATGTTGAATGTTAGTGCAAAGACACTTTATGTCTCCTTAATGGGGATATAGTAGATAACTCTTCTCTATACGCAGAAGATCTGTTAAATATCGATTGAAATCCTTGAGAATGTCTGATGAGCGTTAAACTTTTGAAGTCATACAATATGTTGTATGCTGTTCATTGTAGAAACCAGAACAATTGCGTTTCTCCTGCTTGCTTTACCTTACCCAACATGGGTTTGGACATAAGTGGGAACAGGAAGGCGCTCAGAATGTTTACCTTTTTTCTTATAGAGTTCAAGCAAAGGCTTAAACGACTATTTCATTTAAGGATGAAAGCTGAGCTGACAAACGAAAATACGCATACATTTTATGCATCTTTCAAGCAAATATTGGTACTTCCTAACATTTTTTTTACTTAAAGCAATCGATAATGTAAAAGACATTATTTGGGTTTAGATGAGATGTTTCAGCACTATGCACGCATCGCTATCGATACTCTAGAAAAGGCCCCACTTCATGTTACATTGATTTGTCACAAGAGAGGATGTTCATGTATGTGTGTGTGTGTGTGTGTGGGGGGGGGGGTGAAGGGTAGAGGGACTACGAAGACTATCGGAAAAGGCAAAATCTCTCTCTCTCTCTCTATCACACACACACACACACACACACACACACACACACACACACACACACACACATACACACACACACGCCCTCTCTCCATTTCTCTCTCTCTTTGTGTGTGCGCGCGTGTGTGTGTGCGTGCGTGCGTGAGGAGAGAGAGAGAGAGAGAGAGAGAGAGGGGGGGGGGGGGGGGACGGGACTCGAACTTGAACTCGAACTCGGATATATTCTGTAGAGGCCATAGTCCCATTAGAAGGGGCGTGTACTAGAAATCATATTGATTAACAAATTTAAAGACAGTACATTAACACATATACACCATTCATAACAAAAAATTATGACACAACGACCGCTCTCGCCTTGAATGCTTGATACAAAAAGATACAAATTTCCTTATGGTATCGCTGTTATTACAAGACATTCATACACAGAAACGGAAGGTATTAGGATTTTTGTAAAATTTAGGGGCAATTTGCTGTTTTCTTAAACTGTCCAAAAAAGGACAGCACAATGTAAAATGTCATTCATTTTCAACAGACACATTACATAATGGACGTAATAGATTAAGTGTTTCATGCCACATGTAGCTATGAAAATGCGTCTTCAAGGCGGAGGTACCAAAACGAAATCTCATGATATATTTCAATTGTCTGGCAATGTCTAAGGATAGATATTTTGGTACACAGTGTAGACAGTCACAGACCATATTGTAGCTATTAAAACGTTCACTGTTATTCAGGTGCTTGCTCACATTTTGCCATCGGCAATCGATCAATCGCTGCTTAAACACGCGCAAAAATTCATGCACATTCACCACACCTTGATTAATCTTCAGAACCAGTTTGCTGTAAACATAATCGTACCTTCATAGCCAAAGTATTCTTAACTGTATTATCTAAATCCCTCAGCAAGATGTAAGCTCTTTTGGTTACCTGTAATTATCCATTTGAAGTAATCTCAGCCAACAACGGACGCAATTTACATTTGAATCAACAGTGATAAGATATCTATTCAATTGATTGTAGACTAGATCATTAGGTGTACGTAGTTCAACGACTAGAAAATTCTTCAGCGCATACAGATGCACTGTTTCACGGTGCTGAGAAGCATTTTCGGAACCGTACTGCATAATAGGTTGAACATGACCGTCAAACAAATTTAAAAATACGTCTTATACATCTTACAAATAGTTATTCAATGTACGAAGCCGTTGCATTATACACAAAAGTGCTTTCTTAGCTTTATCAGAAATATCCGTACACGCAACAACAAAACTAAGCCTAGTAGACATATAGATACCTAGATATTTATATGCATTTACAACAGGCATAACAGAACCATTAAATATCCATCTTTCCTCGCACCTAAATAACCCCCCTTTCTAAAGACGACAATATTACATTTACTAAAATTGACTTCAAGACTTAATGCGGAGGCTGTTCTTTGTAGGCTGTTCAGTTAAGCTTGTGAACCAACTACAGTTTCTGCAAGAAGAACAACATCATCTGACAACAAGAGAATAAATAGTTCAAAAGCATCGGACATGAACGTAACACCATGCCTACCATTGCTGATGACTTCGAGAGCGAATGCATTTATAAATAACGAAAATAAAAGCGGATTACAGATATCACCCTGCTTAACGTACCCTGCTTATAGTACCTGGAATCCTCAGGTGGCGTATAGGCACACACATACAACATATCTTTGGGGAGATGAAACAGAGCCTTGTCAATAATAAACATGAGAAAGAAACCGTGCAGAACATTAATTTGTTTTACATATGGAACAGTTTCTTCTTTGATAAAACACACTACACCACCGGAAGGCCGACCTGCCTCTGACAATTTAAAGAAGGTTGACAAAAAGGTTTACAACCAGGAGAAACGTCATCACTCGAAGATTCAATGAAAGTTTCAACCAGCCAAACAAAGTGGAAAGACAAGACAAAGGAAATACAGTCTGGATCAAATCATTTACATTCTAATGTAAGTACGAATACGAACAAATATTATTTACAACAGTATTACAACCATGCATACAACTTTCACAGGACTATCAGAGTCACTAATTGGCATGTAAACATAAACCGGTGTGTCCCTGACCTCAACTGAACTCTCTCTAGAGTAACAGTAAACAAGTTGAGTATTTTTTGCTCCCATAAGAAAACCTAACACAGAGTAACTTTTATTCAAGACTGGCACAGCCTTTTAAAAGGCTGTGCCAGTCTTGAATAAAAGTTACTCTGTGTTAGGTTTTCTTATGGGTTTAAAAGGCTGTGCCAGTCTTGAATAAAAGTTACTCTGTGTTAGGTTTTCTTATGGGAGCAAAAAATACTCAACTTGTTTACTGTTTATCGTTTACTGTTCCCTGCCTCATTTCATTTCCGATTATTTTCTCTCTAGAGTGTTCTGACACCGAGTTATGACAAGAATCAGGCAGGTACGGATAATTTTCGGCCACCGGATTAAACAGTCCAAATTTAGAATTATCGTCTTTCCCCTTTTGTGATCTTCTCTCCAGACCCTGCGCTGTGACGTCATAGAAGGTACAGGATTCCGGCGCAACACCAGTGTAACGATCCATTTTAACTCCCCTCCACTTTTTAACTCCCCGGGAGTTAGAATTAGCACGTGCGTGTGAGCGCGCGCGCGCGCACACACACACACACACACACACACACACACACACACACACACAGAGGCATGCAATCAAACATACTTTAACAGGAGATCTGTTCTGGAGGTTTCTTGTTCCTAGCAGTGGTGATTTGAGAATGAGGGGAGAGGGAAGAGGAGTTAATGGGGGTCGGAAGGGGGGGGGGGGGGGGGGTTATAAGCTCAGAGCGTATTGGCGTAAGGTCGGGCACTACGGGTTGTCTCCGACGGTCGGACGGACCATTGAGTTCAACTGGTCAGCTTCCGCCCGCCTCAGTTTGGCACTTGTGCCTACCCGCCACAGTCTGCCAGCTTCAATGGCTGCCTGGAGCTCAGAGAAAAGACCGAAGAGCAGACTGTAAACCTTGCACCAAGCAAAGACTGACCGAAAAGCAGACTGTAAACCTTGCACCAAGCAAAGACTGACCGAAAAGCAGACTGTAAACCTTGCACCAAGCAAAGACTGACCGAAAAGCAGACTGTAAACCTTGCACCAAGCAAAGAAGACATAGAAAGAAATCAAAATCATCAGCTTCGCGGCTGGCGACCTGGAATGTCAGAACGATGCGTCCTGGCCTTTCTGACAACCACCTGCAACTTGACGATGCCAGGAAAGCAGCAATTATCGACCGCGACCTGAAGAGTTTCAACTTTGACATCGCCGCGCTGCAAGACAAGATCCTCCTCCAACGGCAGCCTCAGGGAGAAGGACAACACGTTCTTTTGGTAAGGAGTGGAGCCAGATGAGCACCGAGTGTACAGCATCGGATTCGCAGTGCGACATTCTCTCCTATCCTCAGTTGAACCACCTTCCAAAGAGACAGCACGAATCCTCTTTCTCCAGCTCACAATCTCTTCTGAACCAACAAACATCTTCAGCGTCTACGCTCCCACACTCTACTCTACAGCCGAGGCTAAAGGTGAGTTCTATGAAAAGCTGGAAGCCGAGATCAGAGAGGTACCTGCAAAGGAACACCTGTTCTTGCTCAGGGACTTCAACGCCTTGCTTGATGCAGACC
>CM065735.1:38212615-38227615 GCA_033310375.1 Conus canariensis
CCCAGCTCCACCTTGCTACTAACTCCTCTCCCCAGCTCCACCTTGCTACTAACTCCTCTCCCCAGCTCCGCCTTGCTTCTGATATTCGATTTCCCAGGCCATCTTTTACCAGAACAAGGGCTTACGGACAGAACTCTTTTTTTTTCAAGCCCTACTGACGTGGAACAGATTCTCTGACAACCTCTCACACTCTGTCTGATCCCCTCGCCTCTTTTGAAACTGGCCTTCAAACTCATCTCTCCTCTCGGCAAAAGGTCTGGTCGTGGCATTTCTATGTCAAGAATATGTGGTATTCCATTGTATGTGCTATGTTAACTGACGTATATGTGCATGTATTGACGCCCTATTGTAGGGAAATCAATATATGTTTGTTAGTTCTTTGTTATTATTTTTTTTTGGCTATGGTCTGTTAGGTTTATTTTGGTGTGTACGTGTTATATTGATGTAATCCGTCATGCAGAATACTATGTGTATTGTTTACACGTATCACTACTTTTTTTGTAAAGCACCTAGAACAGTTCTCCGGATAGTGTAGCAGGCAAGTATCCATTATTAAGATAAGAATAAAGCTCTCTCTCATTCATTCTCTTTCTCTCTCTCTCTCTCTCTCTCTCTCTCTCTCTCTCTCTCCTCCACACACCACACACACACAACACAAAACACACACACACACACACATAGATGCATGCATACATGCGTACATACATGCATATGTATATACGATGCTGAACAGTTTAGTAGTGGAGGAAAGCAAGTGCAGGCTAACAATTCTTTAGCCATTACATGAATTACTTGGCAAAGAGTTGAGGAAAAGCGGGGAGGACGGGGGTGGAGGCGGATAGAGGAACTGGGGAAGAAAGAAAATGAGAACAGAAAAAGAGGGAATATAGATATTAAACCCTTAACCTGTAGGAACCATCGTAATCCATCCTCAGAACGGATCCATTCATATTGCCTGCTCTGAGGTCTTCGTCCGCTGGATCGGACGCATCAGGGAGGCACGGCTGATTGTGCTTCCTTTGCATCAAATGGAGATATACCACAATCTCTTATTCTGCGGCGTTCTCGCCACTAAGGGTTTACAAACAGAATCGAACAGCACCCCAAAGCAGCCAGCGAAGGTTAGAAAAATGAAACGAAAAGAAAGTGCGGTAAGGAAATAAGCTGCTGAAAAACTAAACCTGTTATATGAACAATATAAAGTGTAGGGAAAATCTTTAAGCCTATGTTTGATAATCCATTCAAGGATGCAAGAGAGGTCAAAAGACATCCATTAGTCAGAGTGGTTAGCGCTGCTGTTTGATAACCCAAGCATTGCCAGCAGCTAAGACTTGTGCAGAACAGCCTTTACTTGATTCTCCTAAGGGAAACTGTCTCCCGCTGATTGACCTAAGAATATTACGCGGAACAGTTAAGTTGTGGAGAAAACAAGTGCAGGCTAACAATTCTTCCGTCATAATGACTGGGCAAAGATTTAAGGGAAAAAAAGAGGGGGGGGGGGGGGGGGGGGGGGCAGGGAGTCGAAAAAGAACGGGGAAAGAAAGAATTTTTTTTTTTTAATCGGGAAATATATTATAAATATTAAACTCTTCACTAGCAGCCTGTGGGAACCATCGTAATCCGTATTGAAGATAAATTAATTCATATTGCCTACTCCGAGGCCTTTCGTCCGCTGGGTCAGACTCATCAGGGAGGCACGGCTGATTGTGGTCCCTTTGCATCAAATGGAGATACACCACATTCTATAATTCTGCGGTGTTCTCACCACCAAGGGTTACAAAAAAAAAAAGGAGTCCGACAGCATATATGAAAAGTCGAACAATTTAGTAGTTGGAGAAAACAATTGCAGAATAACAATTTCTCCGTCATCACATTAATGGCTTGGCAAAGATTAAAAAGAAATAGGATAAAAAGGGGTACGAGAGAACGAACTGGGGAAGACAGATAGATAGATAGATAGATAGATAGATAGATAAGATAGATAGATAGATATGTAGATAGAGAGAGATTCGCATCTCCACAAACGATAAATAGATAGATAGATATGTAGATACAGAGAGATTCGCATCTCCACAAACAATAGATAGATAGATAGATAGATAGATAGATAGATAGATAGATAGATAGATAGATAGATATGTAGATAGATAGATAGATAGATAGATAGATAGATAGATAGATAGATAGATAGACAGATAGATAGATATGTAGATAGAGATTCGCATCTCCACAAACTTCTTCATTCTCTGCCATTTCTTTTTCTGTCAAAGTCTTTTCTCCAAAGAATTTACTTCTGCATAAAATCCCTCGTCTACACGATTCCTTTTCCCAACATAATTGTTTTTTCTGCACATTCCATTTGTCCACATCATTTATTTATCCATAGTTTTAGTTTCTCTGTACTATTCTCTATGCCATAGAATCAATTTTGCTATAGACTCAATCTCTCCGATGAATTCTTTCCTTAAAGAACTCATTTCTCTGTGGCGTTCATTTCTCCAAAGAACTCCTTTTATGTTGACGACATTCCTCGATATAATTCTTTCCTCAATAGACTGGATTTTTTTTTCGTAGAAGCTCTTCATGATTTCTCGGTGAAATTTAGTTCTGTGTGGATTGACTTTCTCCTTAGAATTCACTATTTCGCACAGGTCCCATTTCTGTATTTTTGATTTTCTCTTCTATGTGTAGACTTTTTCTTCTCTCCATTGAACCCTTTCTCCAAAGAAGTATTTCATCAGCAGTATTGCTTTCTGGTTCCTCTGCAAAAATAATTTGTTACTCCGTAGAACTGCTTTCTTGAAATTCCTGTGTATTAACTCCTTTCTCTCTCACATAGGGTGTAACATTTTTAGTTCCTAAAAGATGTAATCATTTTCATCTGATCTAAGATTTTACTGAAGAAAGAATTTTAAGGCAATTTCAGCGTTTTCTTATAAATCTGTTTTAACGACATATATGTGATTTGAAAAAAAAATCTATGTAGAAAGTGACTGACGAGGTGGAAGCTGTGATTTAGTTCTGTTTAGTCCGCTGGGCCACATGAACTGAATCTGTCACTTTGCAGATTTGTCTTTTTACCTCTGTAGAACTGATTTCTTTAGAATTGCATCCTCTTTAAAACCCCGTCCCCTGTAGAAATCCTTTCTCTTTGGAACTACTCTCTCTGATTTTTCTTTTGTATACAAGGTGTTTCTCTGAATGTTGTTCTCTGCTATAATCCCTTTTTCTGTAGAATTTCTTTCTTTCAATTCCTCTTTCTGCAGAATTTCTGTCACTGAATTCCTTTCTCTGAAATGTTCTCTTCCCCTTCCGACCCTCTCCCCTTTGTCTGTTACCTCCCTCATCCAATCTGTCTTCGCTGCTCTGACAATTATGGCACATTTGCCCTCCCACGGCGCTATTATTCCGCTGTTCATGTGTGTATATTGGATCGTTAGGTGCGGTAAAGAACACAGTCTGGCTCCATCAGGCCTGGTTTTCGTTTTTCTTTTCTTCTTTTCTCTCTTTCGTTACTTTCAGTTGAGAAGAAACCAACGCGTGCATTTGCTCGTCTTTGGAAAATCTCTCACGATTATCCGCACTGTGACTGTGGAGGTGAAAGAGAGGAAGCCATGTGGTATCAATTAGGGGCTTAGCGAGGTCGGCTGTTAGAGGAGTGGTTTTCAGGAAAGACGTATGCGTCTTCTTTGAAACCAAGGCGACTGTAAATGCAAGGAACATAGAACCAATACACGGGCGCAGACATACCTGTCCAAGACAATCTTAGAAGCCCATTTTCTCCGTCACACACACACACACACACACACACACACACCACACACACACACACGCACACACACACGCACACACACACACACACACACACACACACGCATACAGATACGCGCACAAGTTCTTACCAGGAGATCTGCGCTGAAGATTTGTAATGTCTTGAACTGGTTATGAGAGGATGAGGGGAAGGGGAAAGACAGTTGACAGCAGGAGGTGGAGCATGGGGCAAGATGTAAGGGACGCAGGGAAGCGACTCAGCGGCACTGCGGTATCTGCTTCGGTGAGTGACCTGATGATGACTTGCTATCGATTTCTCCCCAGTTACTGGAGTGTCGGTGGTACGGACCTGGGTGTCACTGCTTATGCCAAAGCCGGACTAAGCCAATGGGGTGGGATTAAGGCGGAGGTGACGAGGAAGGTGAAGTAGCAAATAAAACAAATAAAGCACAACAAAAGCCTACAACAAACAAAACAGAACGTTAATCCAATCAGCGCTTAAACTCCTTAAACATGGAAAAAGTAACAACAGGCACATATTATTCAAAATATTAGAGAAATGACACAGGGGAGCAGAACAGATGCACCGGATAATAAAACGAACAGGGTAGCACCACTGATACACCTGCAAATGCACAGTAGAGTACTACAAGAAAAGTGATTCAGATAAGCATTACTGGAACACCAAAGAATCAGTACCTGGATGTTTGGCTTAAACGCCAGAATTTTTGACACAATGAGAATTAATGCTGAACAATGAAGTAGTGGAGGAAAACAAGTGCAGGTTAACAATTCTTCAGTCGTTATAGTAATGACTTGGCAAAGATTTGAAATTCAAAAAAAAAAAAAAAAAAAAAAAAAAAAATTGAAGAGAATAAATGGGGAATATATTATAAATACGAGAAACCCTTCACTAGCTGCCTGAGGGAACCATCGTAATCCCTCTCAAAGGCACATTTATTTGTATTGCTGCTCTAGGCCTTTCGTCCGCTGGATCGGACTCATCAGGGAGACACGGCTGATTGTGTCTGTGCTCTTGGTGTCAAATAGAGACACACCACAGTCCATGATTCTGTGGTGTTCTCACCACCAAGGATTCAAAAAAAGACTCCAACAGCACCCTCAAAGCAGCCAGCGAAGGGTAGTAAAATGGAACAAAACAAAAGTGGAGAGGGAAAAAAAGTTGCTGAAAAACTAAAAGCATTATTCAACAGTATAAAATGTAGGGGACAATCTTTGAGCCTATGCTTGAGGATCCATTCAGGATGCAAGGGAGATCAAAAGTATGGAACAGTCTGAGTGGTCAGCTCTGCTGTTCAATAACCCAAGCATTGTGAGTGGCTAAGAATTGTACAGAACAACCTTTACTTGGATCTCCTAAGAGATGCAATCTCCACTGATTGACCAAACAATATAATGCTGAACAATGAAGTAGTGGAGGAAAACAAGTGCAGGTTAACAATTCTTCAGTCGTTATAGTAATGATTGGCAAAGATTTGAAATTCAAAAAAAAAAAAAAGAAAAAAAAAAAAAAAAAATTGAAGAAGAATAAAATGGGGGAATATATTATAAATACGAGAAACCCTTCACTAGCTGCTGAGGGAACCATCGTAATCCCTCTCAAAGGCACATTTATTTGTATTGCCTGCTCCTATGTCCTTTCGTCCGCTGGATCGGACTCATCAGGGAGACACGGCTGATTGTGTCTGTGCTCTTGGTGTCAAATAGAGACACACCACAGTCCATGATTCTGTGGTGTTCTCACCACCAAGGATTCAAAAAAAGACTCCAACAGCACCCTCAAAGCAGCCAGCGAAGGGTAGTAAAATGGAACAAAACAAAAGTGGAGAGGGAAAAAAAGTTGCTGAAAAACTAAAAGCATTATTCAAACAGTATAAAATGTAGGGGACAATCTTTGAGCCTATGCTTGAGGATCCATTCAAGGATGCAAGGGAGATCAAAAGATATGGAACAGTCTGAGTGGTCAGCTCTGCTGTTCAATAACCCAAGCATTGTGAGTGGCTAAGAATTGTACAGAACAACCTTTACTTGGATCTCCTAAGAGATGCAATCTCCCACTGATTGACCAAACAATATAATGCTGAACAATGAAGTAGTGGAGGAAAACAAGTGCAGGTTAACAATTCTTCAGTCGTTATAGTAATGACTTGGCAAAGATTTGAAATTCAAAAAAAAAAAAAAAAAAAAAAAAAAAAAAAAAAATTGAAGAAGAATAAAATGGGGGAATATATTATAAATACGAGAAACCCTTCACTAGCTGCCTGAGGGAACCATCGTAATCCCACTGAACAAATGAGAATTAACTGAAACACGGAAGAATGAACATAGGGAGTTCTGAAACTCGGGAGAATGAACACAGGGGAGTTCATCTGAAGCACCAGAGAATCAACAGAGGGGAGTGCTACAGTAGTAACAGCGAATCAACATGTGAGAGCACTGCTTAAGATATCAAAGAATTAGTGCTAGTGAAAGACCAGAGAATTGACACAGTAAAACAAACCTTCTGAACCACAAGAGAATTCACACAGCGGAGCACAACTGAAACACTTGAGTACTAACACAGGGGAGTATTACTGAACCACCAGAAAATTAACACAAGGGAGTACTACTGGACCACCAGAGAATTAACACAAGGGAGTACTACTGGACCACCAGAGAATTAACACAAGGGAGTACTACTGGACCACCAGAGAATTAACACAAGGGAGTACTACTGGACCACCAGAGAATTAACACAAGGGAGTACTACTGGAAGACCAAATAATGAACACACGGGGAGCGCCACTCAGACAGCAGATAAGAAATGAAGGGGACTACAGATACTGGGATACACTACTAAACTGAAAGACAACCCTCATGGGGTAGTGCTGCTAAACTACAATCAAAAACAGACAGAGGAGTAAGGGTGATCTACCAGACGACCTACACGGGGGACACCGCTGAACAGAACTCACACAAGGGAGTGCTATTGAGCTCCAACAAACCTCAAACAACGGAGTATTAGATTCAAAACGAGGTGACTGAGGGCGGAAAATGAAGCAAATTAAAAAAAAACAAAAAAACACGGTATTATTTCCACCAGACGATACAGACAAACAGAGTACAGAACAAAACACAAATACATTTCGACCTCTTGGGTTTTCCTCAGGCAAAAACAAACAACATTTAGGCCAATGAAAACGAAGAACGAGCAACCACTTATCTTCCCATATTTGGCGCAAAATGGGTGTTGGATGAAAACAAGGCCCGTTAAGAATGGGATCATGGGAGTTGAAATAATAATGACGACAACTACAGCAATAATAGTAATAATAGTGGCGATGATGAAAACGTAAATAAGAGGAGGAATACTGTTAATCTTCTTTTTTGTTGTTGTTGTTGATCATATGACAGTAATAGTTGTAGTGTTAATAGTGGCTGAACATTGAAGGGAAGAAAGAAAAAAAAGGGGGGTGGGGGGGAGGGGGGTAAAACAGTAGGGTTTGTTTGTTTGTTTTGTAATTATTGTTTAATGGTATGATATATTAGTGATGGTAGTAATTATGGAAGATGAATAATAGTGCTTAGTGGTAAGGAATAGAAATGTTACATTAAAAAAACAACTAATGGGTGATGATTATGTTTACAGTAGTTGTATGTGGGGATGTTGGTAATGATAGTCATGATTGGAAAGGAATGGAAGTCATCAATGGGTGAAGGGCTATTGTTGTTGCTGGGAAAAAAAGAGAGGGCAGGGTGGAGGGAAAGTTCATATCTCTCCACCTACACGTACGTATGCACAGGGAGGAGGGATGGGAAGCTCATACACACAGCATTATTGGAAAAGTGAACAGTACTGTTGGATACTGTCCGTTGTCTAAGTGAGATAATGTGTTGGCATTAGTATAGTAATGTTGGTTTGTAAGAAATGGAAATGAGGAAAGGAGTAACATGTCTTTAAAAGAATGTCTCACCTATATAGATCTTGCCACACAGCTGGCAGTGGATAGCATACACAATGTTGCGGCTCTGACAGGAAAATGTACGTTTAATTGTGAAGGAGTCTTTGGGGCCCTGTAGGATGGTGTCTGGTTTGGTAAGAGGGCAGATTTTGCAATTGGGTTTTGAGCAGGGGAAATTACCTGGTGGTTTACCTAAACCAAAAATCTATATAGGTGAGACATCCCACACACTTGAGACACGCATCTCTGAACACCTGGCTGACATCCGCCACCACCGGCCCAAACCAGTTGCATTACATTTCAATCACCCCCAACACGACATTAAGCATGTTAAAGTCTTGACACTTTGGCAATCACAGAGTGCCAACTTTGAGTGTATCACACAGAGTCATATCTCATTGCCAAACTCGGAACCTTGCAGCCCCATGACATCAACATCCAAAAGTAGCACAAGTATACATATCCACCACTGCAACACCAGCTGGCAATATCTTCCACCAACACACACACACACACACACACACACACACACACACACACACACACACACACACACACACCACACCACCACCACCACCACCACCACCACCACCACACCACCACCACCACCACACCACCACACCACCACCATGCCCCCCACTATCCACTTCATATAGAAGCTACAGCTACCCTTCTTTTACCTTTCGCCTATGTTTTGTGGTTCTATTTTAAATTCTGAGCAGTTTCGATTTAAAACTTGTCTCGAAGAGCTGCCCTTTTTGTTTCCAGAATTCTGTGTATTTACACTCCTAACTACTTTTTCGCTGCGTATGTTGTGCTCACACTTCTAAGGGTTGATCGATTGTTAATTCATTTCCATTGTGTGAAGAACACTTTGGATGAATTAGAGCCATAGAGTATTAAAAATTTATCAATTCTGAAATGCTGTATTATGTCTAGCTGAGATGGCCAAGCGGTGTGCTTTGATATTGTCTGACCCATCTTGTAAATCTTTATGGTCTTCTTTGTTCCTCAGACAGAACTCAAAAGCTTCACATTTGGTGAGATTTTGGCGTGTGTGTGTAAATCAGCCACATTGGAGGAGTTTTGTCGTCTATAGAATGGTCTACTCTTTTACCAAATGTGTGTGTGTGTGTGTGTGTGTGTGTGTGTGTGTGTGTGTGTGTGTGTGTGTGTGTGTGTGTGTGTGTGTGTGTGTGTGTGTGTGTGTGTGTGTGTGTGTGTGTGTGTGTGTGTGCGTGCGTGTGTGCATGCGTGTGTGCGTGTGTGCGTGCGTGCGTGCATGCGCGCGCGCGCGCGTGTGTGTGTTTGTGTTTGTAACGCTTACAAATAGAATCTGAGTTTAAAGCATCATTTGAGGGAAGTAGAGAGGAGTCGAGTCAATTCAATTATTGACACCGAAGAGAAAACCTCAAGAAACCCAGGACCGAACCCAGAATCGTGCGTACAAAGCTTAACGCACCACACCAACCTGGCTGCACCCCACCACCACCCTCCTTCACATAAAACAGCTCAACATGGACATTTTACAAAATGGGGATATGTCTCTGAAAAACGTATCTTAACCGAAGACGCTGCTGCGCTGACATAGGCTTGACATGGGATGGTGGTGAATGCAAAAGTTTCTCTCAGTTTTTGCTGAACAGTTACGTACAATAACCAGCTACTGATGGTAATCTATGGCGTGGCTGAAGATGCCAGACAGGGACGAGAGAGCAGTCAAGAGATAGACCCTCCACGTCCTTCCAATCACAGTCTTTATTAACTTGCTGACACTAAAGAATCCCCCCCCCCCCCCCCCCGTCTCATCTTTGGTGCCTTCCACCTCCCTCCCTGACGGTATTACTCCTACGCTGATCATTGAAATCATTCCTCACACAGCCACATCCGTTTTTATCATGTCGCACCCCCAGAATCGGGAGTGCTCGGGGACAATCACTATCAGGCTGTGAAGCCACAAGAGGAGACATTACACTGCACTGCTGGCGAGTCATTTTGATGGAATGATGTGGGCCAGGTCTGATCCAACATACGTAGGTCACCACCAACGAAGCCCGTGTAATGACAATAATTGCTTAGTCGTGGAGCCAGGGAGCATGAGCGTCTCCCTCCGGAGGGAGCCACCACGTTTACACAACGACAGACCCCATGATTCCAATCATCTTAATAAGAACTCACCCAGGGGCCTAGAAGTGAAGGGAAAAACTAGACCGGAAGTCAGCAGGAAAACAGAGCACACGGGGCTACAGATCTGAGACAATCTATGTAATGGTCAATGAGGATATGAGGATGACGAAAGGTAGCACCAATCCGGTGGGAAAACCTCATTATTCTTGTTAACTGGAGAACGAAGCAACTTACTTACCCCCCCCCCCCTCCCACAAACCTCTCCCACTAAATAATGTGGGAGCTGAGGTGTCAGGTAGCTGGGCAATGGGAAAGGCAGATGCCAAGAATTTTGTCTTTCCATTTAGAGAGGATGAAAACCAAAGAAACTACCGACAGATATAATCCATCCACCCACGCACAGACATGTGGAAAATAGATCAGGGCAGGGGAAAAGGAAATATGAATGGGGGGAGGGAGAGGGGGGTGAAAAGGGAGGGGGGTGATGATACCGCCATTTACGTGATGGGCCAGTCAGCGGGAGATAACTCTCGTGGGTGGAGGAGAGGAGCGACTGCCCTCTAATTTGCCGTTGGCTGGTAACTTCATCACAGTTAACCGTTTGATGGGAGCGGCTCTGTCAGGGGTTTCAGAGTGACCGGGGAAAGGCAGTTATGGGAGCATACTAGCTTCAAAAACCGATTTAACAATTGTTTGCCTGAAAAAAAGAAATTTCCTTCAAGAAAACCTTGATTATTAAACAACAAAAAAGTCTACTCCTTATGAGAAAGCAGCAGAGGTTCGAAAGAAGGCGAAGGAGGAATAACAGAAAAGGTATACACACACTTGGCAGTATGACAATTGATGTTATCATACAGGAACTAAACTATTTCATCCGACAGCTGGAAAAACCAGAAAGTTCTCCCCGCAATAAATGGGACCACCAACGACCAACTTTTGCAGCCAGTGCTAAACAAAACTCCGAGACAAACAGTCCTGATAAATGGAAATTCCGAAGCAAGTGGGAAGAAGCCATCAGAACAGGACAGAAACATCAAGACGAACCACCGTGCTATCAGTATATTAAGCTGCCTTGGCTGAGCAATGGAACACACCATCAACATGCGTTAACGATCCCACTTGGAGATAAATGGTATTGTCAGTGCTACTGAAATTGGCTTCAGGAAAAAAATGAGTCCACTAGTTCAAGAAACAAGCGTAAGCAAACACATCAAGAATTGCTTTCCGCAGAAAATAATGACTAAAAACCCTGACCATTGTTGTAGACATTGCATAGGCCTGCTACCAATTTCGGAAAGAAAGCTCTTTCAAATGAACGTGCACCAAAGGATCGATAGGTATTTGTTCCACAGTCAAGTCGGTCAGACGAGGAAATTGGTGAAGATAAATGAGAGAGTGCGTACCACAAGACAACGTCTTCATTGATAACTGTTCAATGACGCCACCTAAGTTCACCACCCGAAAGATCTGGCCTTACAAACAGAGCAGAGCAGACAGATATAGGAGACAATGAATCCAATCTGGTTTGTTTAGGGATTGCCGTTGTCAACAGGACACAAACTACCCACCCACCTTTGAATAAAGCTCGACAGAAGGCTTACCTGGACCCCATATATCAGTAGCATATTCAGCAAGCCAGTCAGAAAAATGATTGTCATGAAAATGTATTGGCAGCAAGTGGAAAGATCTGTCAGAACCAACATGATGTATGCTTCAAATGTCTGATAAGCAGCTGCGAAAACAAACACAAACCTTTCAACCTGGGTACAGAATGATGCAATAGATCACAGGAGACATGAAGATCTCTTCCACATCTGCAATGGAACACACGACAGACCTACTCTCACTGGGGAAAAGGAGAAAAAAACCTCCACTGACAGGATGAGACGAAGAGAAAGCTTTTGCCTCATCCACTGCACCCAGTTCAAGCATGCAGAAGAAACGGAAATAACAGAGTCTACAGCATATGATCGAGCCCCTTCACCAGAAATGTCAACAGTTCCTTCCAGTCAAAGACAAACAGCTAAGCATTCTCATAGACTTTGAGGAATCGTTGTCCTCCGATTCCTGGCATTGGAAAAGCCCCTACGCACGAGATGGAGAAGACATCCTGCAGGACATGAGGATGGAATTGTGGTTCCTCAGAACCAATTCAGTAAGGGTACTGAAGTGGATTCCTTCCCACTGTGGTATCATGGGCACTGAAAAATCAGACTCTCCACAAGGCAGGAAGCAAGCTGGAACAGCTAGTACACGTCCTGAAGGTCAATTCAGTCCTGTGGACTGTCTTTATTTTAGTAGGTGACGTAAGCTCTCACTTAAACCATGTTGTTATATGCACCCCAACTCTTTAAAATGTTCTCAATGGTCTGGTTCTGCCAAAAGATCAACACCACTCAAGTAGCTCAGTCTGCTCAGACTACAGCCCACACCTTCGGGGGTATCTCTTTCCCGTCTGCCTTTCGGTCCGACTCTGAGCAAAGGTCCAGAGACGATGAGGAAGGACTCTCCGACCGCAGAGAAAGTCCTGTTGACAGCGGGAAAGACAGTTACCTGGGATTCTCTTCAGAGAGCACGTACGACCTCATGGCGAAGGCTTGGCCGTGTCTGAAGTTGTACTGTCGTCACTTGTCAGCGGAACAGCAACGAGCGAGGCTACGGGATACAGACGGCAGTTGCTTGACGGTGGCGGTTTTTTTTTTTTTTTGCCGGTGGGCTCTGCAGTCATGAAATAAGGGTTGGTACACCCACGGGAACGCTCCCGTGAAGGTTCTATCGTGACACATCCGGTGGCCATTACATAATGGCATCTGTCAGGGAAGAATTATACCCCTTCACGTGTTAATGGAATGCCCTGTGCGTGCCTGCACCCTATGTGAACGCAGCGCAGGCTTCCAAGGATGGTGCAGGATTGCTCCCAGCGGGTTTGTTCGACAGTTGAGGACAGTACTACCCGCACCTTCTGGTGTATCTTTTTCTTGTCTGCCTTTTGGCCGACTTTTGGGAAAAGTCCAGTGACGGTGAGGAAGGACTCACTGACCGCAGGGAAAGTCCTGTTGACAACAGTCATGGCAAAGGCTTTGCCGTGTCTGGAGTTGTACTGTCATCTTTTGTCAGCGGAACAGCAACGAGCGTGGTTACGGGATGCAGACGGCAGTTGCTTGACGATGGCGATTTTTGCTGGTGGCTCTGCATTCATGAAATATGGGCTGGTACACCCATAGGAATGCTCCCGTGGAGGTTTTGTCGTGTCGCATCCGATAGTCATTACACAATGGCATCTGCCAGGGAGCAGTTAAGTCCCTTCACGTGTTGCCGGCACCTATCTGAACACAGACAAAGAAGAAGAAAGGTGGTGCAGGATTGTTCCCAGCGGGTTTGTTCGGCAGTTGAGGACAGCACTTCTCCGGGTCCTACCCACACATTCGGGTGTATCTTTTTCTTCTTTCTCAGTGTGTAAATCATCATGGGTTTGTTAGCGAAAACAGTTGGTGTAAGGAGTGTTCATGTTTTTTGCTGCCAAGGGTTCGCTTTGTTAATGCAATTATCATGAACATTATAATTATCATTGTTATAATCATTTTTATTACTATTATTATTGTTATTACAATTATTATTATTATTATTATTATGCTGAACAATTAAGTAGTGGGAAGAAAACAAGTGCAGGCTAACAATTCTTCTGTCATTATAGTAATGACTTGGCAAAGATTTGAAATAAAAAATTATTATTATTATTATTATTATTATTATTATCATCATTATTATCATCATCATCATCGTCGTCGTCATCATCATTATTATTACTATTATTATTATAATTATCATGGTTGTTGTTGTATTATTATTGTCATTATTGTTATTATTATTATTATCATTTTTTTTATTATTATCATTGTCATTGTCATTTATTATTATCATTGTCATAATAATCATCATTATTATTATTGATATTATCATCAGATATGAGCAGATGCCATTACGTAATGGCCACCGGATGTGACACGAGAGAACCTTCACGGGGGCGTTCCCGTGGGTGTACCAGCAGGGGAAAGTCAGGGTTACCTGAAAACAAATGATAGCATCACCATTATAACAACAATGACAATAACAACATGATTATAATGTGACAGACGTAAGCGACGAAAGAAAAAAAAAGTACAAGTGAGCATAGAGCATGAAAACATTTTGATTCAGTGTAACAGCAGATGATTTAACATACATATCTATTGTACAACGAAAAGGATAGGTTTATAAACGTTCCATTGTGTACGAAACTTAGACGCGTTGTTATCAATATTTGCATTATATTGGTCGATCTTGCATCTTTCATTCAGTTGCTTCTGACAGACAGTTGAATTTGGTGGGCATTTGTTCCATTACATATTTACATACACACTGTTTGGAAAACATTGTAATGAAATCGAAAGTACCATCTGTAGTAGTACGTGTATCCACAGTAAAAAGTACGAGCTCACGTGAAATCTTTACATTAGAAGCAATTTCACATTTTTCATTATATGTGGGTTTTTTTTTTCAAACTCGTCCCAAAACATCGAACATATTTACAACTACTGAACGAGTATTCAATGGAGTCTCTTATTTCATTACACAATGAATAATTCACCGTAGAAGATATCGCCATTGCATTTAAATAACATTTGTTGCAAGAATTCTTTGAACAATTCTAATTTTTTGCCATTTTCATCTAACGTCTTTAATTCTATGCACTATTAAAAAACGCCTCTTTCCAATGGATATCGACATTACATTTTTGTGTTTATTCTAAACTAAAGTTGGGTTTGACATTGTCTCGTGTCAAAACTTCATACAGTAATTTCGGACCTTTTGGTAAATTATGAATCTATCTTAATGCACTTGGCATGTCCAAAGCACTGTTACTGTTGGTATGTCGCCTTAATCCACTGCCACTAATGCACTCTTTTGTGACAGATACGATGCCATTAAACGTAATAAAATCAATCCGACATCCAAGATTGGTTGTTGTTGTTTTGTTGTTCCTGTGTGATTCATTTATTACCGCAAAGTTGACATCCCATGGTTAAAGCATGAGCGTCTGGGTTTGTGAAAGAGCTTTAGCATATTGCGTTCCATTCCTTTTTTAGTTGCAAATGTGCGT
>CM065735.1:38237615-38240115 GCA_033310375.1 Conus canariensis
GAACGATTTACAGGTGATTTAGGCAGAAATTTACCGGAGCAGCCTGTTACACGTCTTGCTGGGAGCCAGATAAGGGAAGCCACAGAGAGAGAGAGAGAGAGAGAGAGAGAGAGAGAGAGAGAGAGTCTTCAAGCAACTTGAATGCACTTATGTATTTTTGTAAATTTGTGTTCAATGAAAAGTTTTTTTCTTCTGAGCATAGGACCATTTCACGTGGCGTATCACTCATGTTGACGAACTGCTGGTTTGTCTGTTAAAGACCGTCCCTGAAGCACGAGTGGAAAAAAATGATATCTGCACCTTTCCTTTTTAATGACCACGGCACACATCTGCAGGCCGCACGCGATTCCCCACTAAACCTGTCTTTCTACAATACCTACACAAATCTCCTCTCTCTCTCTCTCTCTCTCTCTCTCTCTCTCTCTCTCTCTCTCTCTCTCTCTCTCCTCTTGATTTGTTACTGTTTTCTTAGATTTTACTAAACCTTCTCTTTGATAATGATGCTCACCGTACTTGTTTTATTTGATTTTCTTAGTTACAACTTTCTGAAGGAAGCTTGTAATCTCGCCTAAATCTATAACTAACTCTCTCTCTCTCTCTCTCTCTCTCTCTCTCTCTCTCTCTCTCTCTGTCTACCTACCTACCTATCTACCTATCTATCTATCTATCTGTCTGTCTGTCTGTCTGTCTGTCTGTCTGTCTATCTGGTTAACACCAGAATTGCTGCAAGAAATGGTTTTACGTGACCAACCCAAGGCAGCAAAGACAAACACAGAGAGCAGAGCCAAAAGTGGGTGCCTCAATCAAATGATAACGGATGCAAAAACCACAGCGCCCATCTGGGCAATAAACACTTTTGTACATAACAGGCGTACAGATTCACAAAATTCAACTACAAACATCACTCCGGACACATCTAATATACACTGTCTGTCATTATCAGATGTCCTTACTCAAGCTTCACAGACTATTAAGAGTATCTAATGAATATACATGTCCGACTTCCCTAATATTTCGCAAACAAAGATTTTGAACTAGGAAGTAGGAATGCACATAGCACAGTTAAAGAATAAAAAAAAAATCCGCATTTCGTCTCAGACTTGCTCTACCTTATATAGTTGAATCTCTTACATATATTTATAATTTATCTATTGAACTTATGTCTTCCCTCAACCGTTCAAAAATGCCAAAGTGCCCCTTCCAAAATCAAATGATTCGTTGGATCCAAATAATTTCAGACCTACATCCTTACTATCAATTCTATCCAAAGCCCTCGAAAGACACATACACGCACACGTATCTCAGTTCATGGAGAAAAAACAAGCTATTTCATCCACTACAATCTGGATTTAAACTAATCACTCCTGCCACACAGCATTAACGTAACGAATGTGTGACTCATGGTTTTCAAATATCAACCAATCACAAATGACCGGAGTTTTCTTTCTTGACTTCAAAAAGGGGTTTGATCTTGTTGATCATTCCATTCTTTTAAAGACACTGTCTACCTACTTGAACCATTGCTTGACAGTCATACTTGAATGATAAGACTCACAGTATGTAATGCTTTTAGCCATGACTAAAATCACTTGAGCCACCTTCTAGGCCAAATTAGGACCCAGATCCTCTTCCTCCGCATAGTCCTGGAGCTGAACAATATCCTCCAAATTGAACTCATCTGGTAAATTTTGCTCTTCTTCGTGTGCGTCACACTGTTCAGCCCCCCATCTATGAGCATATCGACCTCTTGGTCGATAGCAAGCTCGTCATCGTGATCAGGACATTTTTTTTCTTGGAGTGACTGTGATCACGTTGATCTTCAGCATTGGTAACGGACTCCATTTACGATTCACCTGAATCCGGTTCTTTCTCTGCGACACGTGATCGATTTTTGGCTCGTTGTTTCGCTTTTGGCGCCTTCTCATCAAAAAAGTGCATTCATCGTGGCCAGACTCTTCAGATTCTGCTCTTTCATGTCATTGAAATCTTTGACAGAAAAGGAAACATGGTCTGGCACGTTGCCAGTGTTATGTGAACTTGAAGCGTCTTCAAGAAGCACATCTTTGTCAACCAATTCAGAATTATGCACGACCGGTTTCTCGGCGGCGGTCGCCTTTTTGTTCGAAATTCGACCAGCAAAAAAAAAAATGAAACAAAGTTACCAGAACAAGAGGAAAAATAGATCAGAAAACAACTGGGACTGGTTTAGGAGCGCCGATGGTGTTGGAAACGTACAGATGCAACTGGATTTTGAGAATGCGAAGTATCAACGTGCTATGGCCGCCATTAACATGCGTGATATGGCCTGCTATGCGCATGCGCATCCCGTAGATTTTGGAGTTTCCATGGAAACTACTGGAAGTGGAATTATTGTTTAACTCCATCCGTCAAATATTACCTAATTTTCCCGAGCATTTTAATGTTTCAGTTTTCTTTCTTTCTGCGTTCGCAGGCTGATACTCCTGCGGGACACTCCCTGTGTAGACAGGCAAGGATTCGG
>CM065735.1:38245115-38257615 GCA_033310375.1 Conus canariensis
TTTTATTTTTCTCAGGACTGTCATAAATACTCAAGAGTGGCTCAGCTCAGGGATAATTCTCCTTAGGCTTGTGCACTTTAAAAGTGCTTCTAGCTCTGAGAGACAGAATTAGATAGTTTAAACATTCAACACTATATGAACAACAAAGAACTGACCCTAAATTAAGTATACACATCAATTTTACTTGTTTATACAAGGGTAAAATATAAACATGAATAACTTCAGTTCTGTCTGAGTTTTTCCATGTTCTCTCATCATTAAGAAAGGGAAGGTTCTGAATGAGCTGACTTGAGCCCGCTTGGTATATTAGAACTTATCTGATGTTGGAGAGGATTGTTAGTCTCTCTACAGTTGCTGGTGACTGGCCCACCTTTTCTCTTTAGGCAAGCTGATTTTAACGCTGGTTGTCCCTGCTGGGCTGATAGCAGGCACACCTGGGATCCCAGAATCTGGTCATAAGACAGAACCTGGTTTGTAGTTAAGTAGCTGTGGGTCCAGCTTGTCGAGTTCTCACACCTGCTGTCTGGCTTTCAGTGAATGTGTGAGATCTCAGGTGACAAAAGACTAAACTAGCATAAAAAATCTGCCATAATGAACAGTCTCCACTTTCACCCAGTTCTTGAGTGGATTTTATCAAGGGGTAGGAGACAGTAATATAATGCTAAACAATTGGATCTAGTTGCAAAGCGAGAGGACTGCAGGCGGAAATCTAAACAAATCTTAAATAAATGTTAGCGAACCGCCCAGAGAACGTGGACAAACGAGTCACAAGACGAAACACAACGCGTTTCGACCTCTTAGGTCTTCATCAGGTGAGACATTAACGAATAAAACAATGAAAATTCACTTAGCTTTGATCGCTTCAGATCACTTCGCAGGGTTCAGCGCAAGGAAGTTCTTCCTTGTGCTGAACCCTGCGAAGTGATCTGAAGCGATCAAAGCTAAGTGAATTTTCATTGTTTTATTCGTTAATGTCTCACCTGATGAAGACCTAAGAGGTCGAAACGCGTTGTGTTTCGTCTTGTGACTCGTTTGTCCACGTTCTCTGGGCGGTTCGCTAACATTTATTTAAGATTTGTAAACAATTGGAGTCAAACAACTCTTCAATAGTTCTTATAAATTAAGTTGAAATAACTTGGAATACTCTTAACCACAGTACACATGTTGATTAGACTTGCAGTCACCTATTGCAAAGCATTAAACAGTAAACAAGTTGGGTATTTTTTGCTCCCATAAGAAAACCTAACACAGAGTAACTTTTATTCAAGACTGGCACAGCCTTTTAAACTTGAATAAAGTCAGACAAATACATAGACGAACAATCTAATAGTGGGGGAAAAAACAAGCGCAGGCCAACAACTGAACTATCTTCATAGTAATGACTTGGCAAAGATTTGGACTTAAGGAGTGGGGGGGGGGGGGGGGGGGGGGGAAGGGGGGGGATTTGAAGATGGAGAAACTGGGAACATGAAATTAAGAAAATATGTTACAGATATGAAAACTCTTCACTAGCTGCATAAGGGAACCATCGCAATCCCTTTCGAAGGCAGATATATTTGTATTGCCTGCTCCGAGGCCTTTCGTCCGCTGGGTCGGACTCATCAGGGAGACACGGCTGGTTGTGTCTGCGCTCCTGGCGTCAAATAGAGACACACCACAGTCCATAATACTGTGGTGTTCTCACCACCAAGGGTGCAAAAAAGAATCCAATAGCACCCCCAAAGCAGCCAGCAAAGAGTAGTAAATGAAACCAAACGAAAGTGTGGGGAGGAAAAAAGTTGCTGAAAAACTAAAGACATTATGCAAATAGTATAAAATGTAGGGGACAAAGCATTAAGTTAATCAACAGTAGTCACAAATCAATTTTACAGTTTTCACCATAGAAGGTAACATTTAATGATCATATTAACAGATAATATTGGGTACTGGCAAAAAGTTATATTGTTAACATAGAATGTTAATCAAGCATCTTAATGGTTTTTACCAAGTTGTGGCAAACAAACTGTTACAATAGTCTTGAGGAGAGGGGAAAGAGGGGAGCCTGCTCACATCATCTTGCTAGATGTCACCATGTATTGGCATAAAGTTATACTGTTAAAACGTATGGTATACATACAAGCAGTGCATAGTCTCGGAACTTAGAAACTTCGTTTCAACTTACAGTTCTTCTGGGATAATCAGAGAAACCGCACACAGGGTTCTAAAAGTTGCAGATATGATCTTTCCCCTTTTGGACTGTTTTCTTTGTTGTACAATTCTGTGTTGTTTCACTGTTGGTGATCAGTCGTACAGACTTTGGTAGATTTTCTTTGTTGTTTCACTGTTGGTGATCAGTCTCACAGTCTTCTGTGGAGCAGTGAAGTGAGGAGACTTGGGTTCTCCTTTTAGAGACATATGACAGCCGATTGTGTCACTATAGACAAAGAGGAGGGGGAGGGGGTGATAGTAAGTGGAGGGGGGGGGGAGGGGGAGGGTGATCATCCCTCACCACGTACAGTGTGAGGCAATATGTAGAAGATTAGAGAACACTATCTTTTAGATGTTGGTGATATTTTTAGCCTGTGTGTGAACTGACAACGCTAACCTAGTCTGCACTTGTGTGAAATACGTGCATGAGTTGCTGTCTTTCCCGTGACTGTAGTAAGGGAGGGGGGTGATGAGGAGAGGGGAGAGAGGGGAGCCCACTCAGTGATCAGCCACTGCACTACCAGACAAGGGTGGAAAAGACAGGGGGCTTGATGACTAGCAGTAGGTGTTTTACCAAATCTCACTGCCCTGTTGTCTCCATGCCGTGCATTGTCAGTGCCGTGCATGATTTCAGCTTCCTTCAAAGGAAACACCCAACAGATGGTGGGGAGCATGACAGATGAGGTGGCTGAGGGGGGAGGGGTGGGGTTAGAGGGGTGAGGGGTAGATACTGAAAATTTGATGTAGATTAGTAATCTTAATTGCCGTTTGTAAGACAAAGGAAGAGAGAGAGAAACAGAGAGTCAGGGGAAGGAGAGGTGTAGACCACCCATTTGTCGCAACCCACCGATTTGTCACAACAAATCCGCGGGCATCAAGAGGGATTGCCATATAGTGGCGTTCTACTGTCCACCAATTTGTCGCACATATGACATATCAGCGGGTTGTGACAAATCAGCCTTCAATGTGCATTTAGGATTGAGCCAGCTGAAATGTCCACTTCAGTATACGTATATCAAGTATAATCACTGTCACTTTTGGACATATACATTATGCTGTGACCCAACTGACCGTTTGCTGCTGCTGTTCTCGCTGTCTGTAGTTATCATGATGACGATGATGATGATAATGACAATCACTACAACTAGATGATAATTATATAGCCTACGCCAAAAATAACTTTTTAAAATGACATCTCTTCTCTCTCTGTCTGTCTCTCTCTCTCTCTGTCTCTCTCTCTGTCTGTCTGTCTCTCTCTCTCTGGTATAAAGTTATTTTCTAAATTCTATTGTACATCATTGCCTACCCGCTCATTCATCAAAATAATTACCTATGCATTGCCTAAATTCATGAAATAGTTAAAGTTGATGAAATGTTCATATTACAACCATCTCTCTCTCTCTCTCTCTCTCTCTCTCTCTCTCTCTCTCTCTCTCTCTCTCGTTCTTTGTGTCTATGCCTTGTTGTTGATATATTTGTTTTTCGTTCCATTGCTTTTGTGTGATTATAACTATTCATGTATATCCTATAATAATAATAATGAATACTTATATAGCGCCTATTCTCGGCTAGAGACCAAGCTCTAAGCGCTTTACAATCCACACTCGTTTACACAACGGGCTGCCTACCTGGGTAGTGCCGACTGAAGAGCTGCCAGCTGGCGCTTCATTCAGTCGTTTCCTGTGTCATACAGTCAATATCGTCCAATATCGTTCACTCAATATCCTTACTTCCTCCATTCTTTCAATTTCTCACGCAGGGTGCATGCTATGTGAAACGTGTCATCCATACCAACGGCCAAACTGGCCTTCTCTTCCGAAAGTTGGTGATGGGATTTTACGTGTGTGCAAGATGTTATGCGTGCGTTCACACACGGAACCTCGGTTTATAGTCTCATTCGAAGGACTGTGTGGGGAATGGAGTCAGAACCAATGTTAACTCCGAGGGAAAAATCCCCCTGTACCGAAATTCGAACCCGTAACCTCAGGATCACGAGTCGGCGCTCTACCAACTGAGCTATTCCGGCCCCCATAAGCCTACTATATCCTATAAGCCTACTTTCGACGTCAGCATCTCATGTTTTCTTCAATTTCTCAACATTATTGTGGTTCTGACACTACCTAAGTCTCTCTCTCTCTCTCTCTCTCTCTCTCTCTCTCTCTCTCTCTCTCTCTCTCTCTCTCTCTCTCTCTCCTTTTCTTATTTCTTTTATTTTGAACAGTTCTGGTTTGGTTCCTATTATACATTCTTAGGATATTATGATGCTTTGTTGTAAACTGATCTGTAGAGATATATTTTCATGTATGTTTATTTTATTTTGCATGTTAGAATTTTCGCGTGTGTTTCTTTGTAAACTGATCTGTAGAGCTGTATTCTCATGCATATTCCATTTGATTTTGCATGTTAAAATGTTCGTATTTGATTGAATGTAACCTCCCCTCAGGGGCGAGGACTAGACAAAAAAGTGCAACTGTGCTTACTCCGTTCTCCTCATTAATAAAGAATTCTCTCTCTGTCTCTGTCTCTGTCTCTCTCTCTCTCTCTCTCTCTCTCTCTCTCTCTCCCTCACACACACACACACACACACACACACACACACACACACACACACACACACACACACACACATTATGATTTTTTTTCATTATCGCCATTTTTTTTTCTGATCATTATGCCTTTCTTACCATTATTGTCAGAGTGACGTCCTTCATTTTTTTATGCTTGTCTGTTTGTTTGTTTGTGTGTGTGTTTATCTGTTAACAGTCAAACCTGCTCAAAATGAATCACTAGGGACCTTCAAATGTGCTTTTTTATATCCGGCTTCCGTTACATTTGGTGCCGTATGTAATATTGTCGCTGTGAAATTTCATCGCTGCTAGCTGATTTTCCGTGGAAAACGTTCGAAGCGATAGGATTTTACGTGAAAACTAGTCGAGCGACATTATTTTACAGAAACATGTCCATAAAATAGTGTCGCAATCCGTGAAAAGCCTTCGTGGACAATTGTGCGACAGTATTTTGCGACAGAATCCCGTGGGAATGTGTCGCTGTAAATCAGTGTCACGGGAGTTAAAAAAAAAATCACGTAACATAATGATTCTGCGACACTTTTTCACTTGAAATTTATCTTTTACGACCATTTTCTACGTGAAAAATACTCGCTGTTACCGGATTTCACGGCGACAAATTTCAATGGATCCTGTGATATATTGTCGCAAGGAAAGCGAGTAAATACCACTGTCGCTCGCCGTGAAAACATGTCTGCCGTGAAAATCTGTCTTTTCTTGTGAAAAAGTATAGTGTTCCCGAATGTCTGATCATCACTTCTACAACAGGAAATGTAAACGGTTCAGTGTATTTTTTTATCATCAGAGTAATGGAAGTGTGATTTCTTATTAAATAAATGTTAAGAGATGTTTTACCATTTTACGAAAAAAGTAAGTTCAAGGATGGATCTTCTTTCATGACACATATTCTTGTTTTTATGTTGGCGCGCGCGTCAACACTTACCCAAAGTCGAACGCCAACACTTACCCAAGGTTGAATGCCAACACTTACCCAAGGTTTAATGCCAACACTTACCCAAGGTTAAATGCCAACACTTTCCCAAGGTAAATGCTAACACTTTCCCAAGGATAAATGCCAACACTCACCCAAGGTTAAATGCCAACACTTACCTAAGGTTGAATGCAACTTTATCCAAGGTTGAATGCCAACTGTTATCCGAGGTTGAATGCCAACTGCCAGCATTCAGCCACTGGGGCCGACATTGGATCCCTTGCATCCTAAAACTCCCAGATATAAATGAGCTTCATTCGAACTCAAGACGTCCTAAACCACAGTTCAAAACATCAACCACTGTGGGAAGGGGGGGGGGGGGGGAGGGGAGGGGGCATTTGAACTTCGTTTATGCAAAAAGGTGAAAGGAAAAAAAAAGGAAAGAAAAACTGCAGAGTAGTGACGTCAGAGTCATTTTCAGGGAGAGGCTCACCGACCATGCGTGGGCGATAAGAGGGAGAGGGGAGGAGAGAGGGGTGGGGTCATTCCTTTATGTTTCACCGGCTGTGTCCGACGTGACACTGGAGACACGGCCATTCGTCCGGGCGGGGAGGAAAGAGGATTGACATCATTATGATTATCATCACTGCTTGCTTGTCTGTGATGCAGGATTGCGTTACCGGCCCTTTGCCAGAACGCACGCAATTTCAGGAGATGTGGAACTAGGCGGTGGTGGTGGTGGTGGTGAGGAGAGAGAGAGAGAGAGAGAGAGAGAGAGAGAGAGAGAGAGAGAGAGAGAGAGAGAGACTGAGAGAGAGACTGACACTGACACTGACACTGACGCTGTATCTGTTCTGTCTCTTTTGCCTTGAATCTTTCTTGAGCATTATTTGTCTGACCCCAGATACACATCAAATCACAATGTTCACGGTCTAGCCCACCACGGACGCCATAAAAGGACTGCAACCAAGTTAAAAATAGAACTGTATTCAAGTTAAAACGCCAAGATTAACGATCCAACCCAAGTCAGCTGCGGAAACTAAACCACTGATATTACACCAAAGGATGTAACCAAATATTTCTGACCAAATGAAAAAGATTAATTTCCTTCAGAGGTGAAAAAATCTGAAACTTCTCATCTTAAAATAATAAAAACCAGGTGTATCAACGACCATGTCTAAGTCATTCCAATGTAAAATACTTTTTCAGTTTCAATGTTAAATATCACAACAGATGGAACATCTCAGAACAAGGTCTCCATGAAATTCTCGGTAAAACGTTTGAATATTTGTTTACAATTGAACACTCTACATACAAAACGTACATTTCTTAATGAATGGTCGATCGCATAATGTGCACTATGGAACATGCTGCTTCTTCAGAAGGAGGAATAAATAAAATAGTACTGGTGAGTGACGAGCTCTTCAAAGGAGAGACTGAGTTAAAATAAACAAAATTCCCAGAAACGTTTATTTCATGCAACAGAAAAAAATCGGTTTGTACGATTTGTAGTAAACCAGCTATATTGCGCTAAATTTTCAACCACAAGGGCTCGGCCATGTTGCCATGTCCGAAATTGTCTAAGAGTAGATTCCCCTGAATGTGGCGTCACGCGCATGTTTTGCAGTCTTGGTCAACGAAGCCATAATTGGCTTTCGGCCAGTAAAGTAAAACTTCAGTTACTAAAAGCGTCGTTGGTTTTCTTAGCCTCCCAAGAGTGTGGTGAATACTGTAGAACGTGTTAGGCATTGAAAGTGAATTTGAGACAAGCAAGAGTTCCAAGAAGAGTTGATGACTTCCAATGGAGTCATACAAACCTCGTGTGCGGAGATGATTTCGCTCTAAACTGTTTCATTGTCATGTGAAGCAGCAGCGTGGTTACTTCGAAGCAGCTCTTTGTCTGTCTATTCTGGTTCGAAGTTTTTGGAACAGTGCTGAATTTCATTTAATTTGTCAGTGCGTACGTTGCTGGTTTTATCCATGGAAAACAGAGTTTCGTGTTTATACAGCTATGCGATAGTGATGGCACATCACTTGTTACTTTGTGACATCTGTCAACATTCGTTCTGTGACTTTTAAACTTTGATTTTATGCTCATTTTGAATTATATTGGTTGAGTAACGGCAAATACTGACTTCTTTATTATTCTTTATTTGGTGATATAGATGGAGACCATGCAGCCTTTGATCTTGGCATCCCCTTTTAATATGTACAGGTCAGAGTTCGGGGTCACAGTAGTAGCCTTGTAGTAACAACGCAATTTGAAGATATAGAAATGGCCTTGCTTCTGTTAAAAGAAGTTTTTAGTATGAAAAAGAAGGCTTTGTTCATGTATTTGAAATGAATACATTAGTTCAATGCTAGATGTCAACAAGGATATTGGAAGTATGCATGATTCGTGGACTCCTTGTATTACTACGCTTTTGGATTTAGGGGTGAAAAGCCTTGAAGATGACAGGAAAAAGGGGATCATTGTGATCATGCCTGTATATGAAGTGAATAAACCATTGGAGCTGTCTCAAAGTCAGGCACAGTATGTCTTAAGGGCTGACTGTATTGTGAATTTGTGTTAATGGGGGCTGATGTTCCGAGAGAATCTACACGTAGCTATGAGTGTAATAGAGAATGCATAGCGTTTGGGACCTAAGTGATGCCAGATGAAAAAGAAAGTGGTGGAAGACAAGAGAAAGAAAGTGATGCCAGATAAAAGAAAAAAAGTGATGCCAGATAAAAGAAAAAAAGTCGTGCCAGATAAAAGAAAGAAAGTGGTGCCAGGCAAAGAAAGAAAGTGATGCCAGGCAAAGAAAGAAAGTGATGCCAGGCAAAGAAAGAAAGTAGTGCCAGACAAAAGAAGGAAAGTGATGCCAGACAAAAGAAAGAAAGTGATGCCAGGCAAAGAAAGAAAGTGATGCCAGATAAAAGAAAGAAAGTGGCGCCAGGCAAAGAAAGAAAGTGATGCCAGACAAAGAAAGAAAGTGGTGCCAGGCAAAGAAAGAAGTGTGCGGAAGTGATGCCAGATAAAAGAAAGAAAGTGATGCCAGATAAAAGAAAGAAAGTGGATGCCAGACAAAGAAAGAAAGTGGTGCCAGGCAAAGAAGAAGTGTGCCAGATAAAGAAAGAAAGTGTGCCAGATAAAGAAAGAAAGTGATGCAGCAAGAAGAAGTGATGCAAAGGGCAAAGAAGAAGTGATGCCAGACAAAGAAAGAAAGTGTGCCAGGCAAAGAAAGAAAGTGATGCCAGACAAAGAAAGAAAGTGATGCCAGAAGAAAGAAAGAAAGTGATGCCAGGCAAAGAAAGAAAGTGATGCAGACAAAGAAAGAAAGTGATGCCAGACAAAGAAAGAAAGTGATGCCAGGCAAAAGAAAGAAAGTGATGCCAGACAAAGAAAGAAAGTGATGCCAGCAAAGAAAGAAAGTGATGCCAGACAAAAGAAAGAAAGTGATGCCAGACAAAGAAAGAAAGTGATGCCAGGCAAAGAAAGAAAGTGATGCCAGACAAAAGAAAGAAAGTGATGCCAGCAAAGAAAGAAAGTGATGCCAGACAAAGAAAGAAAGTGATGCCAGGCAAAGAAAGAAAGTGATGCCAGAAAAAGAAAGAAAGTGATGCCAGCAAAGAAAGAAAGTGATGCCAGACAAAGAAAGAAAGTGATGCCAGCAAAGAAAGAAAGTGATGCCAGATAAAAGAAAGAAAGTGATGCCAGGCAAAGAAAGAAAGTGATGCCAGACAAAGAAAGAAAGTGATGCCAGACAAAGAAAGAAAGTGGTGCCAGATAAAAGAAAGAAAGTGATGCCAGACAAAGAAAGAAAGTGATGCCAGCAGTGATGCCAGATAAAAGAAAGAAAGTGGTGCCAGACAAAGAAAGAAAGTAGCCGAGACAAAGAAAGAAAGTCGGCGCCAGAAAAAGAAAGAAAGTGGTGCCAGATAAAAGAAAGAAAGTGATGCCAGATAAAAGAAAGAAAGTGTGCCAGACAAAAGAAAGAAAGTATGCCAGATAAAAGAAAGAAAGTGGTGCCAGATAAAAGAAAGAAAGTGATGCCAGAAAAAGAAAGAAAGTGGTGCCAGACAAAGAAAGAAAAGTGATGCCAGATAAAAGAAAGAAAGGGCCAGCAAAGAAGAAAGTGGTGCCAGATAAAGAAGAAGCAAAGAAAGAATGCCAGATCAAAAGAAAGAAAGTGGTGCCAGACAAAGAAAGAAAGGAAGTATGCCAGATAAAAGAAAGAAAGTGGTGCCAGATAAAAGAAAGAAAGTGATGCCAGACAAAGAAAGAAAGTGGTGCCAGACAAGAAGAAGAAAGAAAGTGGTGCCAGACAAAGAAAGAAAGTGGCGCCAGGCAAAGAAAGAAAGTGATGCCAGACAAAGAAAAGAAAGTGGTGCCAGATAAAAGAAAGAAAGTTGTGCCAGACAAAAGAAAGAAAGTGATGCCAGATAAAAGGAAGAAAGTGGTGCCAGAAAGAAAGAAAGTTGCCAGAAAGAAAGGAAAGTGGTGCCAGATAAAAGAAAGAAAGTGATGCCAGACAAAGAAAGAAAGTGGTTGCCAGAAAAAAAGAAAGTATCCAGAAAAAAGAAATGTGCCAGAAAAGAAAGAAAGTGTGCCAGACAAAGAAAGAAAGTGTGCCAGACAAAGAAAGAAAGTGAGTGCCAGACAAGAAGAAAGTGGCCCAGACAAAGAAAGAAAGTGTGCAGACAAAGAAAGAAGTAGGCAGATAAAAGAAAGAAAGTGGTGCCAGAAAAAAGAAAAAAGTGTGGCCAGACAAAGAAAAAAGTGGTGCCAGATAAAAGAAAGAAAGTATGCCAGATAAAAGAAAGAAAGTGGTGCCAGACAAAGAAAAAAAGTGGTGCCGAAAAGAAGAAAGTCCAGATAAAAGAAAGAAAGTGTGCCAGACAAAGAAAGAAAGTGGTGCCAGAAAAGAAAGAAAGTAGTGCCAGACAAAGAAAGAAAGTGGTGCCAGACAAAGAAAGAAAGTGATGCCAGACAAAGAAAGAAAGTGGTGCCAGACAAAAGAAAGAAAGATGGTGCCAGACAAAAGAAAGAAAGTGGCGCCAGCAAAGAAGAAAGTAGATGCCAGACAAAGAAAGAAAGTGGTGCCAGATAAAAGAAAGAAAGTCATGGCCAGAAAAAGAAAGAAAGTGGTGCCAGATAAAAGAAAGAAAGTGATGCCAGACAAAGAAAGAAAGTGATGCCAGATAAAAGAAAGAAAGTGATGCCAGCAAAGAAAGGAAAGTGATGCCAGACAAAAAAGAAAGTGGCGCCAGATAAAAGAAAGAAAGTGATGCCAGATAAAAGAAAGAAAGTGATGCCAGGCAAAGAAAGAAAGTGATGGCCAGACAAAGAACGAAAGTGGCGCCAGATAAAAGAAAGAAAGTGATGCCAGAAAAAGAAAGAAAGTGATGCCAGGCAAAGAAAGAAAGTGATGCCAGACAAAGAAGAAAGTGCGCCAGAAAAAAGGAAAGAAAGTAGTGGCCAGCAAAGAAAGAAAGTGGCGCCAGACAAAGAAAGAAAGTGGCGCCAGAAAGAAAAGGCCATGAAAGAAAGAAAGTGGTGCCAGACAAAGAAAGAAAGTAGTGCCAGGCAAAGGAAAGAAAGTAGTGCCAGCAAAGAAAGAAAGTGGCCAGCAAGAAAGAAGTGTGCCAGCAAAGAAAGAAAGTGGGCCAGACAAAAAAGAAAGTGGCGCCAGGGAAAGAAAGAAAGTGTGCATGCAAGAAAGAAGTGTGCCAGAAAAGAAAGAAAGTGGCGCCAGGAAAGAAAGAAAGTGGTGCCATGCAAAGAAAGAAAGTGGTGCCAGACAAAGAAAGAAAGTGGCGCCAGGCAAAGAAAGAAAGTGGTGCCTGACAAAGAAAGAAAGTGGTGCCTGACAAAGAAAGAAAGTGGTGCCAGGCAAGGAAAGTGGTGCCAGATAAAAGAAAGAAAGTGGTGCCAGATAAAAGAAAGAAAGTGGTCCAGATAAAAGAAAGAAAGTGGTGCCAGGCAAGGAAAGAAAGTGGTGCCAGGCAAGGAAAGAAAGTGGTGCCAGGCAAGAAAGAAAGTGGTGCCAGGCAAAGAAAGAAGTGGTGCCAGACAAAGAAAGTGGTGCCAGATAAAAGAAAGAAAGTGGTGCCAGATAAAAGAAAGAAAGTGGTGCCAGGCAAGGAAAGAAAGTGGTGCCAGGCAAAGAAAGAAAGTGGTGCCAGGCAAAGAAAGAAAGTGGTGCCAGGCAAGGAAAAAAAGTCGTGCCAGATAAAAGAAAGAAAGTGGTGCCAGATAAAAGAAAGAAAGTGATGCCAGGCAAAGAAAGAAAGTGGTGCCAGGCAAAGAAAGAAAGTGGTGCCAGATAAAAGAAAGAAAGTGGTGCCAGGCAAGGAAAGAAAGTGATGCCAAGCAAAGAAAGAAAGTGGTTCCAGACAAAAGAAAGAAAGTAGTGCAGGCAAAGAAAGAAAGTAGTGCCAGACAAAAGAAAGAAAGTAGTGCCAGGCAAAGAACGAAAGTGGTGGCAGGCAAAGAAAGAAAGTGATGCCAGATAAAAGAAAGAAAGTGGTGCCAGATAAAAAAAGAAAGTGGTGCCAGATAAAGAAAGAAAGTATGCCAGGGAAACACATAAAGTGGTGCCAGGCAGACAAAGAAAAGTGTGCCCGACAAAAGAAAGAAAGTAGTGCCAGATAAAAGAAAGAAAGTGGTGCCAGGCAAAGAAAGAAAGTGGTGCCAGGCAAAGAAAGAGAGTGATGCCAGACAAAGAAAGAAAGTAGGTGCCTGATAAAAGAAAGAAAGTGGTGCCAGACAAAGAAAGAAAGTGGTGCCAGCAAAGAAAGAAAGTGGTGCCAGAAAAAGAAAGAAAGTGATG
>CM065735.1:38262615-38300115 GCA_033310375.1 Conus canariensis
TCCTGTCTCTCTGTACAGTTGTCAGCCTTTTTTTCCTGTCTCTCTGTACAGTTGTCAGCCTTTTTTTCCCTGTCTATCTGTACAGTTGTCAGCCTTTTTTTCCTGTCTATCTGTACAGTTGTCAGCCTTTTTTTTTCTGTCTCTCTGTACAGTTGTCAGCCTTTTTTTCCTGTCTCTCTGTACAGTTATCAGCCTTTTTTCCTGTCTCTCTGTACAGTTGTCAGCCTTTTTTCCTGTCTCTCTGTACAGTTGTCAGCCTTTTTTTCTGTCTCTCTGTACAGTTGTCAGCCTTTTTTTCTCTTTCTCCTCCGTCTCCCTTGTTCATGAGTCCACTAGGGGAGGGTTTTAGTAAGGCCATAAGATCTTGGTACAGGGCCATTCCAACTTAGTTCTTTTTCCTGACAAATGTCAGTAGATCGTATAATCCTAAGCGCTGCATGATAACATGACGCACTTGTTCGTTGATGATGTGATTAGTGTGTCTGATATTCAGTCTCTTGCGGTAACTTCATTTCCATGGCGGGGATTCTTCTTTCTGCATCCGCTGTGAGGGTCTATGTCCTGCAAGTGCACAGGAAGATGGAAATATCAGTGCATGCAGGAGTTAATATTGTGTTTCTTGGAAATGTTCCATATACATTTTGATCTGAACAGTATTGTAGTCGTGCTGCCTTTGAAATGATTTCTGGTTTTAATCTATCACTGCTAATGATAAATCCCAGCTAAGTAAAATGTTCCCCCCCCCCCCCCCCCATCTTCTGTCCCACCTCAGTGGCAGTGCACCCACACCGCTCATTCCGACACCCCGTCCACAGCCACAGCCTGGTCAGTCACGCTGCAGCCCCGGCACCGGCAATCCACAGGGAGCAGTCACTGTCATGTCGTCAAGAGGCAACCCACCGTAGGAGACACTGCACTGCTGCCGAGTCACTTCGGTGGTGTTCAGTTGCGCCTGTTTTGATCCAACATAATTATGCATGACACCACCTACTAAGCCCCCTACTGACGACAATAATTGCTTAGTTGCGGAGCCGGCGTGAATGAGGCACCACGTCCGTCCAACGACAGCCCCCATGGACCCACGATACCGGTGACCCCGACGGAGTCAAACCAAGGCCACAGACGTGGAGAGGACATCGAAACTAAGGTCACCAGGAGAGCAGGGGGGCATGAAGGGCCACAGAATTTGAGACATTTTATGCTGATCGATGAGAATGAGGATGATGAAAATGATGCTACGGATTTCCATTCCTGTCTGAGACTACATGAGAGGGCTGTACTCTGTGCTTACTTTTTATAATATATCCCGGCGTCAACCAGGCCCGAGAGATACAGACATCTGCAGTGTTGGTCAGGAAATTTGAGCAACACTCTCAGAGACGCATCCATTAAGTGGATGAAACTCGACTGTGTGGTCCCAGTCTTCCCAACTGAGCGCGTGGCAAACTCAACTCTGGATAGGAGCCGGTCGGAGCAGAAAAATTACACATGACTCTGAAGGGAATCGAGCCCACGACCTCCAAGCCGGGAATTCGCGACGCTAACCACTTCGCCACGGCGGCTGGTACTAAGTTGAACTGATTCTAGCTTCTGACCATGGACAAATATCTCAGAACTGATGGTGGTGTAGTGGCTGGCCATCAATTTGGTCCTTTTGGCGCTGATTTCCATGTCACATCCTGTTGATGTTTTATCCAGTCGTTCAACAAGTCTTGGATGCTCTTAATACTGCCCGCCAGGCTATGGATGTGGTCTGCAAATCGGAGATTTGTGATTTTTTTTGTCTTCAATAATGACTGTGTTGATAATATGATCTTTAAGTGCATCAGTCAGGATGCATTTCACGAATATGCTGAAAAAAAATAGTGGCGAGAGAAGGCAGCCCTGATGAACTCCAACTGAAGTATGAAACCATTCTCCATTTGCATCCTAGATGAGCATCGCACTAGTGTTTTAGAGGACAGTTGCTGGACGGTGTTGATAAGCTTCTGCCAAATATGAAATTTCTTCATTGTGGCCAAAAATGCCTCCTGCCAGACCCTGTTGAACGCTTTCTTGAAGTCTATGAAGACGTGGTAGAATTAACTCTGATGCTGGGTATGTTTTTGCAAAGGGTACATAGGTGAAAATATGCTTGACGGTACTTCTGCCTTTGCGGAATCCAGCCGATTCTTCAGCAAAGATGGTATGTGCTTGCAGTTACAATCTATGTACAGTGATTTTGAGTGCGGCTAGTTTTGTGGTGTTGGAGATTTCCTTTATTTGCAAGGATGATTATTGTGGTTGAGTCCATGGCGTAGGCCACGCCCCGGTGTGCCAGGTTTTGTTGCAGATAGCAGTCTGGATATCTGTTAGCGCATCACCACCATGTTTCAAGAGTTCTGCAAGATGCCTGCAGCCTGGCTTCACTTCAGCGATTTCACTGAGGCTATGACATCTTCACTGAGTACTTGAAAGCCATGCTCATTTGATGAATCCTGAGCTTTTAGCACATTTGGATCGCCTGAGTCCTGTTGTAGAGTTCAGAGCAATATTAAGTTTACCTTTAAATATCTTCTACCTGTGTGACTCTGTTGCCGTCTTCATCCTGAATGGTGCTGACCTTGCTTTTGTTTGGGCATGCACTCCATAATCTTAAGCAGATGGAAAAAGTACACTGTTTTTCCATGTAGCTTTTTCTAAATGTTCCCATCCAAGCATCCACCAAAGTCTTTCACAGTGAGACCGGCAGGTATCATTTATTTGTAAGAACATAATGTTAAATGCATACGATTCTGGCTGAAGCTTTTGCCACTTTCTCCAACTAGACTTTGTAATCAAGGATCTGACATGATGCTATAGGGCAGTTGGAACGTGGTAAAGAAAACTGGGCATGTTGTGAAGAACAGTATTATCTGAGAATGGATTTGGGCTAGTGTAGCTGTCCCAGGGAGCAGAGGAGGATGGAGTTGTATTTCAGGATTCAAAGTAGGTTGGAGTTGTATT
Organism: Conus canariensis; assembly: GCA_033310375.1. NCBI lineage: Eukaryota > Metazoa > Mollusca > Gastropoda > Neogastropoda > Conidae > Conus > Conus canariensis. The sequence continues at coordinate 38,265,601 of CM065735.1, forward strand.
TCAGGATTCAAAGTAGGATGCAGTTGTATTTCAGGATTCAAAGACCATTTGATCGCGTGTTATAAACAGAACTAGCATTCTGACGTGGAAAGCAAGGAAGCTGTAACTGGTTCTACTCGTTTGAGATATTTTTCAAGCAAATAAATACATTGTAGTGATTAACATAAACGGCATAGGTCAGACTGAGAACCTTTGGATTTAATGCAAATAAAAGGTGGGTTTATCCTGGGACATTACGGAATTCTTCTTCTTCAATTTAACGTCTTTCCACATTTAGTGATATTAGATTACGGAATTGCCTCGCCCAGTGTGCGGAAATCCTGTTAACGATGAAACCATTTTCTTTATTTCGCTCTAGAGTTTTTGAAGATATCAGAGCACAGTGTTGGCTTTTGTTTATTAGATATTGCTGAAAAAAGAATCTATGGCATATTGTCACCAAAAGATGAAGACATTATACAGTCTACTGCAAACTTTTTCACAGAGGCATGGAGTGTTTAAAAAAAAAGAGTCACAACTGAGTCATATCGAAAGGGAAGACTAAGTTTTCTCCACAGTTTGGAGCTGTTCTGAATTAAATTGATTGCTGCATTTTTTTCTCTAGAGTAAAGTGAGCATGTTCTGAGTACGCCATCTCGTGCTGATCTGGATTTGTTTGGATTTATTTGGATACGTTTTCTTATTTCATTTGTGTGTGATTACTAACTCATACCCTTATGATTTTTGTTTTCTATAATTTAACTTCTTTATACATTTTGTTCGCTTTGATATTAATCGCAGTCACCCCCCCCCCCCCCTTTTTTTTTTGTCACGGGACCTTTTGACAATGACAATATAATTTCAAAGTGGCAACCCTCTCTCTCTCTCTCTCTCTCTCTCTCTCTCTCTCTCTCTCTCTCTCTCTCTCTCTCTCTCTCTCTCAACTCGTGGAATTGATGGAATTGACGGGAAAATTCTTAAGCTATCAGCATCTGTTATAGCAGAAACTCTCACATATATTTATAATCTCTGCATTGATAAGCATTGCTTTCCTGATGCTTTTAAACAAGCTAAAGTCATACCATTGTACAAATCAGGAAATATGGCTGATCCTTCTAACTATCGACCTATCTCTATTCTATCAGTTCTTTCAAAACCATTAGAACAACACATAAAAAAGTGTCTTCTTTCTCATGTAAAAAAATTCGATCTACTACACACTAATCAATCCGGATTTAGAGAGAATCATTCTTGTCAAACAGCTCTTACCAAGATAGTTGATCGATGGCTTTCAAACATAAACAACAAACACTTTTCCGGAGTACTCTTCGTGGATTTTGCTAAAGCTTTCGATGTCATTAATCATGAACTTTTGCTCAGAAAGTTAACTATTTATCGACTAACTTCCGACACTCTAAAACTCATTTCATCCTTCCTTTCCAACAGGCAACAATTAGTATTATTAAATGATTGTTATTCTACTTTGATTCCCAATAACTTTGGTGTACCACAAGGCTCAGTGCTTGGTCCACTGCTCTTCTTATTCTATATTAATGATTTACCATTAACCTTGACTTCTCATTGTGAAATGTTTGCCGATGATACCACTATCGACACTAATAACTCTAATGCTCAGCAAGTCTACCTTGATATTCAGAAAAATATCAACCTTCTCGTTAAATGGACACAACTCAATCACATGTCTCTGCATCCTCAAAAAACGAAATTCATGTTGATTACAACAAGGCAAAAACGTCAAAATGTAACCGAAAACTTGCCAATCCTTTATATTGGTAACGAAAAAATCAAAGAGGTTTCAAATCACAGAGTCTTAGGAATAGCAATCGACAACAACCTATCTTGGTCGAAACATTTAGAACTTCTTTCCAAAAATCTTGCTGTAAAACTGTATCAGCTCAGGAAAATAAAAAACTTTTTAGATTATCACACCAGAAAATTATTTTTTCAATCTTATATTCAGCCAAATATTGACTATGCCTCGACACTCTGGGATTTAGCTAGCAATAAGTTGCTTAAACCATTGACTAGTATATACAAGAGAGCTGTCAAAATAATAATTGATGAACCCTCGCTAGGGCACCCTGATTATGAACGAGCAGGTATCCTTCCATTCAAGACCAAACTATTGTACAATAGAAGCACTCTTTATGCATAAAATACTACACGGCAGTGCTCCTTCCTATTTAATGAATATATTTACTTCTAATGATCATCGTCATTCGCATAAAATAAATCTCCCTTTCCCATCAATTAATTTATGCAAATCAAGCCTTGCTTATTCTGGTGGGTGGCTGTGGAATAATATCCCAGAAAAACTGAAAAACGAACCAAACACTAGTAAGTTTAAATCCAATCTTTTACGTACTTGATGTATCTGTCTGATCTTATACCACTTTACCCAAAGATGTACCAGTAACTGTTCTGTGAAATGTTTCATTTTCCTTATCAGTTCTTCCTTTTCTTCCATCCCCCCTCCTCTCATTTTTAATTGTCCCCCATCCCACCCCATCCCACTCCCACCCCCACCGTCTCCCACACCTTCTGTCGGTGTTCCCTCTGTACATAGATTTTGTATCCTTTTGTATTTTCGTATTTCATATTTAAGAATGATTTTTCATTATTTTATATTAATCAATATTTTTGTGTGTGTGTTTTTTTTTTTGTTTTTTTTTCTTTTCCTTTCTTAAATTTCTTTTGGCTCCGGAGGGCTGGATGTAAAAAAGCAGTGATGCTTATTCCATTACCTCTGAAAATCAAAATTCGTTCGTTCGTTCGTTCGTTCGTTCTCTCTGTGAAGATAGTGTCCTGTTAAAGTTGCCCCGCATTGAAAGGCTTAGTATTATCTTTTGATATCACCAATCTATCCTGCTATAAATCCTGCAGTATATGTCCACGACACAAAAACATGAAAAATCATGCGGGTTAAAAAAAAAACCAACTGAAAAGCGGTAGGAAATTTGTCGATACCGCGTCGAAACAAAAATCGTGAAAACGAATTGTGATGACACAATGAGGCTTTGTGCTTCTTGTATTCATAGATTCTTGTAGAAAACGACGCTCGATGTTCTTCTTAGTGAATTTGCATTGCACCTGGCCATGGTCAATAGGTACAAACAATTCAGAGTTCAGTGCTCCTTGGTTTAGAGTTTCCTCCTCTTTCTCTGTTATTCTCACAGAAAAAAAAACCTTCCCAACGTCACTCAACTGACCAGTGGAATTTGAAAACCTGCAATCCCCCCCCCTTCCCCCCCCTCCCTCCCTCACCACCACTACCCCCACCATATTTCACACAAGTGACCGGACACACGCACAGACCACTGTCACCATCGAAATCTCCACCACAGCCACCACCACCATCACCACCACCTCCACCACCGACACCACCGCCACCACCACACCCTCGACCATCACCATCACTAGCACCCCCCCCCCCCCCTTCCTCCTTATCCGTAAACGATCACAGCAGCATTGGCACCGTTGAAAGGCGACAGAGTGGAGTCCATGGAGCCAGCTCGCTCACTGCCCCCTCCCCCACCTCACAGAAATAGACCTCCCGCCGTGTGTCAAGCTTGGCTCAGGCTTTGTTGACTCGCTGTCGCTTGGATTCCCTCTTTATTCCGTTGATGCGGGGGAGGGGGGCTGGATGGTGATGCGTCAGGAGGAGGGGGAGGTGGAGGATCAGGGTGGGTAGGAGGTATGAGACATGCTTGTTCCAAAAAAAGTGTTTTAACAGACAACAAGTAATTTTCCTATCAGAACAGCTATTTATCGAGTTGGGAAAGTTATTTTCCCGTGTAGTACGGACAGCTAGTTATTTTCACGTAATAATTCGCTACTGGATACGATTGTTTCTCCGTGATGTTAGAAGTCTTCAGGGGTGCAACAATAGTTGTTTGCTTGGAAAGTTAAATTTTCTCATGGGAAAAGCTAGCTGGTTTTCCGGATGAACAACTGTTTTTCGATGGAATTGGCTCTACCGGGAACATCAGTTGCTTTCACTGGGAAAGTGTTTTCCCGAATATGTAAGTGTTCTCACTGGGAAGTGAATTTTTGAAAGGATGGTTAGTTATTTACGCAAAAAGTTAACTGTTTCTAGGGATAATAAGTTGTTTTGATCAGAAATGACTATTTTCACAGAAGAATACCTTTTGAAGCAAACCTACTTCCATAAAGGAAAAGGATGAGTTTTGCGGGGGTGGGGAAAAAGAGGAAGAAGGCCCGCCCAGAGAAGAATAGGAGGGGTGGGTGGGATGGCGGATTGATGGACGGTGGTGGATGGTGGGGGAAGGGTGAGGTTTGGGTGGGGGTGGGGGTGGGGGGTAATACTCGGCACGGCAACTTGCCCTGAGCCTTTAACGTGTTGTGGTGGTAGGGAGAGAGAAAGAGATCGTCAGTTCGTGCATGTCTGTGGTGCTGTCCACAAGAGTTGAACCCAGTACACCAGCCAGCCACTAACCCAGCCCACCTATCCACCCAGCCTCCTCTGATCCAAAGCCGGATTTGGTGGTGACCACTGGGCGACGACTGATAAAGCAAGAAAAGACAGAACGAGGGACAGAGAAAAAGACAACAAATCTTCCTCCGAATTTTTGCACTTGAGGCTTGTCTCCCCCCATGCAAGTTGGCAGTCTGCTGTCCACGGACGCGGGTGTGGCTTCCTGGTGGTGCTCAGGTACGAACGACAAAGGGAAACTCTTCATCACTGGGCTTGGTTCATTGTTTGTTTGTTTGCTCATTTCTTGCTGGTGTTTCCCCCCACTTTACTTGAAACTTTCAGTAACGTAGTGCTGAACTCTTAGAGTCTCCATTTTCTCTCTGACTTGTTTTGTTCTGACTTTGTTTGTTTGTTTGCTAAGCTTTCACTCGTCTCATTTTTCCTCTGCAAGCGGATGTTTTTCTCTGAGGAGTTTTTTCATATTTCGGATGGATGAGTCTTGTACTGCGTTCCTTATGGAAACTGTAGTAGAGAGAATGAAAATAAGTTATTAATCTTTAGAGTTATTCGTTTATTTATACCAGCATTTAAAGACACACTGAGAATTGAAAGTAAATCAATACACTAAGGCATTACTTCTGTAAACAATAGTTTAGAATTGGTAAGAAGCATATTGTTCTTCAAAGTGCAATGGGACACTATGGGTTTTGTTTTTTTTGTTTGTGTGTTTTGCAGTTTATTTAAAGTAACATGGTCATTTACGAAAAAAAAAAACTCTTCTTGTCGTTCGTCGGAGGCTCTGTCATTCATAATTCATTGTTATCCTGTTTGTTTTGCCGAGGTTTTACTGTTGTAGTAGTAGTAGTTGTTATTGTTATTTTGTTTGTTTGTCTTTTTTCGATTTCTTTGGGATATGGGAACTTCCACGAATAGATTACATTCGTATCAAATCAGGTATTTGAACATTTTAATTGGTTTTCGTGTGTTCCTTTCACTTTTTAATATTACGATATTATTAATGAGATTCTGTCTCAGTCTATCTTTAGTTCCTTCCTTATTTCTTACTTTAGTTTGTTTCTGTTTTCGGAGTCCCTGCAGTATCAAGAATATAATTTCATACACAACAGAGGTAAAAAGAACACCGTATGTTTCGTTCGAAATGCCGCACTGTAAAGCATTGTCTTCGCTTGACTGGTAAATCCGTTGCCTGATGTTTTTTTTAATTTTTTGTTTTGCTCATTTATTGGTGGTGTTTTTCCTCTATTTTATTTGAAGCTTTCAGTTATATCTTTCCAAGTTTAAACTGTCTCCACTGAATGACTGCTTAACCTTTGCCTTCCTCCCCCCCCCCCCCTTTCTCTCTCCCGTTTTTCTCTCCTGTCTTCACCTCTCTCTCTCTCTCTCTCTCTCTGTGTGTGTGTGTGTGTGTGTGTGTGTGTGTGTGTGTGTGTGTGTGTGTGTGTGTGTGTTCCTCCACTCTCTCTCTCTCTCTCTCTCTCTCTCTCTCTCTCTCTCTCTCTTCCTTCAACTCTCACAGTCGCTCTTCCTACCCTCTCTCTCTCCCTATCCCTTTCTCTCCCCTCGCTCTGCCGACCTCTTTGAATTGTTGACATCCAGCATGTTATTTAGCGCTGCCTGACCCACACTTCTTTTTCCAATCATTTTCATTCAGGCAAAGATTACAATTCACTGGCCAAAGTTACTCACTGACCTTTTACGAATAACATATAAACCAAAGGAAAGGACATTACATGCGATTAAACATGCAAACAGAAATGTAATTGAGAAACACAGAGTCAAGGACAAGTATAAACATACAAAATAAAACGAATAGGTAAATCAGCGAGTTAATAAATAGACATGCAAATAAATAAATAAACACGTTACTATATTATGTTTCTATTATTTTGGATGGAACATAACTGTTCCAGACAATTGATTCACAAATTGTTGCTTGCTGTTTTGCTTCAAATCAAAAATAACATCCTTAGAGCAGTACATCCCTTCAATCTCTTGGGCGGTTTATTTTGTTGCTGTTGTTGTTGCTAACTCCCTCTAGGAGCTTATGCTTACATCCGCCTCACTTTGTTTATTTGGCAGACTTAGGCAAAAACTGTGAAACCTATTTTAATGAATGTTGGTAGAAACAAGGAATGTGTTGGATCGCCATTTGTGGTGTGGATCCGGATACAAAGATTCGTTCAGCTTGTTTAGAACAACATTTCCTATGAACGTGAACAATGTAGATTTACCGTCATGAATGAGTTATTACCCTTGGAGCTGTATACTTTACAGAGTATTACGATTTTCTATTGATGTGAACACTGACGTTGTGTATTTTCCATGTCCTTCAGTGAAAGAAAAAAACAACGGGAAGTAACTGTTTCAGTCTGCACTACCACCACATCCCATGGCAGAAATCATTTTGCGTGGCGGATTTTCGCGCTCTTCAGGGTGCCACTGTCGTTCCTTGCCATAGTCATAGCAAGAGGATTTGATGAAGTGTCTGTAAGATGTACATTGGCTCCAGAGCCCAGCAGGGCCGTGGGGCTGGGGGTGGAGTGGGGTCGGGGATGAGTGGGGGGATCACTGTAATGATGAACACTATGCAAGTTGTCTCCCCCTCTGACGGCTTTGATCTTTTCTCTGTGACTACCATCATTGGAAACATAATGAGTGTAATCTTGTCTGCGACCCCTTCCCTCCCCCTCTCTACCATTGCTCCTTCTGCCATAACCTTTCCCACCAGTGTAAAAACAACTGAGAAAAGAAAGGTCACTTTTTGGTCTGCTTCTGCTCCGCCTTGAGTGATCTTTGGAATAAGTAAATAAATAAATAAACAAATATATAAATAAGTAAATAAATAAATAAACAAATAAATAGTTAAACTGATGAATAAACAATAACAAAAATAATGAAAATGTGGCCCGCATCATTGTTGCGACGTACATTTGCTGTTGCATATATACACAAAATGTGTGCGTGCGCGCGTGCGTGCGTGCGTGTGTATGTATGTGTGTGTGTGTGTGTGTGTGTGTGTGTGTGTGTGTGTGTGTGTGTGTGTGTGTGTGTGAACCTTTTGTTATATAGAGGGATGTTAAGATCCGCAGTGTTGCAATACATTTTTATTAAGCGGCATTTGTTGTGTAGCATGCTTAGGACGTCTGATAAAAAGTACATTGTAAGTTGTGACTCACGTCTTTGTGTCCCGTCACTAGAGACGTTTGTTCACAACAAACCCTTCACAAGATGCCATAGTCTCTAGAGACGTTTGTTCACAACAAACCCTTCACAAGATGCCATAGTGACTAGAGACGTTTGTTCACAACAAACCCTTCACAAGATGCCACAGTCTCTAGAGACGTTTGTTCACAACAAACCCTTCACAAGATGCCATAGTCTCTAGAGACATTTGTTCACAACAAACCCTTCACAAGATGCCATAGTCTCAAGAGACGTTTGTTCACAACAAACCCTTCACAAGATGCCATAGTCTTTACTGAATAAACCGTAAGTACCGGTGTGCGAATGTTACTGCCTCCAAGATCAGTCTTCTGATTTCCGAAAAGTGTTTCTTGTCATGCGCGTCTGTTTAGTCTCTCTCCTGTCCGTTTCTCTCTCTCTCTCTTCTCTCTCTCTCTCTCTCTCTCTCTCTCTCTCTTCTCTCTTCTCTCTCTCTCTGCTCTCTGCGTCGTTGCGTGCGTGCGTGCGTGCGTGTGTGTGTGTGTGTGTGTGTGTGTGTGTGTGTGTGTGTGTGTGTGTGTGTGTGTGTGTGTTTATTATCGTCATCAAGATTACGCAAAAAGGTATTGTACCGATGTAAGAAAGATGGAAGGTGGCCGATGAGGAATCTATTATGGATCCGCGGTACCTGTCCGGATCCATCGGCAGATCCGGGATTTGTTAGCAAGATTACGAAAAATTTGATAACGCAAATAAACTTAAAGAAGAAGAAGAAGAAGGGTTAACATACAGGGCTTGGCATGATGGAAGGGGGGCCCACCCCACTCCTCCTCCGCCTTTAATCTTCCCTGAACTGAATCAGGTATCCATGCACTGCTGAGGAGACAGAACGGGTTTTCAAGCTGAAAAATCCCACCATGCAAGTGGCTGGAACTCAGCTCATCACATCAAATCACCGACCAATGCAAGTGGTTGGAACTCAGCTCCATCAAAATCCCACCATACAAGTGGTTGGAACTCAGCTCCATCAAAATCCGACCATGCAAATGGTTGGAACTCAGCTCCATCAAAACCGCAGACAAATGCTCTGACCGTTTGACCACGGGCTCCTCTACGGGCTTCCTCAAACAACTATCAAATCCGTGTAAACACACTGGGTAGAGAGATGGAATGGGGTTTAAAAAAAAAAAAAAAGCAAACTTTCTAGATGTTGGTGTATGTATGGTAAACATTTAGGTCAAACGGGGAATGGTGGTGGATTCATTTAGCAGGATTATGATAAACTCATCCGCTTAACACAAACAAATTACAACTTTTCCGCTGAACATGAACTGTATGGAACTTTTCCGCTGATTATATATACATTGTAGCTTTTTCGCTGAACATGAAGAGTTGATGCAGGTACTACTTGTGAACTTTTCAGTCAAATAAACGTTGGCATTATGTCGAAATTTGTGTGTCCTATCAAACTGCACGAAAGAAATTACTCTTTATCAATAATAACTTCGCTTGGCCATGTTCAGTTTTAGTTAGTTTATTTATATATATCTATCTTGTTCCTGATGATAGTCCATCCTAAGTAGACCAAAAGCATCGCAACCGCTTCTAGACAGAAACACCAAACAGAAACTGTAAGTCTTACTCTGACTGTAGATGGCATCGTCATAGAACAGCACAAGCACCGAGTCATGGGAGTGATGGTGGACGAGGAACTAAAAGTGGCAGTTCCACATTCAATCTGTCGTTAACAAGCTGACTCGCAGTCTCTTCATGCTTAAACAACTGAAGCCTTACATAGATACAAACGCTCGAAAAATGTTTTTCCAGGCTCACTGTCTCTCTCACATCAGCTATGCATCTGTAGTCTGGGACTGTGCAGCAAAAATTCACCACAGAAAATTGAATTCAATGTACAGAAGAGCTGCAAATGTAGTTCTGCCAGATTCTTCCTCACCAACCTCCGAAAAGCAGGCTGAATTAAACACACTGCCGCTTCAAACACAACTAGATTTCAACATAGCTGAACTTATAGAGTACACAGTTATCTGGCCCCACAATACCTCAGAGATTTACTTACTAAGGCCTCATGTCGATATGGGTTCAACAATTATATTCTACCACATACTCGGATCGACATGTTCAAAGCTAGTTTTGCATTTTCAGGTTCAGCCGTTTGGAACTCACTTCCCTCAAACCTGAAATTGTGCCGTTCACTGCACACCTTCAATGAAGACCTTCAAAAATATTTCACAGACTCTTTGATGTAGATTACACTGTCCCATAGAAGTGTTTCGCAGCAATCACTTATATCATCAACAATTGCAGATGTGTACGTTGTTACCGTACTAGTTATGTCAATAAATGATCCCACTAACTGTCCTTCCTCAGAGAGGAAAATTGCTTCTCTTAAAACACTGTATTTTGTTTCATGCCAGTTTTACCACCATCATCATCCCCGTCTGGTCGCGAACTCCACCAACGATTACAAACACACAGCAAACATTCGCATATTGTACTGTTTATCTAACCACCCCTTTATCTTCCATTCCCAACCGCTGCCCCACACTACACCCCCACCCCCGTCCTCCCCTGTCTCACGTCCCCACCCCCACCCCCAGTTTGTTGTTTTTGTCTGCACCTTAAGATTGCTTATATATGCATGCTTTTGTCAAACCATTGCTTACAAATGCGTGTGTGTGTGTGTGTGTGTGTGTGTGTGTGTGTGTGTGTGTGTGTGTGTGTGTGTGTGTGTGTGTGTGTGTGAATCATGTGCTCTGTAATCCTGTGTGCCAGTAGTTTTCTTTTTTTTCATTTTATTTTATATTTCTTTTTATTTTCTGGTCTTTAAATCTCATTGTATACTTTAGCTTAGCAAGGACAAATTGGGAGAATAGGCTGTGCCTAAAATCTCAATCCTTGATCGAATAAAAGTTTTCTGAGTTCTGAGTTCGTTCTCTCTCTCTCTCTCTCTCTCTCTCTCTCTCTCTCTCTCTCTCTCTCTCTCTCTCTCATGAAAAGCGATAGATGTAATATGTATAGCACTTTCTGTACTGTATTTAACACTAAAGCAAATTTACTTCTAAGCTAAGATACACATTGAGATTGGAAATTTTTTTTTAGAAAGATACGGGGTTAGTTACCTCCAAGGACATAGACAAACAAAGTACAGGACAAGACACAATGCATTTCGACCTCTTGGGTCTTCTTCAGGCAAAAACAAATAACATTTGGGACAGTGAAAACGAAGAACGAGAAACAACTTATCTTCTCAAATTCGCGCACGATCAAACACCACTTATCTTCTCAAATTCGCGCACGATCATTTTTGAACGTGCGCGAATGTAAGAAGATAAGTGGTTTCTCGTTGTTCGTTTTCACTGTCCTAAATGTCATTTGTTTTTGCCTGAAGAAGACCCAAGAGGTCGAAATGCATTGTGTCTTGTCCTGTACCTTGTTTGTCTATGTCATTGGCGGTAACTAACCCCCTCTCTTTCCAAACGTTGCTTCATTTTCCGCCCTCAGTCACTCCATTTTGAAACTTCACATTTAGATTGTTACATGACAAGGTTTAAAGTCGGTGTTTCTGAGGTTGCTCATTATTGTTATTACTATATATGTCACAATGAACAAGTTTTAATTTGCCCACTGTATAAAGAAGATGAGGTTCACGGTGTTTAATGCTGGCTTGAAATGGATGATTTAGGGCAGCAATACATTCCTAGGATTTTTTTTTCTCGTGAATGCCGAAACCAGTTTCAATGAACATTATCGTACCAAATCTATGAACTTGTTCAGACGAGAGAGCATGATTGTGACACAATTCTATCTTGTGATATTTTGTATTAATTGTTAACGTGAAAACTGGTTTAGTGAAACTTCTGGTTTAAAATGATTGCTCCCCTCCTCCTCTTCCTCCCTTTCCGTTGTCCTGAGGTCACAATAAGAACAGAGCATCACGGACTATAGCATATTCGATCTTCTTTAAAACAGAGGAGAGAGAGAGAGAGAGGAGAGAGAGAGAGAGAGAGAGAGAGAGAGAGGCGGATCAAATGATGCAGATGATGCCTCGAAATCTGGTTCTGCTTTGAGACACTACTATGGCAACGCTTTCTTTCATGATAACAACGTGGCCTTAGCCAGCCCCGAGAGATGCAGACACCATAGCAAAGCTTTCTTTCATGATAACAACGTGGCCTTAGCCAGCCCCGAGAGATACAGACACCATAGCAAAGCTTTCTTTCATGATAACAACGTGGCCTTAGCCAGCCCCGAGAGATACAGACACCATAGCAAAGCTTTCTTTCATGATAACAACGTGGCCTTAGCCAGCCCCGAGAGATACAGACACCGTAGCAAAGCTTTCTTTCATAATAACAACGTGGCCTAGCCAGCCCCGAGAGATACAGACACATGCTTTGTTCGTCAGAAAATCGGGCGATCCTAGAGACGCATTCATTAAGTGGATGAAATTCGACCAAGCTTTCCACTGGAACCCATAACACACTCAGTTCTAGCTAAGAGCCAGCCGTGCCCCCCCCCCTCCCCCACCCCCGATTCCCCAAAATAACTGTCCTGTCGCTAATGGAAACTGAACTCACTAACCCCCCCCCCCCCCCACACACACACATACACGCGCGCTCACACAACACACACACACACACACACACACACACACACACACACACACACACACACACACACACACACATCCTGCAATCCAACGGCGGATGTTACCCCGCCACTGGCATATGATTGTTCACTTTTTCTCCTTCATAATTGGCAACGGCCTACACGTGAAAAAAAAAGCCATCTGACTCTGAATCTCTCCGCCCTCTCCAATTCTCCCCGCTGTGTTCCCCTCTCCTAACCCAACCCACTTTCTTAGCACAGAAATCATGTTGTTTCTTGGCACATAAATCATGTTGTTTCTTGGCACAGAAATCATGTTGTTTCATTTGGCACAGAAATCATGTTGTTTCTTGGCACAGAAATCATGTTGTTTCACTTGGCACAGAAATCATGTTGTTTCATGCCTGCTTCCCAGATTTAAAACGCCCATCGTTCTTCCTGCCAAGCAAAGGATATTACTATTGTTTGTACATAAGGACAAAAATAACGGCTGAGTCTCAGTCGAACCGGATTTCCTTTTTGACCTCCTGTCATTTCTAATAACATTCATCCGTTTCATACTGAAGATGAAACCGAATTTAAACGGATAGAAACTGAATTCGAAACTATGTTTACACTTTATTTTTCTTAAAAATCTATGTCTCTTTTACTTCTAATATCATGTTAGTACGTATATATATATATATATATATATATATATATATATATATATATATATATATATATATATAATATATGCATGTATGCATGTATGTATGCATTCCTACTGGAATGATCGTTTGAGAGCCTATATCTTTTGCCAGGAGTTTCTGAGTAGGGTTAGCTCCCCAGTCTCCTGTCTTTTTGTTTTTTGTGTTTCTATTTTATTTTATTTCATTTCTTTTTTTCTTTTTACTTACTTTTGTATCTATCCCTCTCCTTCTACCCACCTTGTCCCCCTTCATCCCCCCCTCCCCTCCCCTCCTCTTCTGTTTCTTCCCTTCTTCCTTTCCCCCCTCTCCCCCCCCTTTCATCCCCCCCTTCTACCCCTCCCTACCCCCTCCCCCCTTTCCCTCTCGCTCCCTTCCCTCCTCTGTCCTGGTTCCTTTTCAGTCGTCTCCCAGTAGGGCTCCTTCTTCCTGTGCGTTCCTTCTCTTGACATTCCTTCTTACTTCCTGTCTCTCTACTTTTGTCTGGTCGCCCCCTTAGTAGGACCCTTCTACGGGACCTCTCGAGGCTTCTCTTCCTCCTTCTCCCCTTAGCACTTTTCTCTGGCATCTCTCTTTTAGGGCCCTCATACGGGTCCTCTATTTACGTATCTTCCTACTTTCCCCCTCCCCCCCGCCTTCCCCTCCCCTTCCCCTCCCGCCCCCCTCCCCCCCCCCTTTTTTTTTTTTTTTTTTGGTCATTGGGAGTGTTGTTAGCGCCTCTTATCATGACCTCATATCTATCTTTTGCGTTAATGCTCTTATTTTTGCCTTTTTTTCTGTTGCGCCACCATAGCACCACCTACCTCCCTATGCTATACCCAAATGTCTTAATGTATGCCTTGTTTGTACATTTACTCATTTACTCTCCATTGTAACTCCCCCCCCCCCCCCATTTTTTTTATTCTTAGGTATGTGTGTGTTTGCGTGGTTGTGTGTGTGCGTATGGGCGTGTGTGTGTGTGTGTGTGTGTGTGTGTGTGTGTGTGTGTGTGTGTGTGTGTGTGTGTGTGCCCGCGGGCAAGTGCTTTTTCGTGGGGGGCGGGGGGGGGGGGGGGGGGCAAGCCCTGCAGCTCTTAGCTGCGTCTGGCTAGGGGGGAGGGGGGGGGGGGGTTCTCGGGGTTCTCCCGTTTTCCCTCTCACCGTTTGGTGCTTGGGTAGGGCAACCTACCCTTGGGTCAGACTTGGGTCGGGTGCTTTAGGCGGCTGACCCCCCTTCTCCCCCCCCCCCCCCCATCCCCTTTTTTGTGCATATTGTATTTTATTTATTGTGCTTTCTCTTGTTCATTTTATTCATATGCAACACACCCACTACATACAATTACACCTTCCCCCTCCTCTCACTCTCCTTCTCCCCGTCCTCTTCTCTCTCTCACTCTCCACTCTTCCTCTACTTCCATTCTCTCTCTCTCTCTCTCTCTCTCTCTCTCTCTCTCTCTCTCTCTCTCTCCTTTTCCTCATCCTCTCTTTAACTCTCCTCTCTTTCCTCGTGCCCTATTCCTCGAACTCTACTCACCCTCTCTCCCACTGTCCCTCTGTCAACTTCATTCACCACTTTGGCTTCACAAGGGGAGTATTGCGCATGTTAATGTCTGTACTGTTTTTATTGTTTTGTCGCTGAGGAAGGCATATTGCCGAAAATGTCTTGTCCTGTTTTGTGTCGTGCATTAAAACTGCGTTACTTCACACTTTGTTTTGTGTGCTCTTCTGCTTTTTCGTCGTGTTCCGGTAACGCTGCAGTTTGTTTCATTTGCCTTAAATCCTTGATGTTTGTTCGTATTAAACACAGGGTAGTTTTAAACTAAATATGAGGAACTATAAACTTTGTGCACATAAAACTTGTTACTTCATGGCATATGACTTTCCCAAGTTTGCAGGGTACTGTCGATCAATCTTTGTCGAATTTACTTTCTTCTCATACTCCTTGATATATTTATGCATACCCTAATCTTTAGCTCAGATAAACAAGTATGCACCTTTGAGACCCAGTTAATTTCGGCCCTTGAGTCGAGATCAAATGGTGTGTTATATGCTTTTCGTGGAAATCTATCGTTACACATTCGTAACAACTTTAACCAATAGCCGATACTTTTATCTGCATAATTTTCTCTCTGTCTTTTCGGTTTTCGGTTTCGGTTTTTCGGTCACTGAGGAGAAACAATCAGGTTTCGAAATATCGGTATCTGACCAGGAGTTATATGTTAGTGGGTTTCCTCCCTATTGGAGATCGTCTCCCACTTGGAGACTATAAGCTTGCTGAAGGCTCATTTTGAGAAGCATTTATTTTATTTTTCCCCATTCACCCACTCAAGCACATACTGTTAGTTAGGCAGAATGATCTACCACTGCAGATATGAATGCTTATCTCCCCCTATTTCTTCAATCTAAGACATAAGAGCAAGCTTTGTTTATAATTGAATATTTCTTGCAGTCATTGCAACACCAAGCTGCTCTGTAAGTTGCTGGAATGGTGCTCGGTACTTATCCTTGGAATTTATTAGTTTATTGTAATTTAGTCCCTTGCGGATTCATTCCAAGAACTGGCCCTCAGCACTTGTGTCTTAAGAGGTTATCTTTTTATATTTTCTACTTTTCATAAGAAAATGTAGCTTGTTTTGCTCTTTCATGATTTTCTTTTGCTTCTTAGGTGGCACCTTTGGTTGGTTTTTTGAAAACTCAACAAACATACTACGGTATTGCACACCAGCCTTTTCTGGGATAGCATTCTTGTTAAAACCGAAAAGGCAGAGGAGTCAAATTACCACTTTCCGCGGTCACTGGTGAGATACAATCAGGTTTCGAAATATCGGTATCTGACCAGGAGTTATATGTTAGTGGGTTTCCTCCCTACTGGAGATCGTCTCCCACTTGGAGACTATAAGCTTGCTGAAGGCTCATTTTGAGAAGCATTTATTTTATTTTTCCCCATTCACCCACTCAAGCACATACTGTTAGTTAGGCAGAATGATCTACCACTGCAGATATGAATGCTTATCTCCCCCTAATTCTTCAATCTAAGACATAAGAGCAAGCTTTGTTTATAATTGAATATATATATATATATATATATATATATATATATATATATAATGCTGAACAATTAAGTAGTGGGGGAAAACAAGTGCAGGTTAACAATTCTTCCATCATTATAATAATGACTTGGCAAAGATTTGAAAAAAAAAGTTTGAAGATGAAGAAAATGGAAAAATATGTGTTTTAAATATGAAAACCCTTCACTAGCTGTATGAGGGAACCATCACAATCCCTCTCGAAGGCAGATTTATATGGATTGCCTGCTCATAGGCCTTTCGTCCGCTGGATCGGACTCATCAGGGAGACATGGCTGATTGTGTCTGCGCTCTACACCACAGTCCGTAATTCTGTGGTGTTCTCACCACCAAGGATTCAAAAAAGAATCCAACAGCACCCCCAAAGCAGCCAGCGAAAGGTAGAAACTAACACAAAACGAAAGTGTGGAGAGGAAACAAGTTGCTGAAAAACTAAAAACATTATGTAAACAGTATAAAATGTAGGGGAACTTGAGCCTATGCTTGAGGATCCATTTAAGGATGCAAGGGAGATCAAAAGATATGGAACAGTCTGAGTGGTCAGCTCTGCTGTTCAATAACCCAAGCATTGTCAGCGGCTAAGAATTGTGCAAAACAACCTTTACTTGGATCTCCTAAGAGATGCAATCGCTCACTGATTGACCAAACAATATAACGCTGAACAATTAAGTAGTGGGGGAAAACAAGTGCAGGTTTAACAATTCTTCCATCATTATAATAATGACTTGGCAAAGATTTGGAAAAAAAAGTTTGAAGATGAAGAAAATGGGAAAATATATGTTTTAAATATGAAAACCCTTCACTAGCTGCATGAGGGAACCATCGCAATCCCTCTCAAAGGCAGATTTATATGGATTGCCTACTCCTAGGCCTTTCGTCTGCTGGATCAGACTCATCAGGGAGACACGTCTGATTGTGTCTGTGCTCTTGGCGTCAATCGCCCGCACACACACACACACACACACACACACAAATATATATATATATATATATATATATAATGCTGAACAATTAAGTAGTGGGGGAAAACAAGTGTAGGTTAACAATTCTTCCATCATTATAGTAATGACTTGGCAAAGATATGAAATTTAAAAAAAAAAGAAAAAAAAAAAGAAAAATTGAAAAATGTATATTATAAAAATGAAAACCCTTCACTAGCTGCATGAGAGAACCATCGCAATCCCTCTTGAAGGCAGATTTATATGTATCACCTGCTCCTAGGCCTTTCGTCTGCTGGATCGGAACTCATCAGGGAGACACGGCTGATTGTGTCTGTGCTCTTGGCATCAAATAGACACACCACAGTCCGTAATTCTGTGGTGTTCTCACCACCAAGGGTTCAAAGAAGAATCCAACAGCACCCCAAAGCAGCCAGCGAAAGGTAGTAGAATAAAATAAAACGAAAGTGTGGAGAGGTAAAAAGTTGCTAAAAACTAAAAACATTATGCAAACAGTATAAAATGTAGGGGACAATCTTTGAGCCTATGCTTGAGGATCCATTTAAGGATGCAAGGGAGATTAAAAAAAATATGGAACAGTCTGAGTGGTCAGCTCTGCTGTTCAATAACCCAAGCATTGTCAGCGGCTAAGAATTGTGTAGAACAACCTTTACTTGGATCTCCTAAGAGATGCAATCGCCCACTGATTGATCAAACAATATAATGCTGAACAATTAAGTAGTGGGGAAAACAAGTGTAGGTTAACAATTCTTCCATCATTCTAGTAATGACTTGGCAAAGATTTGAAATTAAAAACAAAATTGAAAAAATATCCCTTATACAAAATCAGTTAGCGTTAAAAGCTCAATACCTCCAAACTTTTTAACTAATTCAAATGAACAGATTCACAACGAACGATAGCATTCTTATCTAAATCCCATAGCTCCGAACCATGTCACAATGGGTTGTATCGGTGCATAGAAAATTTTGACAAACTTGTAAGGAGTTATTACTTACACTTGATCACAACAAAAAACACCAGTTCTCTGCCAAATTTTCGTCTTTACTTGACTTCATCAGGACTGTCACCTTGGAACACCATTGTAAGGAGTTATTACTTGATAGAAACAATTTCTTCATACCGCATAATCACACATTTCTGGGTCTACTACAAAGATCTTTATGTGTAGCAAGCAACAAAACTCAGGCGAGTAGCGAAAATCATGCTGAGGTATTTATAAACGTTTACGATGGGCACAACAGAACTGTCATACAGCCATTTCTCCGTTGCAGCGAAGTAACCTCCTTTCCCAAAAACAATGATTTTGCTTTTGTCAATATTGACTTTTAATTCTAATGTATTATCTGGGTACCTTAGACTATTCAGTTGTCTCTGCAGACCATCCACAGTCTCTAAGAGCAGAGCTACACCTGCTAGCAATAAAGCAAAGAGTTCCATGATATCATTTGTAAATCTATCACCGTGCCTACCGTTTTTACTATTTCAGTTGCGAGCTCATTAATGAATAATGAACATAAAATAGGGCTGCAAGCATCTCCTTGATATACTCCTCTAGTGCACATTATATAGTCAGTTCATTTATTGCAACTTCTTATCCTTCTTATCGTTTTTTCCCCTCTTTTTTATATCAATGTAGGCAATAATAGATTTAGATTGATCGAATCAAACGCCTTTTCAAAATCAATAAATGCTACGTTAACTTTGAGTTAAAAAGAAGATTGCTTCTGAATCAAGGCAAGAAGGGTAAACATAATGATCAACAGTCGAGTACAGGAGTTTAAATCCAGGCTGATGTTTGCCAGTTAGATTATCTTCTCTATATTCCTAAACGCTTGAGTGGCATTAAATGGCATTAAATAATGTGCTACTAATATCATAAAAAGACATGTTCGGTAATTGTTCACATTGTTCACATCACATTTTGACACAGTGGAAGAGTTATAGACTCACACTAAAACTCAGGAAAAATACCTTATCGAGCAAAGATTTTTTTCGTAAAAATGACCAAAAAAGTCTATGATTTGTTCACACGGAGCTTTCACGAATTCCCGAAGGACCTGCAGTTTTATCGGATTTTAATATGTTAAGAGCTGACAAAACATTATCTTTTGAAACAAAATTATGAAGAGATAAGTTATTGCGGTACATTATCATCAAACTGTCTTTTCTTTCTAGCAGTTTGTTCTATTCTCTCCTAGCCTTTACATACAAATTTTTATCATTGTTTCAAAGTTCTAGGAAATGACCTCAACAATGTACATATTTTTCTCTTGTTAAGATTACACTCAACCTGCAACCATCCCTATTTATATTTAGTCTGGTCCACCTTTATTGTTCTTATACAACCGTGAAAAAGATTCAACGCTTCATTAATATTTACATCAATTATCTATAGGATAATTTTTTGTCTGCTGAGATTTTCCGCTTGAAAGAGTTTCCTATGCAAGATCTGTCTGTACTCTTCATTCTATACCAACAATGTTTCATCATTTATATCTCCTCCTCATCACTTCTAATAAAGACAGTCTACACCGAAAGAACAAGATCATTTATATCTCCTCCTCATCAGTTCTAATAAAGACAGTCTACACCGAAAGAACAAGATCATTTATATCTCCTCCTCATCAGTTCTAATAAAGACAGTCTACACCGAAAGAACAAGATCATTTATATCTCCTTCTCATCAGTTCTAATAAAGACAGTCTACACCGAAAGAACAAGATCAAGAGGACTGTGGTCAGACTCGGCACGATCAACCAAACGCATTTCAGTCGAATCACAAATGATATCATCAAAATCATTAGGCGCCCATTTTCACCGATACATGTGTAGCGACTTTCCTGGTCGCCATTGCATAAACCATTGAGTGCAAGTAGATGATGGGCAGTGCACACATTCATCAACAAAATTCCATAGGTGTTCAATTGTGTATCTTAGGAGTTACGATTAGAATATTCAGAGCTGTCCTGAGAGGCCTGTTATCGTTTCCTGGACGAGGCGGAGAAAGAGTTGAAGCACGGCTGTTCAGATCACCACATCTCATAACACACACACATCACCCAGTGTCAGTAATAACTCAGTCAGACAATTTTCAAGTATGGTAATCTACCAACATAACAATGATTTTGAGAAATTTCTGGTGGTATGTACACGTCACAAGAACACCCAAATAATAGCTTATCAAAAATATGCTTAGGGACTGTTACATAACATGCTGCGTTTCAATAATTAAAACAGAGAGAGAGAGAGAGAGAGAGAGAGAGAGAGAGAGAGAGAGAGAGAGAAAAGAGGACGTTGAAACAAGGGGACGAGGAAATCTAGTGGCGAAGGAGGTTCTATCTGTTTCTCTATTGGAATGTACGAGAACGGCATGTGTCCATACATGTTTTACAAGCACACGCACACGCACCCACACACGAACGCACGCACGCACACACGCACGCACACAGCGAATAGCGAACAGTTACTGTCCTGGTATTGTAATTGTAGTTGATGTCGTTCTGAACACTCCAAAGTAATGGACATCTGCTGCATTATTATTCATCGGATCTTTCTACTCTTACGGTCACGTCTCTCTCTCTCTCTCTCTCTCTCTCTCTCTCTCTCTCTCTCTCTCTCCTCTCTCTCTGGAAGAATAGCTCTGCCTAAAATCTCAATCCTTGATCGATTAAATGTTTTCTGAGTTCTGAGTTTCTCTCTCTCTCTCTCTCTCTCTCTCTCTCTCTCTCTCTCTCTCTCTCTCTCTCTCTTAGATATTATTATTTCTCATATAATGCAATAATATTTTAGAAGAACAGACTGTGCGTAAAATCTTTATACTTGATTGAATATAAAGTGATACTGTTTTTGAATTGACGTTTTTCTCGTTCCCCCGGTCTTCTAGTTTTTTTGTTTTTTTTTTGTCTTTCCTTTTCATCTTTTTTAATTTCATCACACTTTCGCTCTGTTAACTGATTATATTAATGCAATACATCCTTCACGTACTTTTTCTAATGGTGTCACATTATTCATGTGCACTTGTGCTAGCCTGATAATGTTCCTGTATCAGCTTTGGAAACTCAAAATAACACATCCTCATGTATGTCCTCACGCGCATTTACAATCTCACTCATGCACGCACACGGCATACTTGCACACATGCACGCACTTGCAAACTCAGAATCAAAGCTTAGAATGAGAGGAAATGAGAGAATGGGGGAGAAAGATCAATGATTTGAAGGTAATGGGAGAGATTGACAGCTTCTTCACCGTGCTATGTAAGATCCAAAAGTAAGCAAGACGAGGTCTTTAAAGAGAAGTGACAAACAAAAAAAAAGACAGCAATTTTAACATCAAAAATACAAAAATGCATTCATTCTTACTCATAGGGAAGGAAATAAGACAAAAGTTGAGAGAGAGAGAGAGAGAGAGAGAGAGAGAGAGAGAGAGAGAGAGAGAGAGAGAGAGAGAGAGAGAGAGTTTAAAGACAAAGAAAAGACCGCCACTCCTTCGGACACACACTCCCACGCACACACGTCATTCATCATAAGTCTGTATAGAAGATGGAGAAATGTTTCCTGGTTGGCTCCAAAATATACATATGTCATAGTCGACAGAAGATGAGGTACTTTGTAATAGTATTTCTCCAATTAGTGTAGGCAGCCTCCATACCGCCACCATAAGATCATCCCTCTTTCGACTATTCCTCCAACAGAGAGAGAGAGAGAGAGAGAGAGAGAGAGAGAGAGAGGAGAGAGAGAGAGAGAGAGAGAGAGAGAGAGAGAAGATGCATAAGTCATCTCTCCTTTTGCAGTCTTGTCTGTATAAGAAAAACATACAAGAAGAAAGGAAAATCAAAAGCTTTTTTTCTGTAGCCTACAAAAGATTCACCTTTCAAATAAATAAATCTTAAATAAATGTTAGCGAACCGCCCAGAGAACGTGGACAAACGAGTCACAAGACGAAACACAACGCCTTTCGACCTCTTAGGTCTTCATCGGGTGAGACATAAACGAATAAAACAACGAAAATTCACTTAGCTTTGATCGCTTCAGATCACTTCACAGGGTTCAGCGCAAGGAAGAAGGCGTTGATTTCCGCCTGCAGTCGTCTCGCTTTGCAACTAGATCTTTCAAATAAATGTTTCCTGTTGGTCTAGACATTAGAATATGTCGTCAGATCAATTTCTTCTGTTGTTTTTGCTTGTAAACCAAACGACTTGTTGATATAAGAACCACTATGAACAGATGTAATCAGCCATGCGCAATGTATTTCTGCCTAATGTGTAGCAAAAACAGCAACAACAACAACAAAAAAACCCAGACGAGTTGATTTTTTTTTGTGCGGGGGGAAGGGAGGGGACAAATCCATTTCAACAGATACACAAAGCATTTCTTTATTATGAAAACAGTTTTAGACATGATAACCTCACATTTGTCTGCGCATTATAATTTTTCAGTCGGAAAACATCTTGAAAGAAAACAACAAAAAGTGCTTCCAATCAGTTTTTAGAAACTAGGAGCTGTTTTGTGAATTAAGTCATGAGCAATTTAACGGCTGCCTGTCTCAACAAGAAATTTTCCATCGGAGACGTTCGAAACAAACATAGTATCCGGATTCCTCTCGCAAGAACTAATCTTTATGTCCTGTTTAATTTATTCTGATAGGAAATTATGGAATGAAATACATGAGCACATTAAACAAAAACCAAGCTTGCCGTCATTGAGGAAGGCATATTACATGCATACAATAGAACAGATTTAAGTCTAAACATATGGAATGACATTATTGTATACCAACTTTAACTTGATGGGTCCTTTATACAATTATGCATGTTCATATGAATTGAATTGATTATGTGCTTTGCTGTAAGTGTTTGGTGGTATTTTGTGTGTGTGTGTGTGTGTGTGTGTGTGTGTGTGTGTGTGTGTGTGTGTGTGTGTGTGTGTGTGAGTACATTCGTGCATGTGTACGTGTGTTTACGTGCGTGATTGTGTGTGTGGGGGGGGGGGGGGGGGGGGGGGGGGCGCACGTGCATTTCTTTCCTTGGATCTATATCATTCGTCATTTTGATCTAATCTTGTTTGCTAGATACTATTCATGTTAGTCATGTTTCGTCCTTATTGGCTTGTTTGTTGTTTCCTTCCTGTGTGTTATGTATATGCTTGTTTTGATATTGTTTGTGTGCATTGTGTAAAAAGGCTATCAGCTTATCCATTTCAACCTCGATAAAAATATTCGTATTCGTATTCGTATTCTCTCTCTCTCTCTTCTCTCCTCTCTCTCTCTCTCTCTCTCTCTCTCTCTCTCTCTCTCTCTTCTTCTTCTTCTTCTTCTTCTTCTTCTTCTTTATCATCATCATCATCATCATCATCATCGTTTTCTTCTTCTTCTTCTTCTTCTTCTTCTTCTTCTTCTCTTCTTCTTCTTCTTCTTCTTCTTCTTCGTCGTCGTCGTCGTCGTCGTCGTCGTCGTCTTCTTCCTCTTCTTTGACACTTAAGGTTGACCGTTTGTATCTATCCTATCCCTGTAATCTGTTGTTCTGTAATGTAATCTGATTGTTCTGTAATGTAATCTGATTGTTCTGTAATGTAATCTGATTGTTCTGTAATGTAATCTGATTGTTCTGTAATGTAATCTGATTGTTCTGTAATGTAATCTGATTGTTCTGTAATGTAATCTGATTGTTCTGTAATGTAATCTGATTGTTCTGTAATGTAATCTGATTGTTCTGTAATGTAATCTGATTGTTCTGTAATGTAATCTGATTGTTCTGTAATGTCGGACATCGTGAGCGTTATTACAATGCCACATACTTTTGTTCTGTAATGTCGGACATCGTGAGCGTTTTACAATGCCACATACTTTTTACGTACGAGCTTCAATCCAAAGCAACCCCCTCCTCCTTTCCCCCTCTCCTCTGTCTTCCCCCTCTCCGGAAAACAAAATAAAAACAACACAAACACCCACAACTAGGAACAGCTCACCAAATCAATACAAGCAAACATCTTTGAGGGCGAGTTACTGAGATTTTTTTTTTTTCTGTTTCTTTTCAACTGGAGTTTGGTTCTCAGTGTCCTCGTTCAAAGAGCAAAGGCCTATTCCGCCCACATTTTTTCGCTGCTCTTTCTGTTGGCGGTCAATATGATCGAAGTGAAAGCTTTGGACAATGATGTGAGGTGACTCCTTGACATTTGGAATAGGATTTCCCCGCACTCTGAAACTCTTGGGGAAGAAAAGCAATGGAAGTTCACAATGGCAGGCCGCGGAAAGCTAGGGCCATGTTTCCTGGACCTGATGTGATGGCGTAGGAGTCGGATGATAGAAGTTTTCATTCGAAGATGTTCAAAAAGGTTGGTAACACAGGTAGAAACAAGCTCCTGTGAAGGTCTGCACGAACAGCTCGAACAGCCGAACTAGACACTGCACATGTTTTACTGGATGAACTTCCTTATAGCCAAAAACACTTCCACACACGACATATGAATTAAAGACCAGAGACAGCACTAGGTTTCAGGAACAGATATGCTTGATCGGTATCCTTCTTAAGTGACGGATCATAAGACGAGGCACGCACCACACACACACACACACACATACACACACACACGCCCCCCCCCCCCCCACCCACCCACACACGCGCGCGCGCACGCACACTCACACACTTACGCTCTCTTACACACACACACACACACACACACACACTCTCTCTCTCTCTCTCCTCTCTCTCTCTCTCTTCTCTCTCTCTCTCCCTCTCTTCACTCTCTCCTCTCTGTCTCTCCTCTCTGTCTGTGTGTGTCTCTCTCTCTCTCCTTCACACACACACACACACTGTCACACTGCGCATAAATGCATGCCTGCACTCAGCCCAGCATTCACTCCGTGCACACGCAATCTCTCCAAACAACCAGAAGGCGCACTACAATACTCTTCTTCTCCACCTCCTCTCCGGGGAATAATTTACTAAACAATAATCAGCTTTTTAAACAATGACAACAGGTTTGTTTTCCAATTTACAACTTCTGTTCCTCCACACCAGTGGAGGTACAAACATTCCACAGATCCACTAGCTGGGACCAAATTTCATCTCATTTTACATACTATCTCACATATACTTCTTTCAGCGGTTTCTCCTCCTCACTGGAGAAACATTATATATATTTTCAAAGAAAAATCAAAAGATGGCTTAAAATATAGTAGTATTAACTGAGTTCATCAGGGGTACAATTAAAAAATCATTATGGGTCAACATGACAAATGCTTTGTTTTCTCACGACTGGTGCAGTCGTTGTCTTCTACAGCTCGATTCTCCAACCCTGGAGACGATTAGGTGCTGCCGCAGCACTGTAGCCCGAATATTTGTGCGACTGCCTCAGTCGCCTAACTGGTGCTGCCACAGCACTGGGAAGGGCTGAAACACGAATGAAGTCCGTGTAAGTAATCTATTTCAAAATCTGAATAATGATAAATTCTTTTCCCTTTTTCCCTTTTCTTAACTCTCTCTTTTTTTCTCTCCCCATCTGTCTATACCTCACCTGGTAATGGTGAATTGAAGGTGGAACTCGTTCTTCAAACAACCTGTCCGGTCAGTGTCCCCAAGCCATCTCCTTCCTATACTTTCTTTTTCCCTCCTGCGCTCTTTTTGAGTACACGTTCAGTGAGTACTCGTCTAACTCTACGCATTACCAGCCCTTGTTTGCTGACCAATGCACAACGTCCGTCCATTCAACCAATAATCGCCCTACGTCTGTAGCCACCAGCGACACCGATCACACTGGTCAGGCCACGTGAATTATTGTTTCTTTTACCTTTTCTTTTCCCTACCTAGGGAAATGCTTTATAACAAATAAGGGCGTACGCGATGGAACGTCACATGTCGCCATGTGAGGCTACATCACACACACACACACACACACACACACACACACACACACACACACACACACACACACACACACACACACAAAGCAGGGGCAGGATGACATGTGCAGGCCATATATTTTTCCATCACGATTGGCAAAGATTAATATGAAACAAAATAGAGAAGGAGAAAGAAAATGGGAGGAAAAAGGGCATGAAATGTAAATACGAAATCCTTCACTTTCAGCATAAAGGGATCATCGAAGTGCTTCCATACCGGTGGATCCTCCGGTATCGCCTGTCCGGAGAAGACTTTGCGTCGTGTGATTCACAGAGTGCAACCAGCTGTTTTCATTTACGCTTGGTATGGAATGGAAGCATGCCACCTATGATTCTGTGGCATGAAATAAAAACCAACAGCCCCAAAGCATCCTGTAAAGAGTACAAAATAGAAACACGGAAAAAGTAATGTAAGGAAATAAGCCGCTTTGAAACACAATCTAAGTGATGTGAGAAACCAAGCGCGGGCCAACAATTTCAACTACATGATAACAATGATCTGGCAAAGAATATATAACGTAAACAACAACAAAATGTTGAGAGAGGGAGAAAGAAAAAGCCCATACACACAGTTCTTAACCACTGTCAGCACAGTTTCGATAGACACGGACACTATTGACATGTTTCATTCTCTCTGGCATCTGTGTTTGTCCTCTCACATCTACAAGCACAAGGCTCAATGGTTTTCTTTCCCATGAACGAAATGTTATTCAGCTTTTGTTCCCGTAATGCAACAGTCACACACTCATAACCTCCAGTTATTGTAATGCAGCAGTCACACACTCATAACCTCCAGTCACACACTCATAGCCTCCAGTTATTCTCCAGTTATTGCTGCTTTCGGTACTCATTCCCCAACCACCCTCGCACACAAGGAGAGCAAATAAATCAACCTCCCTGAAAAAAACAAGAAGAGCAAATAAATCAACCTCCCTGAAAAAACAAGAAGAGCAAATAAATCAACCTCCCTGAAAAAACAAGAAGAGCAAATAAATCAACCTCCCTGAAAACAAATTAAGCCAGTTCCATGCTTGCCCATGTATCCCAAGCCGCACGCACACACCACGAAAAAATGTAAGATTGCAGCAGTCTCCACGAAGAATGTAACAATGGAGCAATCTGCACGAAAAAAAATTGTCAATTATTAGACCTTTCGTCCATGCTGCTAGGTTGTTCCTTTTTTGAGACTGGTATATTGCTAGATTTTACTTCGATATGTAACAATTGTTGTATTCCATCGGGACCGCTGCTTTTGCCCTCCGGTTTTATCGGTCGATCACTGCTGAACCCGATTCAGTATTAAGACGCGCAAGCACATTTCTGCACCAAAGAATCCAACATTCTCCCTCTTCCTGCTTCACAGAATTGAAGAGCAAAAACAGCGTGAAGAGGTGGAGAGGGTAGACACTAGCTGCTTGGTTGGACAGCCACCTGACCAAAAATCATTCTGGCATCAATGCTTCGGAAGAGGGGAGGGGAGTGGGTAGGGAGAACAAAAATAGCAATACAAAATAAGCCAGAGATGGTCATCACACAAGAGTCCAGATGATCACACATAGTGACAAGACTTAACATAATTCATTACGCACTAACAGTAACAGATTTCAGTCTCAATGATCCACTGGGTTACATCAGGTATCTATTTGCAAAATCCGAAGAAAGCAACAATCTTGAAGGGAAACGTTACAACGAATTTGACTTGACGAACATATAATAGTAGGTACAAGATTACAGCATTATAACACCGTCCACAGACATTACTACATTGTTACATTTTGCGTGGCATGTCAGTAACAACAGCGGAAGATCTGAACAAGCAAAAGTCAGGATTTATTCCTGTCAAGGTACAGTCTTGTTACGAAGTGCATTGTCATACAATTTTTCCTCGTGCACATTCTTTTACTGTTTTTGATGTGTGCACATATCTATCACACACCGCATTTGCATACACTCAATCACACAGCATATTTACTCCATGCGCACGCATTTACTCCATTCACTCAAAGGAGAGACTGAGGACACAAGAATCCACTTTGTTGTGCTTCCTTTACCAGAATTAAAAACTAAATAATTTTACAATGACAATTAGTACTAAGTAATACATATATAAATCTAATTACACTTTCATTCCGATTTTTCACAAAACACTATGAATTATGGCCATTAACCTCCTTTTTTCTTTTCAATAAACAACACATAAGCATTGCATTTCTCATTCTTCCTCAATACTAGACAGTTGTCATGTAAATGTTTCTTTTTTTTTTTAATTCCACCAGCGGGAATCAAGCTTCCAGGAGGTAGGTACGATGCACTGGTTGGACGCTGAAGTTTTCTGCAAAGAAACCCCAAGTCCTAACGTTAGCTTTGGAACATATAAATTTGAATATTTTTTTCTTAAGACATTATACAATAAAACATGGTACACATTATACTCGCGAATTCGTGGCATTCTGTTTCCAGCACATTCAGCTGGGGATAAAAAATGAAATCTTTACAAAAATAGTTGATCTCAAAATACGATTTGTATTATTATATCTTTAAAACAATTATGCGTTTTCGCAAAATGCTTTTCATTACAGAATGTCATTCCATTTTCTTAATTAATCACATCAATCGTTTACATTCATTTATGAATTATTTTGCTTTTCTCATGATGTGTTTATTATTCCCCAACTGCCACCAAATATTGTGACAAACAGAATCCCTAGCAGACTTCTGTCTGCACTTAATCACAAATTTTCGTTTGAAAACTACGTTTTCCTTTTGCAGCCCCCAAGGTTGAAAAATATCCACCAGCTTGACCCAAGCCAAGCGACCTATCCTCCTGTCTGGCACTCCTGGCCTGCCATACAGATCGGGAACACACCCGTCCTACAACTAATGAGCTTCTCTCACTAATCACATGCCTCAGCGTCCAATCAACAAGAAAAGGTTAGGGAGACAGTCAAGACAGTACTAGGCCCTTGGTACAGACATAACAGGGTCAGAAATGGAAATCATCCTTCACACCGAGAAAACGTTACTACACAGCAAAAATGAAACCTGGATCAAGAAAACGAACAGAAACTCAACATTTGACGTAACCATGGGATCATATGATGGTGCAGAAACATGCGAATTGGTCGGACTGTTCATGCTGTCCAACATCCAGAAACAACTCGGAAAGCAAGTCGGACTATATAGAGACGACGGCCTTGCTGCACTAACCAACAACCCAAGAACCATTGAAAACAAGAAAAAAAAGAACTATGCAAAATCTTCCAAAATCATAACTTAAAAATCACCATTGAAGCAAACAAAAGATAGTGAACTACTTAGACATAACACTTGACCTCAACAACAACATATATAAACCATATAAGAAACCTAATGACACACCTATCTACGTAAACATCAAAAGTAATCATCCACCATCTGTATTAAAGACCATACCCAATGGCATAAACAAGAGACTATCCAATCTGTCATGCAACGAAAGAGTATTCAACAACGCAGCAGTAGAATACCAAGAAGCCCTGCAAAAAAGTGGTTATAACTACAAATAACAATACAACCCTGATAACAACATGAACAAAAGCAAGAAAAACAGGAAAAGGAAAATCATTTGGTATAACCCCTCATACGACGGGAAACTTAAACATAGGGAAAGAATTCTTTAAAATTTTAACAACATCGTTCCCAAAAGAACACAAACTGTCTAAAATATGCAACAAAAACACCGTCAAACTATCATATTCATGTATGCCCAACCTCAAAAACCTAATTGATGCATCCAACAAAATGAAAACCAACACAACAAAGAAGGGTGAAGAAAGGAAATCTTGTAATTGCACCAAAAAAGAGCAGTGCCCCTTAAGCAATAAATGCCTGTACAACAATATTGTATACCAAGCCACTGTGACATCAGAAAACGAAAAAGAAACATATATAGGGATTACTGAAAACCACTTCAAAACCAGATATGCAAACCACAAACAGTCATTCAATAAAGAAAAATACAAAAACCAAACAGAACTGAGCAAATACATTTGGAAACTTAAAGATGCATAAATAAACTATAACATATCCTGGAAAATCATAAAAAGGGCATCATCATACAGTAATATTTCAAAAAGATGCAACTTATGTTTAACTGAAAAATGGCTAATACTATGTAAACCACACTTAGCAACTTTAAACTCTAAAACAGAAATAGTAAACAACTGCAGGCGCAAATGCAAATCGTTGTTAGTGAACACACCCCAAACAGCTACCTGAAAAACCAAAAAAACACGTGCAACTAACCCGCACGTGTAAACAGTGACAACCGAGCCCCACACGCTATAAAACATCATCCTGACGAGAGCAAGAGCTCGAAACAATATTGTAGATTTTAATATTCCTTTTAATACTTGATTTTAAACAAATATATATATATATATATATATATATATATGTGTGTGTGTGTGTGTGTGTGTGTGTGTGTCTGTCTGTTTTAATTGTTAACAAAGTTCAGCCGAACATTCTTTTAATGAACTAATACCTTTAAAAAAAAAAAGACTAAACAGACATTGCTTCCTTTTAGTTTAGTTTTGGCCTTAAGAATACACTACTTCATCTTTGTAGAAAGTGCAGCAAGGATGGGGAGTCGGGTTTCGAATTCAATCTGCGAACACGGTCAAATTCAATATCATGTGTAGCATTCAGTTTGTCAGCAAGAAAGTCATGTAACTTCCCGCAGCATGTCCATTGGACTCGCTTTGACGCCTGGGGACACCATAAGAATTAGACTGTTACGTTTAGAGCGACATTCCGAATCACGTTTTTTTTTTTCAAGTTGCTCCACCATAGCTCCACCATCAGGACTTTAGTTTGATAGTTCCACCATAGCTCCGCCGTCAGGACTTTAGTTTGATAGTTCCACAATAGCTCCGCCGTCAGGACTTTAGTTTGATAGTTCCACCATAGCTCCGCCGTCAGGACTTTAGTTTGATAGTTCCACCATAGCTCCACCATCAGGACTTTAGTTTGATAGTTCCACCATAGCTCCACCATCAGGACTCTAGTTTGATAGTTCTACCATAGCTCCACCATCAGGACTTTAGTTTGATAGTTCCATGTTTTCCTTTCTTAAAGTCCCCATCTCTCTACGCAGATCATTGAAACACTACATAGTGCAGCAAACTGGTGCCGAAGGGCCTTCAAGCTTCTCTCCAAATAACCAAACCTACAGTCCAACTTGTTAATGATGTCAGCAATCGTTGGCTTCTGAAGAAGAGTCGAAGTCGTCTGTCTGCTGTCCGGGGAAGCACCGGTCCGCTCCGTGCTGGTCCTGCGTCCTGTCGTGGCAGCGTAAAAGCATACTGCCCCAGAACATCAGCTTGAGGAGCCAGCCTAAGGTGACACCGGCAGCTTTGGTTCATAGTGTCAGAGTGGTGAGGCTCATGGCAGTCTTTTTTAGGCCCTTCTCAACATAACGACGATTAAAGTATGGCAAAAAGGAGCCACGTGACTCCCTGAAGACAACAGGGGGCGAAGGCATAGCACCAGGACGACTTACTGGCAAAAGTACAAGCTGCAACTCTGTGTCAGCCCCTCACAATAGACAAAACTAATGGGACGATGCAAACACTGACACGCACTCTTCAAGTCGCCCCCGCGAGGAGAGAGAGAGAGAGAGAGAGAGAGAGAGAGAGGCAAGGATTTGTTGTCTAGACTGCGTCGAAGACTGGCCATTTAGACGGACAAGAAAAGGTAGGTTTGAAGAGGACATCCAATACGCTAGAGGTAACTTTAGCCTCATTTGTTTGGAATGAATCAAAAGAAATGCATTTGCTTCACTTTTTCTGGCTGTTTAAGATGTAAACGAAGCTGAAAAGTGTTTTTGTTGTGGCTGCTCAGCTGTGCATAAGTGAATAATAGGCGAGGAAGGAAAAAACCATTTCAAACTGTTCCTAAATGCGGAAATCGGTAGACGTGATACGTCAAAATGGAGAAAGGATTTAAGCTCATTCTAGAGTGGCTTTCTGGGCTGTTACAATATGATGTTTACACAACGGCCAAGGAGTGTTTACACTTTGCACGTTTTCTCTGGAACACACGTTTGTTCTCTGTTGTCCCACTTGATTTTCATTAACTGCGGTTGAATTGAATGCTGACAGCAAATGCGTGGGCGGTGGACATTTGAAAGGCCTGTAACTCTTTAAAGCCAAAGATTGCAACTCTTTGAAGACCAAGATCAGTCGCACTTCCAGCTCAGTGGTCTGCTTCAGGGGTCTCACCAGGCTTTGATTCTGTGGCTTGTAAGGTTTTGTTAGACTTGATATTAAGGACGTCAAAGTCCAAGATAATCACATAAATTGCTATCTTGTGCTTATTTCGGGAAAAGGCGAAGTTGGAAACACCGCAAAGAATAACAGGCCTCAGGTTTTATTCGTGACTTCCCCACCTACGCCAAAAGGCTGTGAACAAATGATGGGAACTTTTCTTGCACCACTAGGACCAAAAAAACCTGTATTTTGTTTTAGGTACAGTACGAACAGCTCGAACGATCGAAGTCAGCACTGCTCGTGTTTTACTGCCCTTCTTTCACGGCTAGACAGACGGCAGGTCAATTCCGACGGTTGTTCCCTCCATTTGCAAGGCTTACACAATGTAGCCAATCACGTTCTCCTACGCATACATGAATATTTATGAATAAAGGAGACAGACATAAAGCACGTAGTTTAAACAACACATCTTTTCCCCCTTTAAAGTTCTCTTTATCTTCCACAAAAAGAAGATAAGTGTTGTCTGTGCAAGCAACGGATTAAAACCAATTTGTTTCCTGTTTATGTTTAGCAACCATTTCCTCCCTGCACCGAAGATAACAGCGGCCTTTAATTCGTGCGGAGAGATGTCGGAATATTTGCTCTCAAACACACACACACACACACACACACACACACACACACACACACACACACACACACACACACACACACATCCAAAGAAGCGAAGGGGACCTTTACTTCTTTGTACATGTGCATATGTGACGTTCTCTTCCGTTTAAGATCAAAACCAGCCCCAATTTTTTCAAGAACACGTTTGTTTATATATCCTTGCACTGTGTTCATGCTGCTTGGCTTTATAGCCAGTTGGGCACAGGGCTATACTATGCGTGACACCACGACAAAATATTATTCTTCTCAGACAGTCAGACATACATTCACACACACACACACACACACACACACACACACACACACACACACACACTCACACACTCACACACACACACACACACGCACGCACGCACACACACACACACACACACACACACACACACACACACACACACACACACACACACACAACGCCTAATCCCGACAAAATGCTGGCGCGCTCTCCGGAATGCTGCAAATTCCAGGACGATTCCACAAACTATGCCACAGTCGAGGCTCATGCTGTGATTGAACAACTATTATTGGCAGGACATTATGATTTCTTCTTCTGCTTCTTCCTCTTCTTCTTCTTCTTCTTTGCGTGTTCTTCGTCTTCTTCTTCTTTATAATAAATAATGATAATAATAATGATGATGACGATGATGATGATGATGATGATGATAATAATAACAATGTTATAATAATAATAATAATAATAGTAATGATGATGATGATGATGATAATAAAAATAATAATAATAATAACATATGGCTATATACTCTCTCATTCTCTCTCTCTCTCTGTCTCTGTCTCTGTCTCTCCCTCTCTGTGTGTGTGTGTGTGTGTGTGTGTGTGTGTGTGTGTGTGTGTGTGTGTGTGTGTGTGTGTGTGTACGTGTGTGTTTGCATGTGTGCGCGCATGTGTGTATTTGTTCTCTCTCTCTCTCTCTCTCTCTCTCTCTCTCTCTCTCTCTCTCTCTCTCTCTCATGGTAAATTGAAGTCGGAAGTATGTATTAGCTCACATTTAGTTGATCAAGTTCCTGTGCATAATGCGTTAACAAGATTAAAGCTTGGTATATCTCATTATAAGCCCGTTGATTAATACGCATCAGATATTTTACCCCAATACGCAACACTGACATAAGGTTACGCAGGCTTGTGTGCAGACTAGAGCCAATACCTCACCTGCTTCGGGTGTACTTAATCATCAGCTCAGTGGCGGATAATTCTTATATGAGAGCGGCTTTGTTCTACAAATCGTTGGTTTCAGCAAAATCAGTTCCGACTACTTAATTTATTTGGACTGAATTTGTGTCGACGGCAGTGCAAAAATAGCTTTCCCTCCAACCCCCTTTTCCATGATAGCCGTATTGAAGTTTTTCTAAATCATAATTGATAGTGTTGATAATTACTTGGACACAATTATTAGTAACCTACTTAGAAATATATCCTCATTTTGGGAGTATGAGGGGGGAGGATGGCACACCATGACATGGCATGTGTGAAACACAGAAAATTCGCGTTTTGTGTTCAGAGACGCCTCTCGGTGCATAAAATTACTACATACACTGAGAAGGTTTCTGATGGCAATCGTTCTTTTTGCTGTTCTCCTGTAGGAACAGAAATACATTTTGAACTTGTGTTCCCAACATTAGGACCTCGGGGGTGGGGGTGGGTGGGAGCAGGGGGGAGTATATTACAGCAAAATTCTGTAAGCACCTATCAAGCTTTACATTATCCTATCTTTTCGAGAAT
>CM065735.1:38305115-38317615 GCA_033310375.1 Conus canariensis
TTTGTCCCGCCTGAAGAGGACCAATACGTCAAAACGCGTTGTGTCTGTGTTGCAGTTTGATTGCTCCATTCTTTGGTGGCCCAGTGATTGTGCTTTTGTCCCTTGATTTCTCTGACTTTGTAAGTCTTCGCAGACTGAAGAGTTGATTACCCAAACTTGCATTCTTCTACTAATTAGTTATTCTATAGGGACAGTGAAGAAAAACGAAGACTAACTTTGAACAACCCAGTATCTGATTACTCTTCTGTCCGTAAACAGTCCATTTCATATTCAATATAAACAAAATTATTTTTTTCTCTTTTCGAGGAAGAGGTCAAAAAGGACTTTTCCTGATAATGTTCAACCGTTGTTATTTTTCCCCACAGACTACACAGAACAGCATTCATTCATTGATATTTTCACTGCTAAGTTTATACTCTCTGGCCAATGATACCAAGGACATGAGTCTTCGATTTAAGTGGGCTAAGGGTCTTGGCTTTTACAGAAAACGGGAGTATTGAGGGGGGGGGAGGGGGGGGGGGGTCCTGACGGAGGGCATCGAAGCAGATTACGGCATACTTTCTCATAAACTTATATCTAAAAGAATTGAAAGTTGTGTTCAAAGAGGATAATGTCGACGAATACGCTGTAAACAATACCGGCAAATCTGGTTGTATTGATTTTTCAAGTGTCTAATATTCATACTTTACTTAAGTCCTGTAAAGCCATACAAGTAGTATTCCCTCCCTTTCTATTCCCTTTCTTCTTGTCGTCTATCCCCAACAACCCATGGCCCTCTCTCTTCTCTCTCTCTCTCTCTCTCTCGGGGGAGGGGGGCTAGAGTGGAAGTCAGTCGGTGAGCAGGCTTTCCGATCGCATCTGACAAAATTAGCAAATAGTAAGCGTTATAGACATTGTTGTTGTTTCACCTGTGGCAGAATTTTTGTTAGGGTAAGGGAAGTAAGACGCAAACTATTGCCCCATTTGAAGAAAGCCAGAGCAGACAACAAAAAGGCGTCCATGGTTTTCGACCATCTTGTCATAGATGGCACTGATTTTTGTGTGGACTCGGAGGGCAACCTAAAAGAAATGAAATAGGATATTGGCCGCTCTTCTTGTGGAGTTCTTCAAAATTTTGTTTTGTAACTATTTTTTTTCTTCTGCATTTAATTTAATTAAAAAAAATTTAAAAATTACACCGGTTGCGGAACCATTTGTGAGCAGTTGTGTGGCTGCCACTGCACGTGCCTGTATGTTTAATACTCGTGAAGTTGTTAGAGACAGAAAAGAAAGTGTGAACAGATTACAGGCCGAGCAGCCGTGCGAAAAAGTTCACAGTCGCATTTTGTATTGGGTCAGCTTAATTCCAATTGCAATGCACGTGCGTTTTCAGTCAAGAATTTTGAAATCTTGCAATGGAACGTCAACGACCTGTTCCTTAAATTAAGACATAAAGATTTCCTTTCTTATGTTCGCTTCTTTGATATCACTGGTTTTGTTGAAACCTTTATAGAGACATTTCAATCAGATTTATTTGTAGATTACATGATTTTTTTGTAAACCTGCTATTAAGTTTTCAAAACAGTCGTTTTACCAGTGGAGTTTGTGCCTTATTAAGAGAATGTATGCCCCATTTGTTCGTTCTCTTGACATAGATTACAAGAATAATATTTTTTTGTCAGACAGAGTTGTGTTAGGCGTCATGAAAGATATATTGTATATGTGTGTATTTGTTCTGCCTGAAGGGTCACCTTTTTTATTCTTTTTAGATGTAAACAATGCCATTGGTCTTTTGAAAAATGCTTGTCAGATTGTTCAGTTGCATATCATAATGTACATTTAGTGTTGTCGGGAGATTTAAACAGTCGAACTGCCGATATAAGCATTAATGATTTCTGCAGTGAAGTAAAAAAAAAAAAAAAAAAAAAAAGAACGAGTAGTTCGGTCCACACAAATAGGAAATCTCAAGACAAAGCGCTGAATAGCTATTGTAAACTCCAGTTGAATTTATGTACCACATTTGATTTACGTATTCTGAATGGTGCATGTAATGGCGACCGCTGTGGTTGCTACACATAATTTCAAATTCAGGCAGAAGTGTAAACGATTATTTTTTTTACTGTCGAGTGACATGTTTGCCATGTTTAGATCCTTCTGTGAACTTCATATTCACATGTTTCATTCGGATCATATGACACTTGTATTACATTTAAATTTTTCTTGAGAGCATGGCAGTATGAAATCCCAAGAAGAGGCACAAACAGTAAATAATTAGGATAATTTGGAACAATAATGCAGCACCGGTGTTTAT
The DNA here is from genome assembly GCA_033310375.1 of Conus canariensis. Taxonomy (NCBI): domain Eukaryota; kingdom Metazoa; phylum Mollusca; class Gastropoda; order Neogastropoda; family Conidae; genus Conus; species Conus canariensis. The sequence goes on from CM065735.1 coordinate 38,307,406, forward strand.
TGACTCAATGCACTCAGAGGAATCTAGCAGAATGTTAGAAATAGCTGTAAGTTTCATCGATTATGATACTGACGAAGCTTTGTCTACTTTTAATGATTGCATTAAACGATGTGCTGAATGCATGAATAGGCAGATCGGAATTGGTGATAATGATACATCTGGTGACTGGTACGATCATGAATGTGAGCCAGCAAAGAAAAATTGAAGAACGCTTTACAGGATAGACAGTCGAACAGGATATTCTGAAGACGGAAACGTTTTTTGTATTGCACGTCGAGAGTATAAACATTTGTTAAAGCGCAAAGAGAAGGATTTTCACAAATCATTGTTAGATGAATTGTTATCTTCGGTGAATAATCAAAAGCAATTCTGGGAAAATGTAAATAAACTTTCATGTAAACGAAAACACATTAGCAATAATATCATTGTGGACTGGTTTCAACACTTCAAGACTTTACTCGAAAAAGAAGTGAACCAGATGAGGACGAATTGAATGTTGATGGTGATGATAATTATTTCAACCAACCAATTTTAAAGGAAGAAGTTTTTTTAACAATTAGAAAGAAGAGAACTTCTTTTTGTCAGGAAATATAGCTTCTAAGATAAAGCATTAAAATGTGACCAAGCATTCTTAAATTTTTCTTTGCTGGCTTACATTCATGATCGCACCAGTCATCAGATTTATCATTATCACCAATTCTGATCTGCCTATTCATGCATTCAGCACATCGTTTAATGTATTTTTCTGACAAAAAGAAATTCTTTTAACAATTAGAAAGACCGTTGAACATGATATTCTGAAGACGGAAACGCTTTTTGTATTGCACGCCGAAGGAAGAAGTCATTTTAACAATTAGAAACAAATAGAAAGTCACCAAAAGTAGTAGTAATCCTGTCTTAATTTATTATTTCAATGTGTTGACCTTTATTAGTATTCCTATCAGTAATATAATTATCATCATTACTACCTTGACTCACACATTATCTCCCTTCTAAAAGCCTCGTTTTCATTCAACGCCTACCTGGCGCTGAAGTGATCCAAGCTAAGTGATTGCTCGTTCATTTTCATTGTCCTATTTGTTTGTGTCTTGCCTGAAGAAGACCTAAGAGGTCGAAACGCGTCGTGTTTTGTCTTGTGACTCGTTTGTCCACGTTTCTCTTGGCGGTTCGCTAACATTTAGTTAAGATTTGTTCAGAAAGATAAAGATTAGAAAAACTGCTGGACCGGATGGAATGACCAGAGGGTTGTAAAAAAATGCAGGTGACTGTGTTGCAGATCTCTTGGTCAGATTGTTAATGCTTTATCCCAGAAAGGCATATTTCCTGACACTTGGACAGAAAGTACTGAGCTCCCTCTGAACAAAGACAGGAGATGTCAACAACCCTAACAATTACAGGGGCATCTCGTCATGCAATATTAGTGGCAACATTTATAGTACAGTTATTAATCATCGTTTACGGTAAAAGAGTGGGTTGAAGAAAACAACATTACAGGAGAATATCGAGCAGGGTTCAAAATACATGTTTACTTCCTTAGCTCTTGTAGTAAAACGGTTCTCTTTCGACAGAAAATTATATGTTGCATTTATTGATTTTAAGACATCTTTTGATACCATAAACAGGTATATTCTTTGGTCAATTTCAGTTTTTAAAAAATGAGATAAATGGCAATTTATACAATTGCATCAAAAGTATGTATAATAATGTTAAAGTTAAGATACGGTTTAGATATAAACTAACTGATTTCATCATGTGCACTTATGGTGTTAAGCAAGGTGATGTTTGCAGTCCTGTTTATTTTCTTTGTTTGTTAATGAACTTGCCATAGAAATAATTCAAAACGGTAAGCATGGTGCAATATTTACGATTGATTACTAACAGATGATGTACATTATCAGAGACAATCATTGGCTTGCAAACGCAGTTAAACAGTCTTCAACGCGCAGCTTTTACTCTTGATTCGAAAGTGAATTTATGCAAAAGCAATATAATTGTGTTTAAAGAAGGTGGCTACTTAGCAGCAAGAGAAAATCACACTGTGATACCTAGATATAGATACTTAGATATATTGTTTTTCAACAAAACCCAGTTTCATATTGGCATGCAATGACCTGTAAGTAAAGCAAAGAAAGCTCTGCTCTGCGTTATTAGAAAACTGTATATTTTGAAGAACACTGGTTTCGATTTATTGTTAAGTTATTTGATTCACGGGCTCAACCAATTGCCAAGTACGGCGCAGAACTTTGGGGACTAGATGATGCAGCCCGCCATTGTGAATAAGTGCATTTCTTTGCCTTTAAGAAACTTTCAGGAGTTGAAATGTGAACACCCAATTATTTTGTCTATGGGGAGACCAATGGATATCCTGTTTAAATTCTGTATTAAGGTGTATTTGATATTGGTTGAAATTAACAAAAATGAATTATTTCAGATCACTTCGGAAAGCCTGTATGATGTTATTCGACATAGATGCAAGAGGCAAAAGAAATTGGGTTTCACATGTCCATTGTAAATCATATCAATTTGGATTTGGTTATGTTTGGATAAACCAAGGCGTGCAAAATGATTTAAAATGGGAATTTCATGTTAAAACTAGCCATAGATTTACCATGTATTGGACATTTTGTTCGGTACACGATGTCATTCTTTATCTACAAATGGATTTAGATAAACACTTGAAATCGACAATGAAAAAAGTTAGACTGGAAATTTCAGACATAGCAGAATAAACTGGGATAGATCTGACATGTCCATTATGCAAAAATGGGAAAAAAGGCGAACTTCTTTTTGTTTTATGCTGCTGTAAATTACTCTAAGAGTGCAATATGTACTGACAAAGTTTTCCAGGGATCCCTGTCAGTACCAGTTAAGTCTGCTTAGAGCATCTCAGAATGAAAGCATTGTAGAAATTTCTCAATGTACTTATTTAAGGCATTTCAGTTTAGATCGGATATGAGTGAGAGAGTAGTCCATCCAGTCTTTCTGGTGTCTTTTGAAATTCTTTTATTGTTGTTATGTTCTCCATACTCTCCTTCGTAAGGGGCAATGGCCTTTATGTGAATAAACCATCCGAGTCTCTCTCTCTCTCTCTCTCTCTCTCTCTCTCTCTCTCTCTCTTGTAAAAAAATAGAGACTGAATGGATGAAGTCAACAAATAGTTTAATCTTGCATTACAGGGTTTTACTGTAGGATCTGGATGTCCTGCACGTCTTCAGATTGCACTCCATTGCTTTGTTTTCTCCAGAACGTGCTCTATGCTTCAGACTGAATTAATAAATTAGATATATTTAACCTGAATTTTGAAATAGATACAGTCGAAGAACTTTGTTCTGTCTGGTGACAAAACAACATTCAAACAAACTGTATTGGTAATTCCATTGAATAACTGATCTTGTTGCAACATACATAAATGAGCAACAGAACAGAGATATGCGGCAAGGTAATCAAAAGAGGTCTGATCACAGCAAGAGAAAAATAATTTCTGTAAAATCTAGTTTGAACAGCTTTTCTGAATAAAAAGCACAGTAACAAACAAACAAACATATGAAACAAGCAAATAAACATCAAGGAAGCCAACAACAAAGAGAAAAACAAACTGTCATCATAGCCAGTCTTAAAAGGGTGAAGAACTCACAAGGTAGGTCTGATATTGTTTTTCATACTGACAGTCTGTCGCGGGCTTAACTTCTGCTGCGCCGTCGTCACCCCTGTGGCTATTTTCGGCGGAGACCATTACAGAGGCGCGAGTCGATTTCATCTGCTGCTACTAGTCAGACGGGAAATAGAGAGAAGACGAGATACGGAGGAAGGGGGGGGGGGGGGGGGGGGGGGCAGAAGAAAGTAGATGGGTTTGTAAACCAATAGGTCAGATACAGGAACTTAGCGTCCCTTCAATTTAAAGAGGAGAGCGTCCACACGCACGCACGCACACACACACACACACACACACACACACACACACACACACACACACACATCGGTTAGGTACACACACACACACACACACACACATACATACACACAACGCACACTCACACACATACACACAGAACACACACACACACACACACACACACACACACACACACCACACACACAGAGAGAGAGAAGAGAGAGAGAGAGAGAGAGAGAGAGAGTTGAAACTTTTGACCGGGACATACTTGTCTGCAGTTTTAAAACGGAGACTAAAAGACGCCACAGTTATATTTCTTCAACTGATCTTTCTGGTCAACTCCAGATCAGGAAAAACACAACAAAACACGAGCAAGTTATCCAAAAGAAGACCAGTAGCTTCTCAGGTGAGGTGTCCTACACTAACACTGCTACTGGAGAGGACAGCCAACAAAAGCTGTCTTCCTCTGAAGACCTTTTTGAAGGTTTCTGTCGACCTCCACTCAGTATCACTAACAACAGACTGAAAACGTGGTGGAATTAATAGTCACAAAGCATTCGGTTTCATTGTGAAGTGGACTATCTTTGGTTTTGTTGGATTCGTGGACTCGTAGGTCTCGATTTGACAACAACAACAACAAAAGAAAAGAAAAAAGAAAAAAAAAATTACAAGAAAAAAATGCCTCGAAATCATTTTGCTTAATTTCTATGAAATGACAGATTTTTTTTTTAGAACTTTGCAAATGTGTAAAAGGGTGTAAGCCCTTCTTCCCCCTCACCCCTCACACACGCACACTCCTCTTCTCCATCCACCTACCCCACCAGTCCCATTTTCCTCACCTTCCACTGACCCCATCTTCTCCAACGTCTTTCTTTGCCTTCTGTTTAAACTTGGCGTACTTCACCTTGTAAATAACCCTTTCCCTTGCTACACCCTTCCTTTGCGTCCATTTTCTCAGCCTCTCTGTCGTTCCTTCCCCTATCTCTCTCAACATTGTTAACATCGGAAAACAATTCTGGGTAAGAGCTTTGATGTTTTTAATTTCCAGAAACTCTTTTTATTCCGAATAAAGTTACTTGAACAAGCTAGCTCATCTGTCACTCAAGGAAGTCAGCGTTGTTGATGTTAGGACACCAACTTTAATCCATTTATCGTTGTATATAGAGCCTCCTCCTGAGACAAAAGAAGCAACCAAGATCACATCTTTGTCAGCGCTAAACACATTCTGCCTATTTTTACAGCAGAAACATTGTCACAGTTCAGCTTTATTTCTTTCACATTTTTGTGTAGACATTTTCTTATCAACAACACCTCAAGAATCTGTTTTTGCATGAACCGAACATTTTTGACTAGCACAGGAAAGGTAAGATAATCTGTGAATATATAGTTATCGTCAAATGATCAGTCGAGGAACGTTTCAGTGAGAGAAATAAAATCAAATTTATTTACGTAATTTATGAAAGCCGCAATTTACTATATAAGTTTTCAACATTATGATTTAGAAACGTCTACTGAGTTGGATGGTACGACCTTTCCTATTGTTTTCTTAAGGCACTTGAACGCAGGCTCCTGTCGTTCATACCACCTCCTGTCCCCCTTACCTGGGTCCGAAACTGTAAATCTCTCTGCCTGACGAGTACCGCCCCGTGGTGCACGTGCGTCACTATTGCGATGTTCACCAGTGACAGAACACGGGGGATCCCCGCTGATTACTGTTGACTTGTGTCGCTCTCGCCTTGTGTCACTGCGAGAGACGTGTTGACCGCCGCTGCCACTTCACTGCCGCTGATCGTGGATGGACCGAGTGCCGTGAGGTGAAAGGGAGGAACATCCACTCTCATCGCCCTGCTCGTTGTGGGTCGAGATGCTATTGAAACGAGACTCACGCTATTGCATGTTTGAAACATACACATCATCCCTATTTGTCTGATTATGAGTCATGTCAGACTTGCGTTACTTGTGGTAGCACTGCATTCATCCCCACTTCCCACCACTGAGGTATGAGGAATCAGGGAGTTAGAGACCAGCGACCACCTGGCCCGTTTAAAAAAAGACTCTCTGTCCTTTCTAGCTTTTGCCACGATCTGGGCCTGCGCTTTAGTATAATCATTTGCCATTCTAATCCCCCTGTTTAGAAGTATAGTCGTTTGCCACTCTAATCCCCTTGTTTAGAAGTATAGTCGTTTGGCACTCTAATCCCCCTGTTTAGAAGTATAGTCATTTGCCACTCTAATCCCCCTGTTTAGAAGTATAGTCGTTTGGCACTCTAATCCCCTTGTTTAAAAGTATAGTCGTTTGGCACTCTAATCCCCTTGTTTAGAAGTATAGTCATTTGCCACTCTAGTCCCCTGTTTAGAAGTATAGTCGTTCGCCACTCTAATCCCCCTGTTTAGAAGTATAGTCGTTCGCCACTCTAATCCCCCTGTTTAGAAGTATAGTCGTTCGCCACTCTAATCCCCTTGTTTAGAAGTATAGTCGTTCGCCACTCTAATCCCCCTGTTTAGAAGTATAGTCGTTCGCCACTCTAATCCCCCTGTTTAGAAGTATAGTCGTTCGCCACTCTAATCCCCCTGTTTAGAAGTACAGTCGTTTGCCACTCTAATCCCCCTGTTTAGAAGTATAGTCGTTCGCCACTCTAATCCCCCTGTTTAGAAGTACAGTCGTTTGCCACTCTAATCCCCCTGTTTAGAAGTACAGTCGTTTGCCACTCTAATCCCCCTGTTTAGAAGTATAGTCGTTCGCCACTCTAATCCCCCTGTTTAGAAGTACAGTCGTTTGCCACTCTAATCCCCCTGTTTAGAAGTATAGTCGTTTGCCACTCTAATCCCCCTGTTTAGAAGTATAGTCGTTCGCCACTCTAATCCCCCTGTTAAGAAGCCTTGCCGAGTGTCTCTGTTCGTAATGAAGGACATTTTGTCTTTCCATCTTTTAAATCAAACAATCATAGCTCTAAACCGCCAAACGAAAGAGACAAACAGATAACAAGACAAAACACGACGCGTTTTGACCTCTAGGGTCTTAAATGTTTAAAAAAAAAAAAGTTAGTTCCGCCAGACGATACAGACAAATAGATTACAGGAAAAGCACTAGTGTTTTGCTCTGTAATCTGTATCGTCTGGCGGAACTACCCTCACTTTCAAACATTTGCTAAATTTTCCGCCCTCAGTCGCCTCGTTTTGAAACCAACAGTCTATGATCTTCCTCAGGCAATATAAAGGACATTGAAGACAATGAAAACAAAAAACGAACAATCACTTAACACCTCAAATTGGGCGCGCGCACGCACACACATACACACACACACACACACACACACACACACACACACACACACACACACACACACACACACGCACGCACGCACGCACGCACGCACGCACACGCACACGCACACACACACTGAAGAAGGCATACGTGCACACTAGGAATTTTTTTTTTTAATGAGTACCTTGTATGTTGCTTCTTTTTTTTTTGGTTTGAAATTGACACACACCACCATCTGTGTGTGTGTGTGTGTGTGTGTGTGTGTGTGTGTGTGTGTGTGTGTGTGTGTTCATGATATAAAATGTAAGCTAAAGTTGGTATTTAAATTTGCATTCATTCATTCATTCATTCATTCATTCATTGTGCGCGCGCGCGCGTGTGTGTGTGTTTGCATGCGTGTATGTGTGTGTGCGTGTGTGTGTGTGTGTGTGTGGCGCGCGCGCGCGCATGTGCGTGCTAGAGAGAGAGAGAGAGAAAGAGAGAGAGACACAGAGAGAGACAGAGAGAGAGAGACAGAGAAAACAAGAGAGAGAGAGAGAGAGAGAGAGAGTGAGAGAGAGACAGAGACCGACACAGTGAATGGATAAACAGGTGCATCAACTAACTGACTTTTGGTGTGGCGCATTTGTTTTTAAAGGACAGTAGGAGTGGAAATATTGAAAAGCACATACAATAAATAAACCCATATATCCAGATCGTTTCTACCGCTGCCCCAACTCACCCACCCCTCTTTCTCTCCTTACTTCCCATTATCCTCCACATCGAAAAAAGCAACCACAGGCAACAACCAACCAGGCTTTCTAGTCGATTGAACTCTTCGTACATTCCCCTTCACCCCCACTTCCTCTGCCCTCGGTGTATAATCCCTGTCTGTCTGACAGCGACAAGTGAAATCGACTTTCGCCTCTAATGGTCTCCATCCAAAATAGCTTGCTACATTAGCCGCGGCTGAAAGTTAAGCCCGTGTCAGATTGACGGCCGTGAAGACAATTCCCTGAAGGTCATCCGGCCAGAGCAGCATCGCTCGGTTTTCCGGTCTTTCTTTCCCTGTGCTGGACTGGTTCGCACGCAATGAGGGCAGTGGCAGTCAGGGAGGGGTGGGGGTGGGGGGGGGGGGTGAAAGGACGGAAGGCCAGAGGGGGTGAGAGAGAAAATGGGAGGGGGGAGAAAGAGAGGGGGCTTTCTTCCTTTCATTCTTTGACTTTTTTCTTCTGTCCCTCCGTCAGCATAGTTTAAATGTACCAAAAGTGACACCAGGACTGTAGATCCTGCCCAGATGCCACTCTTCCATGCAGACAGTAAGGGTGCGGGAGTGGGAAAAACAAGGTGGATCGCAGATTGCATCCAGGATTTGAAAGTGTGTATGAGAATGTTTGTACTGCAATTGTCGGAAGACGTTCTCTCACCGTAATCAGACTCAAAATGGAAGGCAACGTGAAATTACTGGGGGATTTTGTGCAGGAGAATAGAACTCACGTTAAATCTTTGAGTGGCTTAATTTGACAGAGTCATGCAAGTTGTATGAAGGAGCACCTGGGCAATAGGCTTCACAGGCCACTCCATCTTCAGACTTTGAACCATCAGTAAACATTTTCTGAAAGGATGGGAATTTTGTACAGAGATCGGCAAACAATCCCTTGCATGCTTCAGAACTGGTGGATTCTGTGCGAAGAGCAGAAAATTCAAAGCGGATTTCTTGTAGGAAAAAGGTCCATGGAGGTTTATCTGGAAATTTAGAGAAGTCAGATTCAACTCTTAGATCAAGACCTGCATTCTGCGCATGAGGCTGCATACGAAGTCCAAACGGAGGAATACAACTGGAATTTTCTTTACTTTATTTTGAAACTGAGGATTAAAAACATAGTCATAGGCAGGGTTCTCCGGTTCAGAGAACAATCTGAAATAGTAATTCAAGGATAGTTTCAGCCTGTGGTTGGATAGTGAGGGTTCACCTGCCGCTGTACACAGGGTGGTGCGGAATGCCCCAAGACAGAGACGAAGCCCTTGGTGATGAATAGGATTCTAGAGTTTCAGATGTCTCATCTTGCAGAGCCGTAAATAACACAACCATAGTCCAGTTTAGAACGGACTAAGGCTCTGTAGATATGCAGCAAATATTTCTTATCAACGCCCCAGTCAAGGTATGCTATGACCCGCAGAATGTTCAAAGCTTTCTGGCAAGAAGTTTTTAAGTGTTTAATGTAACTAAGAAAGCTGAACTTTTGGCCGAAAATAACTCCCAGAAATTTGGCCTCCTTTACAGCAGGTATGGGAAATTTCCTTATTTGGATTTCAGGATCAGCAAAGAAACTTCGCAAATTATGGAAGTAAATGCACTGTGTCTTAGTAGCAGAAAAAGTAAAGCCATTTTCTTCCGCCACAGATGTATTTTATCCACACAAAGCTGGAGCCTGTTTATGAACCATTCAGTGCAAACAGTCTTAAAAAGTATCGTGATTTATGAATCATTCAGTGTGAAACATTCTTAATAACCACCTTGTACGCTGGTTTTTAAGTTTAAAATTGACATACACCACATATGTGTGTGTGTGTGTGTGTGTGTGTGTGTGTGTGTGTGTGTGTGTGTGTGTGTGTGTGTGTGAAGTTCAGATCATGGTGAGTCCTGAAAAAAAGTGAGCATACCTCCAGAGATAAACATACACTGGGGATACAGCTAACTGGGACCTTTTGCCCAAACTCTGCTTAATGGTTCTCGTGAGCCCAATCTTAATCATAACGTAGAATCAACAGAGGATCTTGAAAAAAATATGTAAAATAAAGAAATCTGATACTGAGGGCAACAGGTTGTGCTATTCCAAAAATTAAGTTTAAAAACCATCCAGAGACAGCCTCAAACTCCTGGTGGAACACCTCATGTGAGTTAGCCGTAAAAATGAAAAGAAAAGCATTTCAAAACTGGATGAAAAGTCATCATTTGCAGCCACCCCAAGTAATAAACCAACTCCACAGTAAATACAAAATTGCTAATAATTATAGTAACAAAGTAGTAGCTCTTGCTAGAAAACAGTATTCTGGTAGTTTGATCATGACTTG
>CM065735.1:38322615-38330115 GCA_033310375.1 Conus canariensis
TCTCTCTCTTAAAAAAGCACAACCAAAAGACCAGAGCAACTGAGCGCTAGATGGCATATTCTATTTTAATGCATCCCGCCTTTGCATGGTGTATTGTTCAGCATTAAATGAATATAGCATTTGGCAAACGAACTGGAGGGTCACTTAAAGTTGAATAACACACAGAAGGTTTAGAGGTAGGTTTTAAAAAGGAATATCTTAATAACAATTTACTTCTTTACCCTCATTATTATGTGTACTAACAGAAATTCTGTACATATTTTATGTAAGGTAATTTGGATACTCGAGAAACATTGATGTTGTTATTTATTTTCTTTTTTTGTTTGCTTGTTTTAGTATATGCTGTATTTTGTGTTGCTTTCCTTTCATATTCTTGTATGAGGGAAGGACGTAAAGCAAAACAATTGTAAAAATGATTTGATTTGATTTGACTTCACTTTGGTTTTACTTCATTTCAACGGACTTGATCACCCATATGTACACCTTCACACTGACGTTGAAAAATTATCATTTTCAAACTACACGTCGTATTCGAGTTTGTGGTCAATTTGGCAAGATTCGTCATCGAAAGTTATTGGTAATACTTCTAAAATTATGGACAAAAGAAAGGATACCATGCTTATCTATGTTAGAAAAGTAATAATGCCATTGTATGTGAAGATAAGGTATAGACTCCACTTTTCACGATGCAAGGTGTGGCAGAGATGTTACATCTGTAAGTCACCATGGGTGGGTGAGGAGAACCAGACCGATTTGTTCTGACAAGACTCGTCCAGAAGACGAAAGTATGCTCTAGACAGGCGAAACAAGAGGCTCCGTTCACAGCGCTGACTTTGATGATCGCCGTATGCTGCCAGTAAATATTGTAGTATTAGTACTTTTACCCCTTCTTCTTCTTCTTCACCCATTTCCGCTTTCTTCTACAGACATATTTGTTAGGTCGTTGTCATGGTGATGGAGGAATTGTTTGCCTGCACTTGTTTTCTTTCGCTGCTTATTTGTTCAGCAGATGCTTGGGAGATAGTTTTAGGAACCAAGACACTTTCCTCACTAATTGATAGTTTTATGAACCAAGACACTTTCCTCACTAATTGATAGTTTTATGAACCAAGACACTTTCCTCACTAATTGATAGTTTAGGAACCAAGACACTTTCCTCACTAATTGATAGTTTTAGGAACCAAGACACTTTCCTCACTAATTGATAGTTTTAGGAACCAAGACACTTTCCTCACTAATTGATAGTTTTAGGAACCAAGACACTTTCCTCACTAATTGATAGTTTTAGGAACCAAGACACTTTTCCCTCCACTAATTGATAGTTTTAGGAACCAAGACACTTTCCTCACTAATTGATAGTTTTAGGAACCAAGACACTTTCCTCACTAATTGATAGTTTTAGGAACCAAGACACTTTCCTCACTAATTGATAGTTTTAGGAACCAAGACACCTTCCTAACTAATTGATGAACTTCTTGGTGTTTTTTTTTTTTAACATGAAATCTATTATTGTGTGACGGTAATGGAACGCGTAACGGGGAAAAACATATCAAAGAACGTAAGTAAACATCGACAAAGGATCTGGGCGACATTACCATGCCACATATGATGACAGATTTCACATTACCATGCCACATATGATGACAGATTTCACATTACCATGCCACATATGATGACAGATTTCACATTACCATGCCACATATGATGACAGATTACACATTACTATGACGCATATAGGAAAAAAAAACCCGATTTTCACTTTCTCACCATAAAAGACGGAATAACTGCGCCGGTATTTTATTACCAAATACATTTCTTTTCAAAGCACATTCTTGCTATGAGAACAGGTGTATTATAGATGAATGTCCTCATGTGGAGACTGTTAATTACTTCAGAAAAACGTTATCTGTAATGATACATTTAAACATCCATTTACGTTGCTTTCGTCTGTCCAGTGTCAAACGATGCAAGATCTGTCTAACATTCATTTCAGCATCAGTTGTCCCTGCCTCCCACCCACCTCCCCGAATCATGTCTGTATTTCATAGAAAAAGAAAAATCTCCCAACGAATAAATGTACTTATTCAATGTTTCCGGAGTTTACATCAACACATATAGTTTGAATAATCACCTGCATTTTAAAAGATCTTTTTGCAACAGGAAAATACACTGGCCGTGTTTTCTTCACATTTCTATCTTCTTCTTTTTTAAACGAATATTTGCTCAAGATACACAACCTTATAAAAAAAGCAGCGCAGAAATCTGTTAGTACAGATCACAAAAAGTGCGTCATTTACTCCTTGCTCTCCTTCTCTGATCGTTGACACATTCTTGCACGCCGTACACCTTCTCTCCTTCTTTTTTTTGGCTCATTATTTTTTCCGTGACGAGAATGCACACATGGTAACGTATCCTTTAGAAAAGACAACTACTTCAAATGGCCATGAAAATGTTTGGAAGCTGAAGCTTATGGCTGTTTACTGCGGGAGATGGAAACATTAAACGATACTTGCTGAGAGTAAGATTCGACCAGGTCGCCAGAGGACGAGGATAAAGAGAGAGCAAGATTCCATCATGTACATTTTCAAGGAACTAAGCTGTAAGCACGAGTTTCTGGCACAAGTCTCTCTCTGCCTGTCTGTCTGTCTCTCTCTTCCTCTCTCTCTCTCTCTTGTTTGTTTTGATCATACTTTTTCTATCAAATATCAGCTTTCATAAGCAACAGGCCTGATAAGCGAATGAAGAAGACATAACCTTACACAAAACAAGCTTTTCTACTTATGAAGTTTCTAATTGGTTTAAGTATTGCTTTATTGTTTCCTAGTTCCTATGCCCGTATAGTAATTACCTTTTATGTATTTTACTGTCTTAGTTTTGCCTCAATAACTGTGCTTCTGCGCCCTTTCACTGACTGCCGATCAGAATCAACCATAAACTTGCTACCCTGTCTTTTGCTGTCAATTGCGGTACTGTACCCCTGACTCTGCCTTCAGTTACATCTCTTCTTCAGCTCTGCTCATCATCCCATACACGTCTCCTGCGACTGGCCGCACTGGACGTAAGGACCACAGGGGAAAGGTTTTTCTGTTTCCAAGCCCTGTCTGTACTGAACAACGTACCTCTGTCTCCCAGACCCGCCGATTCTCTCGTTCAACTCAAGAGAGGCTTGAAAACACATCTCTTTCGCAATCTGATATGTTAAGCGTCTGTTCTGTTTTCTTGCTCCTTATACAAATGGGCTGTTTTGACTGTTTTCAGCTGATCTCCATATTTGGGAGGGGGATCATGAGCATGCTAGACGGATCAACAAGGAATCGCTTTTGTGCTAGACGGTCACATTGGCACAGTTTGGCGAGGCGAAGCGATGTCATGATTTAAAGCGATTTAAAGGGAAAGCACTGTGGTTAAGGAGAGAGAGGAGGGGGGCGGGAGAGTGGGGATGAAGGATCAGGGGTGCAATATATTGAGGGGCGGAGTGGGGGACGGGTTACACAGCTATTAAGTATATATAATGAGTGCATAAATGTATGCTGACTGAGTGTAAATGGATAGGAAATGGATTGCGTATTGAGTGTTCACCCCTGCACATGTGAAGTATGCACCAGTAAAATGACTGAATGGGAGAAAGTCATTACTTTTTTAATGCTAAGAATAGGTCTCTAAAACATGCACTAAAACATCTGACAACAATTAGCAGACGACAGGGAATTGTAACTATTTTGTCAACATTTTTTGTTGTTCCAAAATATGTTTTCATTTAGACCTTTATTTTGTACTTTACTTTACCAGTTAATTGCCTTTAAGTATGCATGCATTCAAAAAGTATATGTTCATTAAAAATCGTCAACGTCTGTGAATTAACATTTCACCGTTCTGTACTTTTCTCAAATAATAACAATGGTAATAATAATAGTAATGATAATAATAATAATAATGATAAAATAATAGTAATTTAATTCATTAAAAAAGTGACAGCTGATCCACGCGAGGCTCCAGGCGCCATTACAATACAAAAGCCGAACGTTTAAGAATGAAGAGAAGAAAAGGAAACACATAGGATTAAAACATATAAACTATAACATCATAAGACCAACACATTAAAGCATATAAACTATAACATCATAAGACCAACATACATTGAAACAGATTTATACATGCAGAGATGCATAATCATCCTTTCCACTCTTTCCCCACGTTGTCTACCCCCTCACTCTTCCCCATCCCCTCTCCAGCACACACAAACACACAACACACACACACGCGCGCGCGCGCGCACGCACACACATTACGCAGGATAAGACATAACAGCAGGTAACAGTGCTGTGCATAAGATCAATCTTCGGTAAGATAGGCATGGAAGGTCTTCAAGCCTGATTTAAAAGTGTTCAGAGATTGTGCGAATGATCCCACACTGAAAACATGTTCTCAAAGACTTGCACGAAAAGCATTCCCATTACAATTTGTTTAACACTATGGGGCTGTTTTTCTGTTACGAATCTTTCCTTTAAAAAAAAAGAAGATGTAGCTTTCAGGTCCTACTTGATACAAACACTTGCTACCTCACACCCTTGCTTCATCTTACATAGGTGTTCTGGTCAAGAGGTTTCAGTCAGCTGCAAAGCCCCACAAGGCCAGCTAGGTGTTCTGGTCAAGGGGTTTCAGTCAGCTGCAAAGCCCCACAAGGCCAGCTCCTAGGTGTTCTGGTCAAGGTGTTTCAGTCAGCTGCAAAGCCCCACAAGGCCAGCTCATAGGTGTTCTGGTCAAGAGGTGTCAGTCAGCTGGAAAGCCCCACAAGGCCAGCTCATAGGTGTTCTGGTCAAGAGGTGTCAGCCAGCTGGAAAGCCCCACAAGGCCAGGTCATAGGTGTTCTGGTCAAGAGGTGTCAGCTGGAAAGCCCCCACAAGGCCAGGTCATAGGTGTTCTGGTCAAGGGGTTTCAGTCAGCTGGAAAGCCCCACAAGGCCATTTCCTCCAGCTGCTCACGGTCTCTCTTCTCTTAAATCAAACACATAGACTCTAAAACACTCCCAGCCCTAACATCTGTTGCATGTGCATGCACACACATACGCGCGCGCGCGCACACACACACACACACACACACACACACACACACACACACACACACACACACACGTACGTACGCACGCACACACATACGCACGAACTCAAGTACAGAGAGAGAGAGAGAGAGAGAGAGAGAGAGAGAGAGGAGAGAGAGATTCGTCTGCTGCTGGCCACAATCCCCAAACTGATCTTTGTTTCTTTCTAACAATTGGACCATCCTGTAATTTCTTCACCGTTTTCTGTCTCACAAACAGGTGTTACAGATTGCGCTGGCCATCGGACAGATGGAGGCGCGCTCCCGGCTTCAGATCACTCAACGGCCGCCTTTTATCGCAGTCATATCTCTGTGGCCCAGGAATCACCACGTGATCTCCGGTCTATATTTAGACACAACCACCTCAACAGAGCTGATTTTCTGCGCCAGGTTCTTCAGCAAGCGGCGCAGCAAGTGGAAGACACAGCACTGACGTCACCGATGACGTCACCGATGACGAAGAGACAGAAGACGAGGCGGGTGGACAAGCGACGCCGGCGCTACCGGTGTGATCTGAACAGGGTGACCCTTCAGATGATTCTGAGTTATTTCAGGACAAGAACTCTCTGTGGATACCGAGTCACCCGCATGAGGTTTGGACTGGGAGGAAAGTGAGGGACCACCACGGATCAGGAGAATGTGACACGAGGACATGTCATGCACTTTTGTTTTCTGCTTCGTTCTGTTGTTTTTCTTTGTATATCCTTCAACGGCCGCCAACGTGCCGAATAGATACTGTAATGTTTATTTAACTTAACAGCTGTGTTGTTTATTTTGTCGATTAAAGACATTTTTTTTTCCAAGCCAGTTTCCATCGCTCTTGGTATGGCTGGGTGAAGAGAGAGAGAGAGAGAGAGAGAGAGAGAGAGAGAGAGAGAGAGAGAGAGGGAGATCTTCTGGGAATCAGATAATAAATTTGTCAGTCACTGCTTGTCAGGGTTTATCGTCTTGATTTTTTTCTCATATATTTGACCGACTCTTTCGGTATGAGATCTACTCGCCTGAATTGTGGGTTAGTTCACATCGGTCTGTACGCTTGCAGTGTGTTACTATGTACAGTCTTTACTCAGTGCCTGTAGAGGTATTATTTGTTGTTCCACAGGGCTCAGTCGTAGCCTCATTCTTCTCATCTTGTACATACATTCACTTTCTGACAATAAAGAAAAGTACGACTTGGGTTATTGTAATTTTCTGATGACAGAACTGCTTAAAACTGCTCTTCCGCTTGATTTTCCAAAATTTTCTATCAGATTGAATTGTGCATCTGATATTGAATCATGAAGGAACAAAAACAGACTTCAATGAGAATAAGATCTCAAGCTTCTTGCTGCTGGAAATTCGGCTGTTTGAGACAAGACGTGACCTTTTAACCTGTGCCTGTCTTTCTGTACCTTTTCAATGATCAGCAAACCACTTTCTTTCAAATCTTAAATAAATGTTAGCGAACCGCCCAGAGAAACGTGGACAAACGAGTCACAAGACAAAACACAACGCGTTTCGACCTCTTATGTCTTCTTCAGGTGAGAAACAAACGAATAAAATAACGAAAATTCACTTAGCTTTGATCGCTTCAGATCGCTTCAGAGTTCAGCGCAAGGAAGAAGGCGTTGAAGGCGAGTAGAATGGTTCAACGCCTTCTTCCTTGCGCTGAACTCTGAAGCGATCTGAAGCGATCAAAGCTAAGTGAATTTTCGTTATTTTATTCGTTTGTTTCTCACCTGAAGAAGACATAAGAAGTCGAAACGCATTGTGTTTTGTCTTGTCACTCGTTTGTCCACGTTTCTCTTGGCGGTTCGCTAACATTTATTTAAGATTTGTTCAGATTTCCGCCTGCAGTCGTCTCACTTTGCAACTAGATCACTTTCTTTCAATCAGCACATATTTCTCTCTCGTAAGGGTCAGTTCAATTCGTTCATCTCTTTCTTTGGGAAATGTCACTTATCATGTCGTTTCTTTCGTTCTCTCAAGGCTAGAGAACTGACACGCAGATTTTGCTGGTGTTCCGTTTCCTCTTTTGTTGTGCTCCTCTGGCCTCCAATTTTTTTTTTTTACCATGTTCTTTCTCTTGTTCAAATCCCTTTCCTTCTTTCTTTTTTTTTTTCAAATCCCTTTCCTTTTCTTTTCCTTTCTTCCTTCTCTGTTTCAAATGTTCATTTTGAAGGCGGGCCCTCCATCCTATTTTTCTCTCCTTTTTGTTGTTTTACCAACTCTCATTCACCATGCAAATCCGTATGCTGTATCACCGATGGACATTCTCACGGAAATTTTAACACTTTGGAGTTGGATACCAAGCGTCTGGGTTTACTAATGTGGTTATCTTTGGTGCACTGATACTTCCATTCTGTTTGTGACAACAAAGACAAAAGAATAAAAGAGAAAAATAAAAGAAGGAAATAACAAAAG